>BNST01002934.1:0-520611 GCA_019650275.1 Xylocarpus granatum
AGGCCTTGATGTGGTTTTAGGCAATGCTTGGCTTAAAACCATAGGCAAGATAATGTTCGACTACGAATCCATGGCCATGCACTTCCAATGGAAGGGAAGGGACTGCACATGGGAGGCATCCACCACCAATGCAGCGCATCATTGTGAGGTAAGTACCCTTGAACGACTATATAGAAAAAGGGCACAATGTTTTGCGGTTCTCTTGGCCACAAAGGAGGAAAACACAGCCGAACATCATACACATGAAGACATACCAGTGGCAGTAAGGAACCTACTGGAGCAATTCGGAGATGTCTTAGGAGAGCCACAAGGCTACCACCCTCAAGACATTACGACCATGCCATCCCATTAATCGACGAGACCAAGGCGATTAATGTAGCACCTTACCGGTATGCACACTTCCAAAAGAATGAGATCGAAAGACAAGTGGAAGAGATGCTACAGCAAGGTATTATCCAACCTAGCACCTCACCCTTTTTCTTCTCCCATTCTACTTGTTAGAAAGAAAGACGGAACTTGGAGGTTTTGCACCAATTATCAGGGCACTCAACCAAGCAACTGTCAAGGATTGTTTTCCGATCCCAACAATTGATGATATGCTGGACGAGTTACATGGAACAAAGTTGTTTACCAAGCTGGATCTCAAGGCCGGATATCATCAAATACGCATGAAAGAAGAGGATGTGCAGAAGACAACATTTCAGACTCATAGTGGACACTACGAGTACCTAGTCATGCCTTTCGACTATGCAACGCACCCTCCACCTTTCAAGCAGCCATGAACGACATCTTCAAACCTTATTTGTGCAGGTTTGTCTTAGTCTTCTTTGATGACATTTTGGTCTATTCTAGGAACCATGATGATCACATAGAACACTTAGCAAAAGTGCTAGAGGTGTTAAGAAGAAATCACTTCGTTATCAAGCCATCCAAGTGCACGTTCATGCAAGAGGAGCTTGAATACCTTGGTCACATCATATCTGAAGATGGAGTGAAGGTAGACCAATGGAAAATAGGAGCCATGCAAACATGGCTGACTCCTAAGAATGTCACAGAACTTAGAGGATTTCTAGGCTTGACGTAGGTTCCATACTTACATGCGGAGCAAGCTATTCTTTTGGTCGGAAGGATTCAAGGCCGAAGTTAAGAACAAAGACAACAGTTGTGACATTTGCCCATGGATAAAACCAGAAGATGGCAAGACCAAGGGATTGCTACAACCTTTGCCATTACCCGTACAAGTTTGGAAAGATTATAATCACATCCAGCAGCAGTTTTCCAACTTTCACCTTGAGGACAAGGTGAGTCTTCAAGAAAGGGGGATTGTTGAGAACCTAAGTATGCAGGAAAGGCAATGGGCAGAAAATGGGGCAGCAAAGGAGAGCATGGGCTAGAAAATATGCACAACAAGCATGGCACAGCAAGTGTGCAGCCCAGCAGTGAGGCTCGGCCAGTATTTGACTTAATCCTAATCAATGAAGGACATTCATGCCAATAGGAGTTCCAGCAGAAGAAGGATATTCACATCAAGAATAACTCCAGCAGCAGTAAGATGTTTATGTCAAGGAGAGTTTCGAACAAATCCATGACAAGAAGGACTCCAGCATCAGCAGGATACACATAGTGCAATTCGAGCAGAAGAAGGATGTGTACGGCATGAGGAACTCCAGCAGCAGTAGGACATCAAGAAGGGTTTAGCTTCAACAAGTTGTTCACGTCAAGGAGAAGTCTTGGGATAGAAGAACACATCCATATGGAAGTCCTAATCTTAGAAGGAAACAGCAAGATAAAGACCAGCAGCTGTAGGAGATAAGAGAAGATAAGGATAAAGAGGTTTAGTCAAAATAGGATTAGTCAATCAAGAAGACCAAGAATCCTAGTAGAATTAGGAAACATTTGGATCAGGTCTATCTTGATAAGATTCTAGTTGTCTTAGGAAACCTTGTTGACTTAGAAAAACTTGTCTTAAGTGAAAAAGGAACTTAAGTACTAGTTAAATTAGGAAAAGGCTATCCAATACTATAAATGTAGCTCATTATTTGTTAGCAGGAACATATGCTCCGAATTTGTATATTTTCATTCGTTGATCAAGAATCAAGGTTAGCATTCTTACTTATATTCTTGTTTATATTTTGGTTATTTTCTAAGAGTTGTATTGAGATAACTTGGGCTTAGGTCAAGGTAAAGAGTTGTCTTCCTTGCTTATGAGTTTAGGTTGAAGTCAAGAGTTGTCTTCTTCAACCAAGGCAAGTTGAGATAGATTTAAGAGTTTTCTTGCCTATCCTACATATCTTTTATCATTAATCTATCTAAAAGGAAAGCTTAGGGGACAAGAATCAAAGAAAAGAACTCAAGGATCACATGGGACAGCAAATTAGGAGAGGTTTTAGAAGTCGTGCTAACCCCTAAGGTGTAAAAAAGTTAGGACAAGAAATCAGGACCCCGGCAGTTCTGCGGTGCACGGGACGAATATCCAGGAGTGAACAGAAAATCCCTGTGGGCTCAGAAGACTTGTTGGACGCATTTGGCAGTGCTAGGGACGAACTTTCAGGAGCGACTGGAACATCCTTGCAGGCGTAGCAGAGGCTTCGGCCTTGTTCGAGAGTGCACAGGACAAACTTTCGGGAGCGACCAAAGCACCCCTACAGACGTGGCTAAGGTATCAGACGTGTTTGACATTGCTCAGGATGAACTTCTGGGAGTGACCAGAACATCTCCTCGGGCACGGTTGCGGCATCGGATACATTCGGTAATGTGCAAACAAACTTCCTGGAACAACCGAAACATCCTCGCGGGCGTGGCAGAGGCTTCGGGCGCATTCGACTGTGAGCAGGATGAACTTTTGGGTGCAACCGGAACATCCTTGCAGGCACAGCAGAGGCATTGGATGTGTTCGGCACTGCTCGGGATGAACTTCCAGAAGCGACCATAACTTCTCCACGGGCACAGCAGAGGCTTTGGGCGCGTTCAGCCGTGCATGGTACAAACTTCTGAGAGTGGCCAGAACATCCCCATGGGCACAACAGAGGCTTCAGTCGCATTGGGCAGTGCACGAGACGAACTTACTGGAGTGGCCAGAGCATCCCTGCAGGTGTGGCAGAGGCGACGGGCGCATTCGATAGTCTGTGGGAGGAACTTGTAAAAGTGACCGGAACATCTCCACAGGCATGGCAGAGGCTTCGGTCAAGTTGGGCAGTGTGCAGGATGAACTTCCGGGAGCGACCAGAGCATCTCCGCGAGCACAGCATTGGTGACAGGCGCATTTGGCAATGAGCAGGATGAACTTCTGAAAGCGACCAGAACATCCCCACGGGTGCGGTAGAGGGTTTGGTTGAGTAGGGCAGTGTGCCGGGACAAATTCTGGAAGCGACTGGAACATCCCCGCTGGGCATGGCAGTGGCATCGGGCATGATAGGTAGTGTGCAGGATGAACTTCCTAAAGACACCAGAACATCCCGCGGACACAGCAGTGTTGTCAGACACGTTCAGATGTGCGCATGATAAACTTCAATAGTGAATGGAACATTCCCACTGGCATGGCAGTGGCATTTGGTGCGTTCGTGTTGGGGTCTCAATTTTTTTCCCAACTTTTCTACATCTTAAGGGTCAGCACGCCTACTAGAATCCTTCCTAACTTGCTGTCCCATTTGATTCTTGAGTTCTTTTCTTATATTTATGTCCCCTAAGCTATCCTTCGGGTTAACTAATATATAAAAGATATGTTGGATAGGCAAGACAACTCTTAAACCTATCACAACTTACCTTTGTTGAAGAAGAACAATCTTAACTTCAATCTTAGCTCTTAAGCAAGGAAGACAACTCTTAACCTTGACTTAAGCCCAAGTTATCTCAAGAAAACTCTTAAAAGATGACCCCAAAAATAAACAAGAATGTGAGCAAGAATGCTTACCTTTGATTCTTGATTAATGAATGAGAAATATACAAAATTCGTAGCATATGAGCTCCTCACAAATAATGGGCCGTATTTATAGTCCTAAGACAGCCTTATCCTAATTTAACTGGTACTTAGGTTCCTTATCCACTTAGGATATGTTTTTCTAAGTCAACAAGCTTTTCTAAGTCAAATAAAACATTATCAAGATAGACCTTATCCATTGTTTCCTAATCCTACTAGGATTCTTGGTCTTTCTTGATTTTCTACCTAGACTAGAATTCCTACCTTATCTTGTATTCTACAGCGGCTGGACTTTATCTTTGCTTTTCCTTCTAGGACTAGGACTCTCAATGCATATCCTTCTGCCCTTAGAATTCTCCTTGGCATGAATATCCTGTTGCTACTGGAACTTATCACGCGTGTCCTGTTGCTGATAGAACTCTTCTTGGCGTAGATGTCCTGCTGCTGCTGGAATTCTCCTTGGCATGGATGTCCTGCTGCTGCTGGAACTCTGCTTGGCATAGATGTCCTTCATTAACTAGGATTAAGTCAAATACTGGTTGGGCCTCACTACTGGGCTGCACACTTTCTGTTGCCATTCTTGTTATGCACATTTTTTGGCCCATGCTCTCCTTTGTTGCCCTATTTTCTGCCCATTGCCTTTCCTGCATACTTAGGTTCTCAACAATCCCCCTTTCTTGAAGACTCACCTTGTCCTCAAGGTGAAAGTTGGAAAACTGCTGCTGGATGTCATTATAGTTTTCCTAAACTTGTACGGGTAATGGAAAAGACTGTAGCAATCCCTTGGTCTTGCCATCTTCTGGTTTTATCCATGGGCAAATGTCACAATTGCTGTCTTTCTTTTTGACTTCTGCCATGAATCCTTCCGACCAAAAGAATAGCTTGATCCGCATGTAAGTATGGAACCATCTTGAATGTCCTCATTCCTGTGAGTTGTGGAAGTGATTCAAGATCTTACCTCTTAGTCCTGGTATGTTTGGTACATACAACTGCTGTTTGTGCCAAATATATCCATTCTTAAGGGTGAATTTACTAACCTTAGGGTCTAAATTCTTGATCTTCTTGGCATGCTCTTGGCTTTGAGGATCAATCTTTATTGCCTCTTTGATTTTTGTCCATACAGTCCACTTCGCTCTGCTAATGGCAGTGAGGCATGCGTCATTAGGCTCACATGCTGTCCACAATGATTGACCTCCATTGCTTCTGGACAGCACATCTACCACCTTGCTTCCCTTGCCTGGTTTGTAGATTATTTCATATTCATATCCCAGCAACTTGACAAGGAACTTTTGCTGCTCCTTTGTGGTAATTTTCTGCTCTATGAGGCTTCTCAAGGGTTGTTGATCTGTAATGATCAGGAATTTCTTCCCAAGAAGGTAAGGTCGCCATACCTTGACTGCATGGTTGATGGCTAACATCTCCTTGGTGTATATAAACCATTCCTTCTTCATGGGCCTTAAGACTCTGCTCATGTATGCAATAGGTCTTCCGGCTTGACTTAGGACAGCACCTATGCCATCTTCACATGCGTCAGTGTGAAGCTCGAAGGTTTGGTTGAAGTCGGGCAGTGCTAACTCATAGCTTGCTTGAACAACTTAAATTCTTCTTCACTCTTCTCTGTCAATAGGAATCCATCCTTCTTTAGCAAATCCGTTAGTGGTTTTGGTATGACACCGTATTTGTGGACAAATCGGCAATAATAGCCTATCAAAACTAGAAATCCTCTAAGTTCTGTGACATTCTTTGGAGTTGGCCATGTTTGCGTGGCTCCTATTTTCCATTGGTCTACCTTCACTCCATCTTTGGATATGATGTGACCAAGGTACTCAAGTTCCTCTTGCATGATTGTGCACTTGGATGGCTTATGACAAAACGATTTCTTCTTAACACTTCTAGCACTTTTGCTAAGTGTTCTATGTGATCATCATGGTTCCTGGAATAGACCAAAATGTCATCAAACAATACTAAGACAAACTTGCACAAATAAGATTTGAAGATGTCATTCAGGGCTGCTTGAAAGGTGGAGGTTGTGTTGCATAGTCTGAAGGGCATGACTAGGTACTCGTAGTGTCCACTATGAGTCCAAAATGCTGTCTTCTACACGTCCTCTTCTTTCACGCGTACTTGATGATATTCAACCTTGAGATCTAGCTTGGTGAACAGCTTTGCTCCATATAACTCGACCAGCATATCATCAATTGTTGGGATCGAAAAATGATCCTTGACAGTTGCTTGGTTGAGTGCCCGATAATAGGTGCAAAACCTCCAAGTTCCATCTTTCTTTCTAACAAGTAGAATGGGAGAAGAAAAAGGTAAGGTGCTAGGTCGGATAATACCTTGCTGTAGCATCTCTTCCACTTGTCTTTCGATCTCGATCTTTTGGAAGTGTGCATACCGGTAAGGTGCTACATTAATCGCCTTGGTTTCATCGATTAATGGGATGGCATGGTCGTAATATCTTGAGGGTGGTAGTCCTTGTGACTCTCCTATGACATCTCCGAATTGCTCTAGTAGGTTCCTTACTCCCATTGGTATGTCTTTGTGTGAATGATGTTCGGCTGTGTTTTCCTCTTTTGTGGCCAAGAGAACCGCAAAACATTATGCCCTTTTTCTGTATAGTCTTTCAAGGGTACTTACCTCACAATAATGTGCTGCATTGATGGTGGATGCCTCCCATGTGCAGTTCCTTCCCTTCCATTGACAGTGCATGGCCATGGATTCATAGTCAAACATTATCTTGCCTATGGTTTGAAGCCAAGCATTGCCTAAAACCACAACAAGACCTGCTAGGGCTAATACATGTAGTTCCACCTCTATTTTGACTCCTCGAATCTGCATAGCTACTGCCTCGATTACTTGTGCGCACTTGAGCTTCTGTCCGCTTGCCACTCTTACCTCAAACGATGCAATCTTTTTTGGATGTAGCTGAAGTGTTTTTACTAATTTTGAGTTGATAAAGTTATGAGTAGCTTCACTATCTATCAACACTAAAATATTTTTTCGTTAATGGTTGCGATTAACCTCATGGCAGTAGGCTTGGTGGTTACCCCTACTGCATGTAAGTTGATTTCGCCTTCTTCTGCATCACCAGGGGAGTGTTCTGCCTCTGCTTCCTCCTCGCTGTCCATGCAGCTGTTTTGTTCTTCCTCACTGCTTTCCTCATGCTCTTCATCACTTACTACCTCAATGATGTTGAACAATCCTTTCTTGCACTTGTGGCCAACTTGCCACTTATCGTTGCACCTAAAACATAGGCCTCTTTCTATTCTCCTATTAATTTCTTTGGTGGATAGTTTGAGAGGATCCTTTGTTCTTGGGAGTGCTATCTTACTTGATAAGGGTGCCTTACCCAATTTGTCCGAGGGCTTCATTGTGCTGCGGGTGATGCTTCTCCCATCATTGATGAGTCTTGCTAACCGAATGCACTAAGTGAGAGAGTTTGGATCCCTCATCTTCACTTCTCAACTTAGCCAAAGTACAAGGCCATCTAGAAAAGTGCCAATGAGTGCACTATTTGGCCAATGTCCTACCAGTTCGGCCAACCTCTCGAATTCTTCAAGGTAGCTTTCTAGAGATCCCTCTTGCCTTATCTTGGCAAGCTGTCCCTTGTAGTTTGTCATGCTAGATGGGCCAAATCTGTTCACTAGCTCTTGTGTGAACCTTGTCCAGCCTATCCTTCTCCCTTCTCGGCCATAGGTGGCCTTAAGCCAACGCCACTATTGGTTGGCTCTTCCACATAGGTGATAGGATGCAAACTCAACCCTTTCACCTCTTTCAATATCTTGTTTCTTAAAGTAAAATTCAGCCTTGGAGATCCATTCGGTTGGATCTCCCTTTTCAAAGGTAGGGAACTCAATTTTTACCTTAGGCCGTGTGTAATGGCTTGGACTGCCGTAGTGCCAATCTTCCCTCCTTGTGGTGCACCATGGTTCTGCCTCAGGGTGATTCCGCACCCTTCTTGGTTGCCATGATGCAGGCCTTCTGTCCAGCAGCTCCTTAACATTGCTATAATCATTGTAGCGATCATGGGGCAGGTGTTCATTTGGTGAAGTCTCCCTTCTGCTTCCCAAACTTGTGCGCCTTTTCCCTCTTTCTAGAGAGAGAAGCTGCTCCTGGTCAGAATCTTCCTCATGCAGTTGGTGTCCTGTGATTTTGAATTGAAGCCTCCTAGACATTTGTGGTGGGTGGCTGTTTCCGCCTAGCTCGGTTTGGACTTGTTTTCCAGCCACTCGTGGTGTGTCTCTCCTCAATTGCTCAAGAGAATGGATGATAGAAGATAATTGATGTTTGATATCACTTACCTGGACATCGAGTGAGCTTTAATTTCTCTCTAAGGTCAGAATTCTTTGAAAGCCCTCATTAATAAAGTTTGAAGTGTCTCAGCATCCGTAAAAATAACGAATGAAGCAGACTTTAAGAGGAGATTATTTCGGACTTCACATTTGACACACGAATGCACACTGCCGATTCGCTGGATAGCGCGTGTCATTAGTAAAGTGCAGCTCCATTTATACTTTGCGTATATTGTGTTAAAACAAGTCCACAGAGAAGGTATAGTATTAACCGAAAATACACGAGCGGCACGGACGGCCGACGATCAATGGGAGCCCCATAAAACAAAAAAATTCGAGGCACTTTATCGACCATGATCTAAATAGGAAGAATAAAGAAGACAAGCTTTACATTATGTAATATGATCATATTTTAACAGGAACGTGAGTTCTGCAAACTATAAACTATCCTGCTCAACAAAGATGATATACGGAGTTACACAACAAAACAAAAAAACAGGTTTTGGTTCATTTCAAGAAACTGTTCCCATAATCGGACTAGCCATCAGGACGAGAATTGACTTAAAAGAACGTTGGAGTTTCGTGCCCCGATTCTCATTGCTGTAATTAATTTCAGCAAATTCGGGTGAGCCAGCATATATTACAGGTGATCTTAAGAGGTTGTTGACGACAAAACGTGTGGTGCCTCAGGAAAACGTGTCAGCTCATGATTCACTTGCTTGGCCCCCGCTCTTCTATGATCCAGATTATAATCTTAAAATATAAAACAAACCATCCAAAAATAGCATTTAGTTCAATAACAACGGCCACACAAAATCACACAAGTAACTCTCACGTTATTATTAGAATCAGACCCTGATCTTCCGGACCCCAAAATGCATGCTTCATACGCAACCATTAGGCATAGGTTGCATGCGTGTCACATCGTACGGTGGTTGTCTTGAAAGCCGTTCCTTGTTTGTTGCATTTATATAACTGCTTCTCTCCTCTCCCGCCTTTAGCTCTTTCAGATTGTCTAACCCTTCGGTTAATTTTCAATCCTCCATCCCTTCATAATCATTTCAATCTGTTCAATTGTATCCCCTTCTTTAATCTTCCTTTGTTTATTCTCTTTGATTGGAATGAGAGACGGAGGAGTAGGAGGAACTATGTTTGCAGATTCTAACAGTATTTCAAGATCCAAATTTGGCAACAAGTTGCATTCAGACCCAAATATGTCTTCAACAGCGAAAGACGAAGATTATTCTTTCCGTCCCAGCAGTGCATCCGCTGTCACTCCAGCGTTTTATGACTCTAGCAGGATGAGCTGCGAGGGTTCACCCATGACCATGTCGCCATGGAACCAAACGGGACCTTTCAGTAATCCTTCGTGGTCTCATTTTGAAGACAACCTTCCACAAAACGTCCTCATCGGTTCAATTGTTCGTGAAGAAGGTCATATTTACTCCTTAGCAGCATCCAAGGACTTGTTGTATACCGGTTCTGATAGCAAGAACATTCGCGTCTGGAAAAACCTTGAAGAATTTTGTGGTTTTAAAGCAAGCAGTGGTCTTGTTAAGGCCATAGTTATCTCCGGTGAAAAGATTTTTACTGGTCACCAAGACGGCAAGATTCGTGTGTGGAAGGTATCTCCGAAGAACCTGAGTGTCCACAAGCGATCTGGGACTTTACCAACTTTGAAGGACATATTCAAGAGCTCCATCAAACCAAGCAATTACGTCGAGGTCAAACGTCACCGTACGGCTCTTTGGATCAAACACTCTGATGCGGTGTCGTGTATGAGTTTGGATCAAGAAAATGGCCTCTTGTACACGGCTTCTTGGGACAGAACCTTTAAGGTTTGGAGAATCTCAGACTCAAAATGCCTGGAATCCGTCAACGCTCACGAAGACGCCGTTAACTCTGTCGTCACGAGCTCTGAAGGTTTGATTTTCACAGGTTCAGCTGACGCACCGTTAAAGTTTGGAAAAGAGAGCCACGCGGTAAAGGAACAAAGCATTCCCTGGCGCAAACGTTGTTGAAACAAGAATGTGCCGTCACCGCTTTGGCCGTGAACTCCTCCGGTTCGATTGTGTATTCTGGATCCAGCGATGGTCTAGTCAACTTTTGGGAACGTGAGAAGCAGTTATCTCATGGGGGGGTGCTAAAAGGCCATAAGCTAGCTATTCTATGCCTTGCGGCTGCAGGGAAACTCTTGTTCAGCGGATCAGCAGATAAGACCATATGCGTGTGGAGGAGAGATGGCATGATTCACACATGTCTATCCGTGCTGACGGGGCACACGGGGCCCGTTAAGTGCTTGGCAGTTGAGGAGGATCGTGAATCATCGCCGTCATCGAATCGTGGTAAACGCTGGATTGTCTACAGTGGAAGTCTTGACAAGTCCGTCAAGGTTTGGGGCGTGTCTGAATTGGCTCCGGATATTGGTTCAATGGCTAAGACGCAGCAACAACAGTAATACACAGGTACCGTCCGATGGGACCTAGCGGAACGATTCCAAGTGCATCTCGCATTCTGGTAATGTCTCGTGTCCTAAGCTTATTTACGGCGTGTAATTAAGAATAATGCAGAGTGATGACAGGCAAATCTATGTTTCATTTTTCATTTTTTATGTTGGTTTGATGATAAATAATTTGGGTTTGTATATGCTGGGGGATAGAGGTAGACCGGTTAGTTTGTGTTGGCGCTTGCCTAACTGTACTGGGTTTGCACTAGAATGGTGTGAATGATGATGAACTTAATTAACTAAGAAACAAAGATTCTCTCCCGGAATATTACAAGGATGCACCACTGTGTTTCTACTTCAATCATGTCCAATTCTCACTGAGACCTATCGTCCAGTTTATCCTTGTGTCTAGGCATGCTGGTAGTCAGTTATTCAGCTCTAGAATCCGTGCAATTCGGAGATTTAAATAGCTAGGCCTTCGTTTGCATGTCGATCCCGGAAAAACCATTCGGTCGTTACCGCCAACAACGTAAGTGGGTTACGGGGTGCATTCGGCGGAAAGCAATATGCGATGCTGTGTCTGCTAATCTCATGACACGGCACACAGACCGCCGTTGAAAATGCTGTTACAATAGTTGAGTTCAGATGGAAGAATATTATCGAGGTTCTGCATCAATTAATTAATTTTATGTGTTAAAGAAATCAATATGCTGCAATGGCCATTTCCTATTAAAACTATAACCCAAAAACTTCCGGTCATAATCCCTGTTTTGTTGATACACCAAAGACTGTTGCATAAAAATGGGAACCACTCACCGAAAATCTGTAAAGAGAACGTAATGAAGCAGGCGGCGGATGAAAGAATACGAAAGGCTTTCATATTTTACAGATTTTTCCCTGTGAACCATCGTAACTGAAGGTTTATTATGTAGCTCGTATGAACGAGAATGAAGATTCATAAAATAAATAATTTTCTTGAATTATTAATTTTTTTAAAAATAGTAATTATTTTTTTTAAATAATTACTATTAATTTTAAAAGAAGAAAGATAAGAAAAAATAATAAGTTTTTTTTAAAAAAAATTTGTATTAATTTTCTTGAATTATTAATTTGTTATTAGTAATTAATAATTTTATTATTAAATTTTATATAATCGATCTTATAATAAGATTGTGAAGTTAGGGTTAGGTATTCATAATTAAGAAATTAAAGAATTTTTATTTGGCAAGATATAGTTAAAAAATAAAAATTTTTCAAAAATAATATTACAAAACGATGACTCAAAAATTGTCAAAATTATTTTATAAAATTATGTATTTTGAATTTGTCAAAACTGATTTACATGAATAAATTAAACATCTTTAGGCTTACTCTAAATTTTGTTTGATAAGAAACTATTATATTTTTAATTTTTAATAATTTTTTGAATTTAACCTTATGATACAAAAAATTTCTTATTTTTGTAAAAGAATTGAATGACAAAATTATTTTAGTAAACCAAAAAATTTTAAAAATTTATAAAATTTTACATATTGATTTTTGATTGTATTTAGTTTATCATACTAAAATTTCAGTGCAATGTTTTATATATATAATTTGTTATGAAATTTTGAATGAAAATATTCATTGTTAATTTTTGTTTTATAGAATTCGATACTTTGAAAATAACATTTATTTTGAATAGTTATAGAATAAATTTGTATTCTAAAATTTTAACAACGTATTATCTAAACATTTTTATTATTTCTGTAAAATTTTATAATGTTTGAGAATGTATTGTATTTTTTAAAAATTAATATTAAGGAGTTACTCCATATATGATATAATGCTGTCGGGAAAAGTGATTTAATTAAGACAATAAGAAAATTTAGTTTTATGAGAAATTTAAGGTCTAAGGAGATTATATGTGTTTTGCAATAGCGTATGAACGTATTATGAACGTTAATTTTTTTTTATTATAGGTCAAAGTGCTTAAATTACTCTCTATTTTGATCGTCAAGAGATAAGTATATTAGATTTTTTAAAATAGAATCAAAATATATATATATATATATATATATATGAATATATTTTTAAAATTATTTTTTACTTATAAATTTTTATAAAAGTATTATTTTGATATTATTATATAAATTTACGTGAGCATTTATAAATATATGTGTCATTGTGGCAGAAATTATTTGTGATTATGTTATTGTGATTACTTTTTATATCACATAAATTAACATTTAAATATAAATATATGTATTGTATTTAAAGTAATAAGAATGTATTTTTGTTAAAAAAGTAATGATAAAAGTTAATTTTATGTATTAAGATATTGAATTTTATTATTTTTTTAATAAATAATTATAAGTTAATTTTATTACTTTTTTAATAGATAAATATAAGTTATATGAAATTTTTATTGTTTAGTACAATTATTTTTTTGAATTTGGTAATATTATTATAATATAGGAAAGATTTAAAAATTAACCCATAACTACAAACTTACCACTTAATACAGAAAACTTGTTCTTTCCATTTGCTACCCATTTCACCTTCTTCTAAAGTGAATTGCTTTTCTATAATTTAAATCTTTATTTTGTTTGAGTTTGGTAATATCATTATTGCTCATTGTTTAGTATAATTTGGGATGGGAGAGAATTAAAAGTTACTCCCTAACTTACCAATTAATATTGTAAAATTTGGGAGGGATAACGGCCAATCATATGCACTGCTATTTTGGAAAGATGAAGTTCCAAAAAGGCAATGAATGAAGACTTCTTGTCACACAAACACCCGTGATGATGGTCAGGACTCATCGAGCCATGGATACTCTCAATCCTAACCTCTCATGGGGCGACGTTACTGGGTTTAGGATGATTTCACGCACCCACCCAGGAGTACTCTTCTTGTGATTGCTGTTAATATGTAAATGTACATATGACTAGATTGAATATATAGAGTAACAACAACCAGAATGTAAACATCCAGTTTATTTGTTTTACATCAATCACAAAACAGACGCACAGAAACCAGCAACATCACGAGGTAAAGGACTGGCTAACTAGTCAACAGCACACATAACGTTCCATATCTTATTCACTTGCCCTGGATAACGATCTTGACTAACCATAGATATGCGCAGGAAGTCGAGGAGTCAGAAGAGCCTCTAGCGGAGTAGCCCTAAGGTTAGTCAACCCTGCTCCCTCGCCCATGTCAAGTGTTTCATCACCTGGTGTTGCAAATTCAAATCCATGCAGCAAACTAGCCAGTGTAAGTTGCAAAACTTGAAGGGCAAAAGAGATTCCAGGGCATACTCTTCTTCCTGCCCCAAAAGGTAATAATTCGAAATTTTGGCCTCTAACATCAAAATATTTGTGGGTGGTAAGAAATCTTTCTGGTTGAAACTCACAAGGATTTTCCCACACATTTGGATCTCGCTGAAGCTTTGGAATATTTATATAAAGGCGTGTGCGAGCCGGCACATGGTAGCCTGCTATGGTGCAATCCTCGATGGATTCATGGGGCACAGATAGTGGAGCGGCTGGATATAAACGTAAGGTTTCCTTGAGAACAGCTTGCAAGTAAACCAAGTTCTTGATGTCTGATTCATTGACTTGCCTTTCCCCGCCAACGAATGTATCCAATTCGTGCTGGGCTTTCTTCAAGACATCCCGATTGTTGAGAAGTAGAGTGAGAGCCCATACGAGGGTAACTGCTGTCGTATCTGTTCCTCCCAGTATAAGAGCCTGCAAGGCCACCCGCTTTGCTCACCGACACTCGGATTATCGTAAACATGGTAAATATAAATAAATTAAAAAAGTACAAATTAAAGTTTATTTATAAAAAATAAATAAGTAAATAATATATTTATTTTTTAATAATAAAAATGTAAAATAAATATATTTTTTTCACAAAGCTTTTAACATAAAGTGAAATTAGAACAAATATCAGGAGAGAGGAGAGTGAAGAGGCATGCGATAATATCCTATTGCCTTTGTTGAATATAGATTGATGAATAATTTCTGATTTACGATGAATTAAATTGGCTAAAGAGTGCATACCAGGCAGGTTGCTTTGGTGATGGTATCGGCATCATAAGTGGGGAGCTCTTCAGCATCATCAAGAATTGATAGCATCACGTCCATGAAGTCCTGCTCACCGCTGGCGCTCACCCCGCCTGAAATTCTCTTCTGCTTATGCTCTTTCAACCAGCCTTCAAGAATTTGGTCGAGCTCTTTTGCTGTCTTCTTCATGGCCTTCTCACATCCATCTAAATCCAACCACCTTAAAAATGGAAGTGCATCTGCAATCGCAAAAGTCCCAGTTAATTCTGCAAATTTCCTTAATGCTTTTCTACACGTATCATTCTCTTCAGTCTCTTCCTTTGTTGCACCTCCCGCAAATCTCTTCCCCACGATCATCCGTGTGGCCACGTTTAGGGTTAGTGCATTAAACTTTCCCTTCATCTCAACCAATACCTTATAATTATCTGAGCTGTCTTTGTGCTTCATCCACAGATCATATATTTCTTTTGTAAACGCCTTCACCTCTGATTCTCGGACATGTTTGAGCAATTCCAGCCGCTGGCTTGAGAGGACCTCCAGAGTGGCTATCCTGCGTATTTGGCGCCAGTAAGGACCATAAGGGCTGAATCCAAACATGGCGTAGTTGTAGCCTAAGAGCTCCGGGGCCAGAGCATGTATGCGATTGGAAAAAACTTTATCGTTGATGGTAAAACACTCTTTAGCAATCTCCCAGTTACTAACTATCAGAGCTCGATGCAAACCCAGCTTGATCATGAAGATCGGACCGTACTCTTCGGCCATGTTTCCCAAGGTGAGATGCGCAGGTTTTGGCCCTCCTAAGAGGTGGAGATGACCCATCAAAGGCCTTGAACCGCGGGGTTCCGGCACTGCTTTCTTGTTGCTCGAGTTTCCTCGGCCAAATCTTGAAATCCATGACAGAAAGCAAAAAAACAATATCAAACCGAAAAACCCAGCAATTGCTGTCGTCGGGAAGGAAAGAAGAATACCCATGGCTGCACTCGTCTGCAGGATCTAAAACTCCGTTTATCCTTTTCCCCAAAAATACAAAAAAATAAAAATTGAACGGTACCAATGAATTACGCGTGTACTTAGGCCTCAATCATGTCACAAATAAAGCAGATACTGGAAATGGACATTCACAATATAAAAAAATAATAGAGTCCTGGATCGTCACTCCTTTTTGACTAATGAAACAATTTGATGATAAGACAATACATGTTAAGGTGCACCTAAACCCGTATGTGTACCTGATTATAAAATTATTTCTTTATCTCCAAATCACATGGCCATTTCGCCAATATGAAGATAAACACAGTTTAAACAAGCTAATGAGACGGGCCTACAGATCACGCTACTACGAATCAATATAGATGGTCTCTTCTCCTGCTGATAGCTGCATCTACACAGTTGTTTACGTATCAGGTAAAATAGAGGTCCTGGTACTGCCTTTGGCTGCCGATGTCTGACCACTCAACGGCTTGAATTGATATAACATTGAATAATTAAATGGCAAGATGGCGTAACAAGTTAGACATTCTTTGATGATAGCTTGGATGCAAACAAAATTCTTGGTGTCCAATTCCTGTGGTATCCATTGTCTACCAATTCGGGTGTCGAATTGTTGTTGGGCTTTCTACCGAATGTGTTGAGCAGCTGAGAAACAGCCAATGTCAAAAATATAAGACGGAAGAAAGGGGTGGACTTCAGTGAAGTGCGTTTTCCGATGGTCAAGCCCATTCCCTCTTTTACGTCAACCTCTTCATTTGATAGGGTTGCAAAATCAATGCGTCGCAGTAAAGCAGCTAGTGTATGTTGCATAACTTGAAGGGCAAACGACACACAGGGGCACATTCTTCAGCCACTATTAAATGGCCTAAGTTCCGAGGTTTGGCCTCTAATATTCATATCTCTGTGGATCGTAATAAATCTTTCTGGTTGAAAAATATAAGGCCTCAACCAAATGCGCAGGTCGCACTGAATCTTCCAAACTTTTCAGGTCTGAATAGTTGACTAGCCTTTCTTCACCAATCTGGATGTCTAGTTCATTTGGGGCTTTCTTTAGAACGTCCGAATGGTAGAGAAGTGAAGAAAGAGCCCGTGTCAATGTAAATGCTGTATTGTCTGGTCCTGTTAAGATGAGAGCTGGAAGAAGTAAATTCGGATGAGTGTAAAGCACCGATCTACATACTACACTGAATCACTATGCAACAAAATTTTAACTTTCACATAAAGACTTATTTTTCTTGGCGACACATTATAATTGTCAAATCAATTCAATTTTGTGAAAAGCAAAACACTTGAGGAAGAATTTTACAAATTGCATGGAACTTATACGATACTATTAACAATTCTCTCGTATTCAAATTGTCGATTGATTGACAATTCTGGGACAATCGAGATTCTCCATAGGATGTGATATTAAAGAGAATTTACATTCTCAACTTTGAGAAACTCGGTTGAGCCTCAAAAGACAAAAGAAAATGGGATTCTCTGACAAGATATTGCTATGGGTTGGAATCCTGTTTCCGAGTGTCTTGCTACAAAGGACACGAAAGATTCTGGAGCCATAATGGGCCTTACGGGCTGAAGCCGAACATGGACAAATTGTAACATAAAAACTCCATGGCCAGGAGTGTTTGGATGGTCTGCAACGAAGCTCCCGATTGCTGGCCGCCGAAGCTCGACGCACGCACTCACATCCTGACAGTGAAGATTGGTCCGTACTTGTCAGCTATGTTGGCCAACACTCTATGAGGAGGTTTCGGCCCTCGCAAGAGATGTAGATGGCCAATCACAGGCCATGTTTCAACAGCTTTTGCGTTCTCCTTTCCTCTTGCTCGGGATTCATTTAACAGTTTAAACTTAAAAGTAAGCATTCAAATAATTGTATTTAACATGTACAAATTTGATAATTATATTTAATGTTTATACAATATTGATGATTTATAAAATTTTAAATCAGTTTTCATGATGTAAAATAAAATTATATATTCTCGATATTGTATTCCAGTTGAATTGAAGAACGAATTTGCATGACATGGTATCATAGAATGACCAATTCTTGTAAGTAAACACAATTCTTGGATTATTGTACTTTCCAGTTGAATTGAAGACGGAATCTGAATCTTATGGTATCAAAGGACGACAAGTCTGCTGCCGACTAATTTTGGAAATCACAATGGTGCAGCTGGCTGTCTACTCAATATGGAAAAGTGAGAGAGATGCAAATTACTAATTTGCAGTTCAGTTTTGAATCACACATGAAAGATGCTTATTGAATAAAGAGCAGTTTCCAATAACTTGCCACAAAAGCAATTTTAATCAGTCATACAAAGAGGCAGACAGGCGTGGAGCGAGTAGGACTTCAATTGGAGCAGTTTTAGTGAGGGTCAAGGCCATTCCCTCTTTCATGTCCACTGCTTCATCTGACGGAGTTGAAAGATCAAACCCATGAAGTAAATAAGCAAGGACGAGATGCATGACTTGAAGGGAAAATGAAACTCCAGGACACATTCTTCTGCCACTGCTAAATGGTATCAGTTCGAAGTTTTGTCCCCTAACATCAATCTCATTGTGCGTTGTGAGAAATCTTTCCGGCCGAAATTCACAAGGCTCCTCCCAAACACGAGGATCCCGATGAAGCTTCCATGCATTTACGAAAAGTCGAGTGCCTGCGGGAACATGGTAACCGCTAACTGTGCAGTCTTCCATAGACTCGTGAGGAAGTAAGAGTGGTCCGGCAGGATACAGACGCAACGTTTCCTTGATAATGGCCTGCAAGTAAACTAAATTTTTTATGTCTGACTCGTTCACCTGCCTTTTCGAACCAACCTGAATGTCTAGTTCGTTTTGGACCTTCCTTAGAACATGGCGGTGATTGAGCAGTAAAGAGAGAGCCCATGTCAATGTCACTGTTGTGGTGTCTGCGGCTGCAAAAATGATAGCCTGCAAAACATCTCATAATCACAAACAAGGCTATAGAGTGTTGTGTGTCTGAAGCAAATTAACCAACGCCCATATTTTTGCATTTTCTGCTTCTTTCTACGTGGATCTGGTCATGGATTGTTGGACTTCCAAAGATGAAAGCTGTCCTTAAGGTTGGGTGGCATGGCCTATTTGAATTCAGTTTCTTCTTTAAATTTTAATGGGAGTAGAAATTGTTTAACCTCTGGACACAAAGTTTTAAGATAATTATGTGAACAGAGATGATATAATAATATCACGTAATTAATAAATAAAAAATATTTATTATTAATAATAAATAAATATTTTTTTATAAATTTTTTATTGTATTAATTAAAAATAAAAATTATTTTTAATTTTTTGGTTTACCGTAATCTTTTTTTATTTGTTAATTGAATGGTATAGGCGTACCAGGCATATAGCTTTATTGACGGTATGGGCATCGCGATCGGGAAACTGCTTGGGATCATCCTCCAGAATGGACAGCATAGCGTCTATGAAGTCTTCCTCTTTGTTCACTCCTTCGCAGGAAACTCTCTTCCTCTTATGCTCCTCCAGCCATCCTTGAAAGATATTGTCAAATTCTTTTGCGGTCTTCTTCATTAGTCTCTCGTATCCCCCAATATCCATCCATCTCAGAAATGGTAGCGCGTCCGATACCACAAACTTACCACTTAATCTGAAAAACTCAGTTAATTGTTCTTTCCATTTGCCACACGTTTCACCTGCTTCTGAAGTGAATCGCTTTCCTATGACTATCTTTAAGATAATGTTGTGTGTTACACCCTGAAGCCATGTCTTCATCTCCACCAGCAGTCCTTTATCCGAACAACTGCCACTTTTGTTCTTGACCCATAGCTCGTGCAACTCTTTTATGGCAACCTTTACCTCAGATTCTAGTACATGCTGGAGCTTTTCAAGCCGATGGTTTGATAGAAGCTCGACTGCGACTATCCTACGTGACTGGCGCCAGTAGTGGCCGTAAGGGCTGAATCCTATGTTGGAAAAATTGTATCCTAAAAGTTCCATAGCCATTGTTCTTGGACGATCTGCAAAGGCTCTGTCATTTGTAGTGAAACACTCTTTAGCGATCTCCCACTGACTCACCACCAAAGCTCGATGCACGCCTATCCTGATAGTGAAGATTGGTCCGTATTTGTCAGCCATGTTCCCAAATACTCTGTGCGATGGTTCTGGTCCTCCTAAGAGGTGTAGATGGCCAATCAACGGCCATGCTCCCCCAGCTTCTGGTGCGGCTCTCTTGTTGCTGGTGTTTCTCAGTATATTTCTTGAAATCAACAACAAAGAGTACAGAAAAACTAAAAGGGTTAAGATTGCAGCGGCTACAAGATTTCTTTCTGCTGAAAGGACAAAACTCCATTGCCGCTTGTCCTGACGGGTAGGTTTTACGAGTTACATCGAAGCTAAAAGAGCACATTTTGTATTTAACTAACAATTGGGTTTATGCAGTCCATTATTATGGAAGTCCCGACAATAACTCTGGCTGCATTTTCCCTCCCCCTTTAGACACGATCCTACCCAATCCGCACTGATATCTCAACAGAAATTTCATCAATAAGGACAAACGACATTGTAGGGCACAGGCATGCAGAAAAATTAAGAAGATTCAGCAGCTTCATGCACTTAAAAATGTTGTTTAAATTTTAAAATTATATTGACAAGTGACACATTTTATTGAAAATTTATTAAAAATAAATAATTAAATTAAATAAAATTAAAAAATACATCAGGTAATTTATTATTAATTTACTTTAAAATTTATTATTTGTATAAAAAAAAATTTGTTTACAAGTTAAGGGTCCACCTGCATCCATCAGTGTACCTGAGCATAAAATTATTTCTTATCTCCAAGTCACATGGCCAGTTCGTCAGTACAAAGAAACACGCAACATGCACAGGCTAATGGGACAGGCTTACACATCACCTTGATATGAATTCTTGGATTTGAATGGTAACTAGACCTCAACAATTTTGTCGATGTGGGGGGTCCCTTCTCCTGCTGGTAGCCATCTCTACATAGCTGAATAATTAAATCGCATAATTCAATGACAAGACCACTCAACAACCGTGGCAATGGCTGTAGCGCTAGTGAATCTATAATACAACGCAGGGTTTGATTGAGTTACGTAAGCAGTCCATCTAAACCCAATCGCTGATATCTAATTCATGGATGAAGCAGAGCACTTCATATGCATTCCTTAGTGAGAAGCACGATGGTATGGAGAATGTACCCCGAAGTTCCAATCACTCGCTCCTCTGAATTTGTATTCCATTCGGTATGCCATCTAGCAACCTAACTAAATGACAAACAATAATGAGCTGGTGAGTCTTGCATATTCGATTAAACTTAACAAGGGTATAACAAGTAGTACCATTTTTATATTTCGACTTCAAGGAATCTATCGCACAAGCAAACATTTATTTTCATCAAAAGATTTCAATCTGGAAAGGCTAAAAACTTCTGAAATTAATAAACTTTCACATACCAGAGGCTCAAAATCGTGAGTGAGGAGGATATTGTTAGGCCGCATGTCTCTGTGCACTATACAACCAATTCTACATTCTTCATGGAGATATCGTAAGCCTCGTGCTGCTCAGATTACTATCTTTAGCAGTGATTGCCAATCTCGCGGAATTCTTCTGTTTCCTATCAATCAAACAAGTTAATCGAAGCTGAGTTAAATTCAGAAGCAACAGAGAATGGGCAAAATATTGTTTCAAGCAATTCTTAGGAGTTTCGCGCATCCAATAGACTATACTTCCTGGAAATAAATGGGAATGGAGAAAGGTAATACCGTGTAAGTGGAAGTCCAAGGAACCATTGCATATGTATTCATAAACCAAGACCCTCCCCTTACTGTCAATACAAAACCCAAAACAGAAGATTCCTGTGTTGCGCAAAGCTTAAAACTCGCACTTCCCTGCAGAAGTCAGCATCTGCCTGAGACCAGCCAAATTTCAACGGCTGCAAAGCAACCACCCGGCCATCTCTCAACACTCCCCTGAAAACAACTCCGAAACCACCTTTTGACAAGAAATTCATATCTGAAAATCCTTTTGTGGCATCCTCCAGCTCCTGATGAGAAAATCGTCTCGGAGGTTTTCCAAAAATTGGTTCTTTGTGTTGACACGGTGAGCATAATGGAGGTGGTATTCAGGATGTTCTTCCTAAAGGAACTGCATCCCTGATGCTTGAGTTACTACCGTAGCTTTTGTGATGGCTTTGGTTGAGCTCTAGTCTAGCAGCACTGATGTCCTTATCATACTGAATAAACTTATCTAAGAGGGTTCTGGATCTTGGAGATCCACTTTTGTGAGTATCTTTAAAGTTTTTTGTTTTTGGTGGCTTCTCATCAACTATGTGGTTTTGGGGAATCCAATATACACTCCGATTACTAGCTACAGATGGTATAGGATCTGTTTACGGAGTTATTTGCCTTTCTGCGGTTGAGTCTAGAGCCATGAGTGGATCATCCAAGTGGTTTTTATTATCTATCTGTGCGTAAAAACCTTTGTTCATTCCGTCAAAAAGTGTATTTTGTTGATGGACTAGGAAAAGCGATGATATTGTATCAGAACCAGATAATAAACCTTGTTGGCTTGTTATTGAGTTAGAACTGCTTGGTCTTTCAGGACTGCTCACTGGAGGGGAAAGCTTCATTCTGTTTCTTGTCAACTCTCCAGCATCCATCACAAGAGAAGCAGCAGCAGAGAAATAATGAGTTTGGTCCTAATTTAAGCTCTACAAATTAAGCCTAAGGACTTTAGCTCGAGAACTTTTCATGACTACAATATTGCAGTGAAGTTCCTCCAATCAATGCTTGGAAATTTTCTACTATATCCTCTACCTCTTATTTCGGGCATGCATATTCTATTTTCAGGCTTATTATCAGCTCCTGGAAAAGTTCTAGTTAGTTTTCTGTTTCAACAGACAATATGCTAGTTTAATAAGAGGTCAAAGCCGTTCAATCATATTCAAAAGAACTAACTCTTCATTGGGTCATTCCATAAAGGGGCTATTCTTTCTCCTGTGGCTTTTTCCAAATTACAGTCAAGCAAAACCGGTTTCCTTGCATAATTTCAGGCACATTGGCAACTATGATTAACATGGTACAGAGTCAGTTGAACCGGCTAAGTATTGTGGTACCACTGTTTGATATTTCTCGAGGGGAACTCTTTCAATTAGCGGATGGGCCTGAATTCTTTCAGGTCTCCGTTGTCTGCTTATCTAAAAAAAAACATTTTCAATTGTTCTTCCCATGGAGTGACCGGCATTGATGAATAACACTTGCACAAACAGCTGGTCAGCGCATTAGAACTAATGAAGTACGCTATCTACAGTCCAGGTTCACACATTCGCAGTCGTGTTAACGAGGAACTTCACTGCAATATTGTACGATTAATTACTTGCCCAGCACGACCCAATTGGCTCCGTTGCTGTAGGCCTCGCTTGCCACCGCTCTTCCAGATGTCCCTGACACCACCCTCACCCTCACTCTAACCTGCATTCATCAGATCATACTCATTATCAGCTATTTTTAAATCACTGGCATGAATTAATTTGAATGATAAAAGGGGCCACCTCGGGATTTTGTTTGATATTAGGTAGGGAAGTACAGTAAATCGTGGGGTCTCAATTGATTGTCATAGCAATCGCTAGGCAAATGCCATTCCCCCTTCCAAGGGAAGTCGCGTTATTAATTTAATTTGTTTACATTTTATAAACAGATCTTGAGATTTGTTTGGGACTCATGCTCTGACAACTCGATCAATTGCCAGAAACTCGGGATCAGAACAACCGAAAACAGACTACTGGACATTCTTCTACCATAAATAACAATGAAAACTAATGAAGGAAAGATACTGGAATTCATGGCTCATCACTAAAAGCAGCTTCGTTTTACACTAACAGAAGTAATGTATCAGAAGGATGAAATGACTAAAATCTCTTTCCGTGAACGTGGCATTTACGTGGGAGATGCGGTAAAGTCGAAACTGATCTCGATACAGTTATGAAACTGAAGCAACATTTGCGAACAAGACTCCAACGTTTGGCTGCTCTTGCGGTCATTATAAGTATAAAATATTAAAATATATTTAAAAATTAAAACTTTAAGCGAAAGTCATGCTAATGCATTGTTGGAGATCACTTTCTCGGCTCTCACGGGGACCACCACTCTCTCCCCCACCGTGCTGGTGGTGCGTTGACTTAAGCTCGAGTCTGTTCTTTCGGGCAACATTAGCCTGTGATGCCGTTGGAAGCCAGAATTTGGAGAGTTAATAGGTGTGGTTTCGGCTCGTTTGCAATAATTGTGAGCTGTGCGTGATCGTTTCTTTAGGCGGGGCAAAGGAAGACAAAATTGGAATTCGGAACCATGGTTAGTTAACCATAGTTAATTTGTGTTTGCTGCTTGATAGGACCCATTTCTTTTATTTATTTATTAATTAAGGATGAAATAATTATTAACGACAGGATTATTACTCAGCCAAGTACTGTATTTGTCTTCCTCGTTGGCTCTGCAAGTTTAGCAGGGACCAGTACTTTTAAAATTTCCATAAACTTATTGTTGAAGAGAAGAGATCCCCTTGCAACAAGGTGAACTGTGCAACAGTGATGATTGATGACTGGTGAATGACAGTGAACGATTGATAAAATTGGATGGTTGTGAAATTTGGGATGACGATCAATCATATGCACTGCCATTTCCGAAAGATGAAGATCGAGAAAGGCAAATTAAAGTGGATGAAGACTTCTGGTCACACAAACACCTATGTCTGTCCATGTGATGATGGTCATGACTCATCGAGCCATGGATACTCTCAATTCTAACCCCCCATGGGAGCAATTTACTGGGTTTAAGATGATTTCACGTACCCACCCAGGAGTACTCTTCTTGTGATTGCTGTTAATATGTATATATACATGACTAGATCGAATATAGAGAGTAACAACAACCTGCATGTCAATATCCAGCTTATTTGTTTTACACCAATCACACAACATACACGCGCAGCAACCACGAACATCATGAGGTAAAGGACTGGCTAACGAGTCAACAGCACACATAACGTCCCATATCTTATTCATCTGCCCTGGATAACAACCTTGACTAACAATAGAGATGCGCAGGAAGTCGAGGAGTCAGAAGAGCCTCTAGCGGAGTAGCCTTAAGGTTAGTCAACCCTGCTCCCTCGCCCATGTCAAGTGTTTCATCACCTGGTGTTGCAAATTCAAATCCATGCAGCAAACTAGCCAGTGTAAGTTGCAAAACTTGAAGGGCAAAAGAGATTCCAGGGCATACTCTTCTTCCTGCCCCAAAAGGTAATAATTCGAAATTTTGGCCTCTAACATCAAAATATTTGTGGGTGGTAAGAAATCTTTCTGGTTGAAACTCACAAGGATTTTCCCACACATTTGGATCTCGCTGAAGCTTTGGAATATTTATATAAAGGCGTGTGCGAGCCGGCACATGGTAGCCTGCTATGGTGCAATCCTCGATGGATTCATGGGGCACAGATAGTGGAGCGGCTGGATATAAACGTAAGGTTTCCTTGAGAACAGCTTGCAAGTAAACCAAGTTCTTGATGTCTGATTCATTGACTTGCCTTTCCCCGCCAACGAATGTATCCAATTCGTGCTGGGCTTTCTTCAAGACATCCCGATTGTTGAGAAGTAGAGTGAGAGCCCATACGAGGGTAACTGCTGTCGTATCTGTTCCTCCCAGTATAAGAGCCTGCAAGGCCACCCGCTTTGCTCACCGACACTCGGATTATCGTAAACATGGTAAATATAAATAAATTAAAAAAGTACAAATTAAAGTTTATTTATAAAAAATAAATAAGTAAATAATATATTTATTTTTTATAATAAAAATGTAAAATAAATATATTTTTTTCACAAAGCTTTTAACATAAAGTGAAATTAGAACAAATATCAGGAGAGAGGAGAGTGAAGAGGCATGCGATAATATCCTATTGCCTTTGTTGAATATAGATTGATGAATAATTTCTGATTTACGATGAATTAAATTGGCTAAAGAGTGCATACCAGGCAGGTTGCTTTGGTGATGGTATCGGCATCATAAGTGGGGAGCTCTTCAGCATCATCAAGAATTGATAGCATCACGTCCATGAAGTCCTGCTCACCGCTGGCGCTCACCCCGCCTGAAATTCTCTTCTGCTTATGCTCTTTCAACCAGCCTTCAAGAATTTGGTCGAGCTCTTTTGCTGTCTTCTTCATGGCCTTCTCACATCCATCTAAATCCAACCACCTTAAAAATGGAAGTGCATCTGCCATCGCAAAAGTCCCAGTTAATTCTGCAAATTTCCTTATTGCTTTTTTACACACATCATTCTCTTCAGTCTCTTCCCTTGTTGCACCTCCCGCAAATCTCTTCCCCACGATCATCCGTGTGGCCACGTTTAGGGTTAGTGCATTAAACTTTCCCTTCATCTCAACCAATACCTTATAATTATCTGAGCTGTCTTTGTGCTTCATCCACAGATCATATATTTCTTTTGTAAACGCCTTCACCTCTGATTCTCGGACATGTTTGAGCAATTCCAGCCGGTGGCTTGAGAGGACCTCCAGAGTGGCTATCCTGCGTATTTGGCGCCAGTAAGGACCATAAGGGCTGAATCCAAACATGGCGTAGTTGTAGCCTAAGAGCTCCGGGGCCAGAGCATGTATGCGATTGGCAAAAACTTTGTCGTTGATGGTAAAACACTCTTTAGCAATCTGCCAGTTACTAACTATCAGAGCTCGATGCAAACCCAGCTTGATCATAAAGATCGGACCGTACTCGTCGGCCATGTTTCCCAAGGTGATATGCGCAGGTTTTGGCCCTCCTAAGAGGTGGAGGTGACCCACCAAAGGCCTTGAACCGCGGGGTTCCGGCACTGCTTTCTTGTTGATCGGGTTTCCTCGATCACCTCTTGAAATCCATGACAGAAAGCAAAAAAACAATATCAAACCGAAAAACCCAGCAATTGCTGTCGTCGGGAAGGAAAGAAGAATACCCATGGCTGCACTCGTCTGCAGGATCTAAGATCCATCAATGGCTCCGTTTATCCTTTTACCCAAAAATACAAAAAATAAAAAATTCAATCATATCACATATAAAACAGATGCAGGAAATGGACATTCTAGTGTATTGATGCACCATATAAAAAATAATTGAGTCCTGCTCCTGGGTGCTCACTCCGTTTTGACTAATGAAATAATTTGATGATAAGACAATACATGTTAAGGGTCCACCTCAACCCCTCTGCGTACCTGAGTATAAAATTATTTCCTATCTCCAAATCACATGGCCATTTCGCCAATATCAAGATAAACACAATATAAACAAGCTAATGGGACAGGCTTACCCATCACGTAATACGAATTCGTGGATTTGACTATTCCTTAGCAGCAACTAAACCTTGACAATTTTGTCGATATGGAGGGTCTGTCTCTTCTTCTGCTGATGGCAACATCTACAGAGTTGTTCATGTATTAGGTAAAATATAGGTCCTGGTACTGCCTTAGGCTGCCGATGCCTAACCACTCAACGGCTTGAATTGATGTACTTTTAAGTTTTACTTCTTTCATTCTTACACTCACAAGAGATGCAGACGTCCAATCAAATGACCATGTTTCGATAGCTTTTGGTTCACCTCTCTTCTTGCTCGAGTTTCTTAGGACAAATGTTCAAATCAACAATAGAGAGTCGAGAAAGATTTAAGAAAGTGGATAAAATTGCAGCAATAGGAGCTGCTTTGGATGAAAGAAGAATGTTCGCTAATGCTGCTGGGCGATCTCTACCAGTCGGGTCTATGAGATACATGCAGCCAGTTGATATGTACGTATCCATTCCAGCCTTACAGTCAGCAAATGCCAAAGATGGGATGGCAAGATGATGAATGATATTAAATGCCGCCAGCTTTTCCGAACTTCTTGTTTGCCTTCGGCTGTAGTGTGATGAATGATGCAGAATCATTCAATTACAAAAAAGAGAAAATTATGTAAGTTATAACAAATTAAAAGAAATTAATAAAAAAATTGTAATACAGGGAATTAATAAAAACCCAATGAGGTATAGTTCTTACCAGAGAGTTGTAATACAAGGAATGTGTGTATTACTTGACTATCGAAATGTTTCAGAGTTCTTAGTTATGTCTACTTGATTTAAAATTAATACAGCATGCAAGCAACTGCGTTTAGTTTGCAGGCCCACATCCTTACTATCGGATTGAAAATGGAGTACTCCTAAGACAAGCTGTCCATTTCCCATTCGATTTCTCTGTCAAACCTGCTTAATTTATTATATATCGATGGAGGGCTTGAAGTTTGTACACTTGATTGATGCTGATGAAAGAGAGAATAAAATTTCATAATTTCGAAGTCAATGGCAATATGCAATATTGGGTTGCTTACGCCTTCACGGATGCTTTATTACCTTCCTATTACAGGTTCCATGTTTCGTTGAGAACGACAAGTAAACCAATGGGACCAACGTATTTATTTAACTTCAGAAGAACTGCCAAGACAATTCCATGTCTGCAGATTCTCTTATTGAACAAAATGGAGTAGAAGACAGGAAACTAGCATACCCCTGCTAAAGACACCTGTATCAAACTTAATATATACTTTACATAATTGCTATATTATTCAATAAGCTAGTTTCGGAAGATTATCGGATACAAGATTCTGTAACCTTCATCAAGCCATACTCACTTCGCCTGGTTCAGATTCACTCGTCTAGTGGTGTAGTAGGTAAACATTTTATTACACCCTTTTAATTTCACAGGACACCAGTTTTGCATGGGCTATGTGGATCTGTGCTTTAAATTCTCTCCTGAGCATTTTTGAAAAGTTTGATGGATGAAGTACAAGTGAAGAAAACTAAATGCTGAAGTAGAAGGGAAGAAAACCGAATGCAGAAGAGGGATAGTTAGAAATGATGAGCTGGCATTTTAGCTGTTTAACCACTTTCTGTTATAGTAGATAAAACTCTGTGTTTTTGTTGTTGTTTAGCACAAGAACAAAGTAATATGAACTTGGCAAAAGAAAGAGCAGGGAGAGAGCAATTATTTTCTGGAAGCCTCTCTCACAATTTTATTCATTATATTGCTCTTTATATAGAGTTAAAACATAACAAAGGATAAGTGATAAGCCTAGATTAAAGATAATGATAAACCTAAATCAAAGATAATGATAAGCCTAAATCAAAGATAAGATTTAAGCGAATCCTAGCAAACTAAGGCACTTTTTCAACACTCCTCCTTGCCTTAGTAATTGTAGAGGCTTTCTCCTCTTGTCCCTTGACTTTGAATCCCTTGGTTGCTCTACATAGATTTCCTCTTGAAGATTACCATTTAAAAAAGCAGATTTTACATCTAGCTGGTAAGTCTTCCATCTCATTTGTGCTGCTAAAGCAAGCAACATCCTGATTGTATCCAAGCGTGCTACTGGAGCAAAAGTTTCTGAGAAATCCACTCCATGCACTTGTCTATATCCTTTCACAACTAATCTGGCTTTATATTTATTTATAGAACCATCTGCATTGAGTTTGGTTCTATAAACCCATTTGACTCCAATGACCTTTCTGTGTTGAGGTTTGTTCACCAACTCCCAAGTGTTATTCTTTTCAATCATTCTGAGCTCTTCTTTCATTGCTTCAACCCACTTGTCATCCTTCTTAGCTTCTTCAAATTCTGCAGGCTCAAATACAGCAATATTGCTTTTTTCATAAATATCAGATAAAGTCCTTGTTCCTCTAACTGGGACATCATCTATATCATCTTCAAAGTATTGCGGAATCTCTGACAATTGTGTTTTTATTGACTCCTCCCAGTTCCATTGTCTATCCTCTATGAATTTGACGTCTCTGCTTATAACAATTTTTCCATTTTGTGGTTGAAAAATTCTATAAGCTTTGGAAAAATTGCTATATCCAATGAAAACTCCTGGTTCTGCCTTCTTATCAAGTTTGTCTCTTTTTACTTGTGGTACATAAAAGAAACAAAGGCAACCAAAAATTTTTAGATTTTGCAAATCGGGTTTGTAACCAAACCAGGCTTCATACGGAGTTTTTTTCTGCAAAGTTCTAGTTGGCAACCTATTTAGCAAAAAAACTGCAGTGTTTGCAGCTTCTGCCCATAGTTTCTTTGGCAATTCCTTCTCATGTAGCATACACCTTGTCATCTCCATAATACTTCGATTTTTTCTCTCACTTACGCCATTCTGTTGTGGAGTGTAAGGTGCTGTGAGTTGATGCTCAATACCAGCTTCTCTGCAAAACTTGTCAAAAATATCATTGGTGTATTCTTTCCCGTTATCTGACCTTATCTTTTGTATCCTGCAGCCACTTTGATTTTCCACCCATGCTTTATATTTCCAAAATATATTAACAACCTCAGATTTGAATTTGAGAAAATAAATCCAGCAAAACCTGGTATAATCATCAATAAATATAATGTAGTACTTACTACCATTTAATGATGATATTTTCTGAGGTCCTCCAACATCTGTGTGTATCAATTGCAGTTTGCGTGTTGCTCTCCATGTCGTTTGAGAGAAAGGTCTTCTATTTTGCTTGCCATATTGACAAGCCACGCAATCAGCTAACTTGTCTTCTAGCAATGGCATACCTTTCACTAAATTATGTTTTTGTACATATAAAAGTCCACCATGATGAAAATGCCCAAGCCTTCTATGCCATAATTCTGCATTACTTACAGTGCTTGAGAATGATATTTGCTCCTCCTCCATTAGATTTAGAGCAAAGCTTTTTGCTTTCATTCTCACTTTGAATACATCTCTGCCCTTCACATCTTTGATAAAACACCATTTGTCTTCAAATACGACTTTAAAACCCTTTTCAACTAGCTGTCCAACACTCAACAGGTTTTGGTTAATATCAGGCACATATAAAACATCAGTAATGTACTTTAAACCTGTTAAACTTTCTATAGCCACAGTTCCTTTGCCCTTGACTGAAATAAATTCACCGTTTCCAATTTTTACTTTGGAAATAATGGTTTTGTCGAGCTCTTTAAAGAGCTCTTGATCATTGGTCATGTGATTTGTGCAGCCGCTATCAATTAGCCAGGAATCGCTAGAGCTGATATTTGTTGCGAAGCATGTTGCAACAAAAAGTTGGTCTTCTTGCTGTTGCTCAATAGAAACTTTTGTCTCTTCATGTTGTTGTGATTTGCAGATCCGCTCCATGTGTCCAATCTTACCACATTTTCTGCACTTGACATCAGGCCTCCACCAACACTTTCTTTGTGGGTGGTTTGTTTTTTTGCAGTGTGGACAAGGTGGATATATCTCATCCTTGTTTTTGTTGATATTGCCAGTCTCATTGCCCTTTTTCTTATTGTAGTTCTTTTTATCTTTGCCTCCTTCTGAATTTTCTGCCTTTGCTTGAAGAGCACCCTCCATGGATTCTTCTTTTCTCATCATTCTTCTTTGCTCTTGTGCCTGCAATGCATTCACCAATTCTGCCAAGGATATACTTGACAAATCTTTAGATTCTTCTAATGAAGAAATTTTAGACTCGTACTTTTCAGGCAAAGTTACGAGAATTTTTTGCACAATTCGTTCGTCAGAAAAATGCTTACCAAGCAACCTTATCTTATTTCACTATACCCAACAATTTGTTAGAGTAGTCTTTGATGTTTTCTGTCTCCTTCATTTTTAACATTTCAAACTCTCTAATCAAATTGAGTACCTGCATATTTTTGGTTCTTTCGTTGCCTTGGTATTCCTTCTTGAGGTAGTCCCATATATCCTTTGCCGACTCCAAGCTCATAATCCTTGTAAATATAGTGCTTGAAACTGCAGAGAATAAACATGCTTTAGCTTTGGACTTCTTAGTTTTTCTCTCTTTATAGACCTTGAGTTGAGTCATAGTAGGATTCTCCGGCAATGGAGGAATATCATAATCTTCCTCTATAGCTTCCCAAAGGTCTAATGCTTCAAGATGGACCGTCATTCTAATAGCCCAAACTTGATAGTTATCACCATCAAAAATTGGTGGTGTAACATGAGAGAACATTGTTTCAGTTTCCATCTCTTCTGGGTTTTTTTTCTTCTTTTTTTTTGGTTATTGTGTTTTTGGTTTGTGTTTGGATTCACTCAACGCACAAATCCCTCAAGAACAAATAGGCTCTGATACCAATCTGTTGTTGTTTAGCACAAGAACAAAGTAATATGAACTTGGCAAAAGAAAGAGCAGGGAGAGAGCAATTATTTTCTGGAAGCCTCTCTCACAATTTTATTCATTATATTGCTCTTTATATAGAGTTAAAACATAACAAAGGATAAGTGATAAGCCTAGATTAAAGATAATGATAAACCTAAATCAAAGATAATGATAAGCCTAAATCAAAGATAAGATTTAAACAAATCCTAGCAAACTAAGGCACTTTTTCAACAGTTTTAACCCTTGTTGTAGCACGAATATAAGCCTGAAAACTTGTAATTCATGGACAGTTCTTGAATACAAAAATACACCAAAAACAGAGTGAATTACTCTGGAAATTCATTCATACATTTTTGCTGCGAATTTACAATTTTTCTAGTCTTAAAGAAGTTGCTTCTTGGTGATAGTTTTGGCTTGGAATAATTGATGATCTTCAACAACTGGTATTAGAGCAAGGTCCAAGAATCATAAAAAATGGGATCAACTAAGTTCTCAATTGAGAAATTCATAGGTAAGAACTATTTTAATCTATGAAAAATCAAGATGAGGGTATATCTTGTGCATGAAAGGTTGGACGAGACATTACTTGAAGAATCAAGTATGTCACCTGAACTTTCAAAAGACAAGAAGAAAGAGATCTCAAAGAAAGCTCACAGTGCTTTACTCCTGTCACTGGGAGATGGGGTTTTGAGAGAGGTTTCAAAAGAAACCGCGGCAATTGGTCTTTGGAGCAAGCTTGAGTCTAGGTATATGAAGAAATCTTTGGCTTACAGATTGTATTTGAAAAACAATTGTATGTTTTTGGTCTAGAGGAAGGTGGGTCACTTAAAGAACATCTTGATGCATTTAACAAGATTATTTTGGATCTTGAAACCATTGACATAAAATTAGAAAATGAGGATCAGGCTTTGATGTTGTTGACATCTTTGCCTTCACGTTATGAGCATTTTATGGAATCTCTCCTTTATGGCAAAGATACAGTCACCATGGATGATGTGAAATCGGCATTGAGTTCTAAAGAGTTAAGTAAGAAAGCATATCATAAGGATTCTGGAGTCTCAGAGGTATTAAAAGCAAAAGGTAGGCAAGACAAGAAAGAACAAAAGGTAAGTTTAATTCAAGATCAAGTTCAAAGGGAAGGAAGCTTAAATGCTTCTTCTATCATAAAAAAGATCATTTTTAAAAGAATTGCCCTAAAAGATAAAAGAAGAAAAAAGAAGGGCATTCATCAAATCAAATAGATGTTGCAATGGTAATTGAAGATGATTTCAAAAATGCCTTCTTACTGATAGCTTGAGATGTTAATCACGAAGGTGAGAGGATCTTGGATTCTGGTTGTACATTTCATATGTGTCCTAATAAAACCTTGTTCATTTCATTGAGTATGTTTAATAGAGGTAAAGTTTTGATGGGAAACAATATGTCATGTAAGATATAAGAAATTGGATCGATGAGATTTAAACTTCTTGATAACAGTCATAAGGTCATAGAGAATGTAAGATATTTATCGGATCTAAAGAGAAATTTGTTATCTTTGGGAATGTTTGACGAGGCTAAATGTACATTTAAGGCTGAAGGAGGGATTTTAAAAGTGATTAAGGGTTCTTTAGTCTTGTTAAAGGGAATTAAAAGGAATGGCTTGTATGTTTTAATAGGGAATGCAATAGTTGGTGAAGCAGTAAGTATAAATGGTAGTGAAATGGATTCTGCAATGGTGTAGCACCTAAGATGAGGACATTTGGGTGAAAGAGGCTTGGAGGAATTAAGGAAGCAAAGGTTGCTTGGTTGTAATTCTTTAAGTCCTCTTAAATTCTGTGAGAGCAGTGTTTTAGCCAAGCATTATAGGATTAAATTTCAGACTAGTAATCACAATATTACAAAAAGGTTAAATTATCTTCATTATGATTTGTGAGGACCCTCACAAGTTGCTTCATTGGGAGGTGCTAGGTATTTTCTATCAATTATTGATGATTATACTAGGAAGGTTTATGAAAATCCAATGATCAAGTGCTGGAAAGGTTTATAAAACGGGTAAGACTCATTAAAAATCAAACTGGCAAGAAGATTAAAGTTCTAGGAACAGATAATGATATGGAGTTTTGTAGCAAATCATTCGATGACTTCTGTAAAAATGAAGGCATTCTGAGACACAGGAAAGTGAGGTATACTCCTCAACAAAATGGTGTTGCAGAGATACTGAATAGAACAATTATGAAATGGGTAAGATGTATGCTAATAAGTGCTGGATTATTAAAGTATTTTCGGGCAAAAGCAATTTCAACAACTGTGTATCTATTAAACAGATGTCCATGGTCAACAATAGGATTTAAAACTCCTAAAGAAATGTAGACTAGTCATAAACCTGATTTGAGTCATCTTAGAATTTTTAGATCTACTGTATATGCCTATGTGAATCAAGGTAAATTGGATGCAAAGGCAATAAAATGTGTGTTCATAGGCTATCCAAAAGGGGTCAAAGGATACAAATTATGGTGCAATGATGGCAAGTCTAACAAGTGTATCATAAGTAGAAATGTTAAGTTTATGAGATAGAAGACATGAATGATAAGAAGGCTTCTACGATGGAACTATCAAGCCTTAAAACATTGACTAATACCATAGATCTTAAGGTGCAGATTGGTGAAAAGAAACTTAAGCAGTTACATTAAGAAGATGAAGTCTAAGATACAATCACTAAAGAACGTAATAGTCATGATTATGAACTGATTAGAGATAAAGCTAAAAGGAACATAAAGCCTCCTAAGAGATATGACTATGCTGATTTAATTGCATATGCCTTTAATACAAAAAGTCAGTTCGTAAGTTCAGAGCCAAAGTCTTATGAAGAAGCCATGAAATCTTCTGAAGCAGCAGAATGGTATTCAGCTATGACATATAAAATGAAATCACTACTTAAAAACCAAATTTGGGAGCTTGTAGCAAAGCCAACTGGCAAGAAAATTGTTGGCTGCAATATTCAAAAGAAAGGAGGTAGGAAATATTGGTCAAAGACTGAAGTTCAAAGCAAGACTTGTAGCTAAAGGCTTCTCTCAAAGAGAAGCTATTGATTTCAATGAAATTTTTGCAGCAGTGGTCAGACATGTATCCATAAGAGTGCTTCTGGTTTTGATGGCTGTTTTTGATTTTGAAATGGAGCAGATGGATGTCAAAATTGCCTTCTTCTGTGGAAATTTAAATGAAGAAATATATATGTCACAACCAGAGGGCTTTGTAAAAAAGGATAATGAAGAGAAAGTCTATCTTTTTAAGAAGTCATTGTATGGACTGAAGCAGCCACTCAGGCAATGGAATCTAAGGTTTGATAGTTTTTTGTTAGACCAAGATTTTAATAGAAGCAAGTATGATGGATGTGTATATTTCAGATGAGACAATCTGGAAGAAAGAATTTACTTAAGAATGGATATAATAAGAAACAGACTAGATGGTTTGTTGTTATTATGTCAAGGGGCTTATTTAAAAAAGTCCTGAGTAAATTCAACATAAAGGATGCCAAAGCAATGTCAGTTCCATTTGCTGCACATTTTAGCTTATCAGTTGATCAAGTACCAAAAATTGATGAAGAAAGGAAGGTTATGGTTAAGGTGTCGTATGCTAATGCTGTGAGAAGTATTATGTTTGCAATGGTGAGCACTAGATCAGATCTGACACATGCATTGAGTGTAGTTAGCAGATTCATGTGTAATCCTGGTAACTTTTATTGGGAAGCAGTAAAATGGATACTAAGGTATATAAAAGGGAGTTTGAATTACATGTTGGTTTATGAGAAGTCACCAAAAAGTATAGGAAAAATCAAGAGGTTTGTGGATGCTAACTATGCAGTAGATGTAAATAAAAGAAAATCTTTGACAAGATTCATCTTCACACTATTTGGTTGTGTAATTAGTCGAAAATTCTCTTTACAACATATAGTGGCCTTGTCAACAGCTAAAGCAGAATACATGGTCTTAACTGAAGCAATTAAGGGAGCAATATGGTTAAGAAGTATGGTTGTTGAACTTGAAGTAAAACTTAATTCAGTAGAATTGTTTTGTGACAGCATGAGTGCTATGTCATTGGTAAAACATCAATCTTATCACGAGAGAACTAAGCATATTGATGTAAGACTTCATTATATCAGAGATGTGTTGGCAAGTGGTGGTGTCAAAGTGTATAAAGTTCACACCTCTGAGAGTCCTACAGACATGTTAACCAAGGCAGTTACCAGCAAGAAATTTGAACATTGTTTGAAGTTGATAAATTTGTCAAATGTATATAACAGAGACTGATAAAGTAGTTCTAATTACATTGGATTGAAGCTTAAGTTTTAAATAAAGTTAATATCATGGAGAATTTAAATCAAGACGAAGATTTGTGGATTTGTGCTTTAAACTCTCTCAAGGTTCTGGGCAATTTTAAATAGCTAGATGGCTAAAGTAGAAGGGAAGAAAACCGAATGTAGAAGCAAGGGTAGTTAAGAATGATGAGCTGGCATCTTAGCTGTTTAACCACTTTCTGTTATAGCAGATAAAACTCTATATTTTAACCTTTGTTGTAGCATGAATAAAAGCTTGAAAACTTGTAATTCATAGACAGTTCTTGAATTAAAAAACACACCAAAAACAGAGTGAATTAAATCTGAAAATTCATTCATACATTTTTACTGCGAATTTACAATTTTTTTAGTCTTAAAAAAAAGGCTGCTTCTTAGTGATAATTTTGGCTTGGAATAACTAATCATCTTCATCGTGCTAGAGCCCGTAGAAATTGGCAGGGAGGCGAGGGAAAGCAGGACCTCTAATGGGGTGGCCTTAGGAAGGGTTAAGCCTGGACTTTCAGTCATGTCAACAGGCAGCTCCAACGGGGTTGTCAATTCGAATGCATGAAGAAGACGAGCAAGTGTCAGGTGAAGGACTTGAAGAGCAAATGATGCACCTGGGCACGATCGTCTGCCGGACCCAAAAGGAATGAGTTCAAATTGTTGACCCCTTACGTCAACGTCTGCGTGGCTTGTAAGAAATCTCTCTGGTTGGAAAGCAGATGGATTTGTCCAGACACTTGGATCCCTTTGAATTTTGCATACATTTACGATCAATCGAGTACCAGCCCGGACGTGGTAGCCACTAACAGTGCAATCTTCCATGGCTTCACGTGGTCCTAAGAGAGGACCGGCAGGATATAGGCGGAGGGTTTCTTTGATGATGGCTTGGAGATACACAAGGTTTTTGATGTCTGAATCATCAACTTGCCGATCCCTACCAACTTGTTCATCCAGTTCTTCTTGGGCCCTCTTCAACACCTGCCGGTTGTTTAGCAGCAAAGAGAGAGCCCATGTTAGGGTGCCTGCTGACGTGTCAGTCCCACCAACGACGAGTGCCTGCATAATGAATTCAAACGATAACTATAGACTCTGAACAAGGTTATTGATTTTGTGAAATATTGTAATAATTGGGAGTATGTCAAGATTTGCCTTACAAGTGCTCTACTTTCTTAATTATCATGAGCTGATCTTTTGAATTTAAGGCTCGAAATCTTAGATAATAAAGGATCAAGATTGATTCAATATGTCAATTTAAACAGTTAAAACGAACAAAATCAAAATCACGCTAGCTGATCTGTGGATTTAACGTAGACAAGACTAAAAAAAATTCAAACATACCAGGCAGGTAGACTTGATGGTAACATCTGCATTATACTGCAAGTTTGAGAAGTGCCCTTCCATCTCAAGAGATAGCATGACATCAATGAAGTCTTGCTCACCCTTGGCCTCGATCCCACCCGAAACTCTTCTTTGGCGATGCTCCTCCAGCCACCCTTCAAGTATAGCATCTAACTCCTTGGCTGTCTTGTTCATTGCCCTGCAAATCCAACCACCAGAAGAATGGAAGAGCATCTGATATCGGAAAAATGACAATGAGGTGAAAGAACTGATTAATTGCCTTTTGGCAATGTCTAGCTTCGCTATCATCACAGGTAGCAGAAGCACCAAAATAACGTTTTCCAGCCACCATTCTTACTGCCATATTAAGTGTCAAGTCTTCTAACCACTTTTTAAGTTCAACAACCAAAGGGCGTGACTAATTCTTAGCCCATAAACCGTAGAGCTCCCTTATCCCCATATCAACTTCAGAAATCCGAACATGCTTGAGCGCCTCAAGCCGACGATTTGAAAGAAGTTCAAGTGTTGCAATTTTTCGCATCTCACGCCAGAAGGGGCTGTAAGGTGCAAATCCAAACACAGCACAATTGTAGCCCATGAGCTTCGCAGCTGCCGTTGTAGGGCGGGAAGCTAGCGCCCTGTCATTAATTGTGAAGCATTCCTTGGCTACTTCCCACCTGCTTACTACAAAAGCTGAGCGATTGCCAAGGCGGATGTTGAACGCAGGTCCGTATTTATCAGCCATCGCGCCAAGCGTTCGGTAAAGAAGCTGATCACCACCACCTAACAAGTGTAGATGGCCAATAATAGGCCATGCACCAGCTGGTTCAGGAGCCTTTAGAGACTGCCTAACTTTAGTACTCTTTTTCCTTGCAAAGCATACACTGTGGAGAAATAATATTAATGAAAAAACAACAACAACAACAGAAGTCAATGAGAGAATAAGATCCATTGTCGTTAGAGATATGAAAACACAAATGAAATTCCATTCCATTTATAGTCCCACTTCAACAACAAAAATATGTAAAGTCAGCATGAAGCATACCTATACTATAGTTCACAATTTCCAGCAAAAGACACGGCTTCCCTTTGTCTGACTATTCAATAATTCCTACCTGTGAACTTCTTAAGGAAGTAAGATCTGTTTGGCAAACACGACTTCCATATAATATACATTGATCATGCCATTTACCTAATTCAGCATCATGAGCAATATCAACTATTTTATATACTATACCATTTTCACTTCATATCATGCATCATTTCAGCAACAAGTGTTTTTCCTTTTCCACAGATAAAATCTGCAGATAAATGCCATTGTTTATCGATTTTGAGATTTTAAGAAAGAAAGAGAGAGAGCAAATAGGAAGAACTTTCACCTTCTTCATACTCAGAAATAAGGTAGAAGGTAGAATTCATGCTGGTTAAGCAAGACATATGGACAATAGATTATGATTTGAACTAAACTGTATCAAATCTGAATTCAAATCTTGATGTTCAATGATTTTTCTACTTTAGCCACAAAGAACACCCCCATGGTGGAGTGAAAGATGGCCTTTAACTTGGCTCAGTTGTTCCATTGCAGAATATCTCTGCGAACCACTGAAAAGGAAGTTATACCAATATGACGCTGAGGATTTGAAACTGGCGAAAACATTTGGACTTTCCTCATTCCACAGGTTTAGAATATCAAGATGCAGCATACTTTCAGTAGAAAAATGGAAGACATCTATAGTCTTTTTTCAAATAAACCTCACACAGCAACAACGCTTGGTCAACAGGAAAACTAAATTGACCCAGGAATTGCCCCAAATATGCACCATCAAGTTCAATCCAGTTGGCATTTTACTTTTCAAAATCCTGAATCAGGCCAGTGCCAACCCAAATTACAAAACAAAGCATTTCAGTTAGTCAATGAATGATCATGCAATTGTAAACTATAAATTGTTTTTCCTTATTTCACCTCATTCTACTGTTCCTTTGGACTGGCCAACGGCCAAGGCATACATCACTAACTGCTTAAAATATTAATCTCGCAAGGTGGCAAAGAAAAATACTATAACCAAGATGCTTGTATTGACCTTCTATTCCCTGATAAAATAGAGAAATGCGTTAGCGAAGTGTGTCTTAACTTTCTACCTGCAACTCATTATCCAATGCAAAAGAAAGACCATAGGAATTTGTAGAAAAAAGAATCTCCCAGATTCCCAAATTGTAAGCTGTTAAGCCCATATTGAAGTTGTCAAACTAGATAAACAAGTACACGATCTTACATTACACTGTTTGAAGAGAAACCAAATCTCTATCTTGCAGATAATCATGATCTGGGCTAAGAGGTATCCGGAACTTCTCTTTTGTGGGCATGAATCCACTTAACCATCTAGAAAAACAAAGTATTCAGTAGAATCAGTCACATGATACAAAGTAAAGTGATCAATAATTCATCAAACAAATTCTGGAAGGAGGAAAAAAACCGCAAACAATAAATATGCAAGGGAATTACATCTGGAAGTGGAAGAAACGGAACAGACAAAAGGTAGTCAAAGTGGAATGTAGAGTGTGATAGAGACAGGTACATACGTTTTGTCCCAAAATCTACCAAAAGATACACGGTAATGATGACGAGTCAGGAAATTTCGTAGAAAAGGCTACGTAACAAAATTTCTGAATTGTCTGTCAGCGTTCTGGGCTCATTTTGGTTTAGTTGCTGCTCCATTACCCTGCCGTTAACATCAATTCCGCGCCAGAGGCAAACCCACAGTGATGCAACACTGCTACCACCACTACACTGTCCTCATTTCTCTCTCAGTACGACTATCTATGGCTTATTTGACATAATAATATATCAAATGCTCGCCATAATTTAATGTAAGGGTAAATTATCTACCATCAACATCTCATTTCATTTAGGCTGTTCCTTTCTCCTCTTTTGAATCGGGCTCTCTCTTTATTCAATTGTTACCGCGAGTGAACTGCGAAAAGTGGGCCCCGTAATACTCTTGCCATGGGGCCCATTCACGTTTTACTCTTGTCGGTTGTCGATCATTTGAGAATTATCGACTAAATATAGTACGGTTTTAGAGATGGCAAGTAGAAAATTAATGTCCAAGACCTGTAAAAAGAGTCCTTGGACGTTTGGATTCAAAGTTGCAATTATCTATCGATGCAAAAGGAGGCAGGCAGGGGAAGGACAACACCAGCTCCATTCACAGAAATAATTTTGAAAATGATAGAGATATTTCACACTAGAATGTAGTAAATTGTTCCACCTGTCTATATTATTCTCAGGACCAATCGAGGGTGTCCCATAGCCTCCGCGGCAATGGCCATACAGCCCTAGCAAGTAAGGACAATTATTGGACCATCCATGCCTAAAACCATCAAAATATATGATTGATTTATACGTATGCAAAGGAGGAATTACGTATGAACTCTGACGACTTCCGATGATTAATACATAAGCGTGAGTAGTTAGAGTATATTTAAGTACTCTTTTTCCAATTCCAGACAAAGCTCTCGAGGAGTGTGGAACAGGCAGGTTAAAAGCAAATTGGAATTAATATTAAACCTCCGGATTCAAAAAGAGATTTATATATTAATTAATGGACTTAATCTGGTAACGTTTTAACAGTTGAGAAGAGTCAAATCATGATTTGAAGATTCAACGTAGCCCATTTGCCAACTTGGCCTTCCAAGGGTGAACTCTAGGTTAAGCAAGTTGCCATCAGAAGGTGACAAGGAGCTAGAATCCAACCTCTCTACTGCATCATCAGACAAATGGAGGCCTGTCTTGTGTCCGTCCGCCTATTAAGAATTCCAATTACAATTCATTTTATTTATCATAATTAATTGCATTGAATGTCAACAAATCAGTCATGATCATGCATACCTTAGTGTCATTTGCCTTGAAATGTGAATATGTCAAAGCATTTCCATGGTTTGATGCACTGAACCTGTCATTTGTTTCCACAGATGGCAATGAACCTCTGCACAGTAACCGCGGGAAGAAAGGTGTAAAATTAATTAAACAAGAGATGCATATATTTACACAGGTAACCGTGGAGATCAATGGGAGAAGTAATATAACTAAAGTTGAAGATGAACTCTTGGAAACGCGAATCAGTTACACATGAGAACAGTTGATACTGATGGAAGTAAAGAGAAGGAGTGATCTGCCTCTCTTTTCAGAGCTTTTGCCAGTGTAATGTTGTCATTCCAATTCCATAGTGCATAGAGCATGGAAAATCATGCTGCTAGACTTTCGGTTCATTAAACGGGAATGACACAGATCGGAGTACTCTAAATATAGATTTGTACGGAAAAACTAAATCCATTTTAGATGATAGTCCACAGCTACAGCAGAAGTCAACAAAATTCAGCCAACCAAACGTTAATGACATGATAAACAGAAAGCATATATGCGATTCCTGGTGTCTACCACGATTTATTATGCCATCAAAAAGGTGCCCGTTGAGATTACAAAATACAGATTGAGATTTGAACAAAAGGCATTGACTTTTGAGGCATTATATGACTCGATTTTGGGATTCACAAGCATGCAATCAAACGGATGTGGGCCAGAAGTGGAACCACGTATAGGTAATATAGGCCACACGCAAAATTTTCACAGAATTAACACCTAGGTTATGTTCATTAAAATCCAGGTACGTACTTGAATTAATAAAATCGATTTTATCTGCACCATTAAAAAAAGGCAGAGACAGAGACCATTTGACCAAAAAAGGTCGTAACCGAGGCAGTTGCGTACATGCTTGCGTGTATGTATGTTGGCACTGAGTTAGTGCGCTTCCTTTGTAAACCAATATTACTATTCATCATTTCATCTTTCCTTCCGTGACGTGAAGAAGATGAGATGTTCCTCACGGTCAGATAAGAGGAAAAAGGAAAGTAGTGACTAGTGAGGAAGCAGATGTACTACTCACCTTTGGCGTTTTTGTGCTGGTGTTGGTGGTGGGTTGAGAGAAGAGTTGGCATTAGCTTTTCTACAGGATAATCCTCCTTCCAAATCAACTACCCCTGTCCTTTGGTTTAAACCCATATCTGTGTGCCCTTGACCTGCAATATTCATTATAGATAGAGCAATTGCTCTAGCTTTGTCAGATACCAAGCAAATAATTCATCACATGGCCTAAAGTCAGTCCAATCTCAAAACATTTTGTATTAGTTGGGGAACAGTGGATCAAATAATAGAGATTTCCTGTCATACTTGGATCCCCAAATTCCCAAACAAACAGAATAAATGCAAAAGAAATAAAATTTGGAGTCCTTTAACGGACAATCCAATTACCTGATCCTTTGTCAGTGCTCTTCACTGTTCTATACATCTGCATGAACACCCATAGAGAAAATGAGAAAAAGTCCACATTGCTTAGATTATATCTAGATGCCATTTTGTCCTTACCCCTTGTTTCCACGCCCACATAGCAAATACAAAAATAGAATACGATAAAAGGTGAAATAATAACTATGAGAATCATGATGAAATCTAACCCATTCATAAGTTCAAAGCCATGAAGATTGAAAACAGCAACCCCACCTGCAAGTGACTCTTCACGTGAGCTAGGGTTAGATCTTTCACATTCATCAACTCTAAGACAGATTTTGGTGTTGCTCCTGTGACATTTTCCAATAGCATGCAACTTGGTTATGCTCTTCTGTCAAACAAGGACATCTACTATCTTATTGAATGGGAACAACAGGCGAAACTCAAAATAAGCTTGAGAAGTAATCGAAAAATAAATGCAAAAATATGTATTACTTTCGTGGCCACCAAGAAGCTGGACCGCATGAACAAAATGGGCATGGAGAGTTGTTGTCCATCTCATTCTTGGAGCTCTGATGCATCTTTTCACTCCATTAATCATTCTTGTATTCCTCTTGAATTCACGGCCATAGATTTGAGGTTGATATTGCTGGTGATGATTCAGTGTTGTTGGGAGTTGAAGTGGCGGAGAACATAAATCTGCCATTTCAAACCCTAGACTCAACGTGGGCTCACTAGGACCAAGATTATATCGCCTCTCTGGGTTATAGAAGCCATTTTCATGGCTTAAATCGCTTCCGCTGCTAGCGGTGTCGGTGGTTGAGCTGCCATCACAGTAGAGTGCCTTATTTCTGAGTAATCCATCAAATCGAACTTCCTTACCTTCAGAATCCGAGATAGATGGTGGGCTGATCTGTAGGGAAAGATCAGGCATGGGTGATGACAAAGCGGTTCTCATTAAAGGGTTCAACCTTGAGAACATGAGGATGGTGAAGATACAAGTTAGTCAAGAATCAATAACCTCGTTAGTAGGTAAATATTTGGAAGGAAAAAAGGAGAGAGACACAGAGAGAGGGAGTGCTTTGGAATGGTGAAGAGGTTTGACAGTAATAAATAAGGAAATCAAAAGCGGGCAAAAACTTTGAAAGAAGAGCTTGCTTTCCGGAAAGCTGAAATGAGTGGTTGTGATTATGTCATGAGTGCCTTATGATTTGCATAGTGATATTGAAGATGAATAGAAGGAAACTTTTAGTAGGCTTCCTCTAGGGTTGATAAGATCAGAGAGGATTGATAAAAGGAGGGGTAAAGGAATTGCAGAGGGAGACTACTAGTCAGATTTTTAAAAAAAAATATGCAAAAGGGAAAGTAACTGAGTCTTTTTTGGGATGATAGCTTGCAGGAAAAGTTGGTGAAAAGGGGAAGTTATGCATTTACGGATGCAGAGGGATCAGAAACCTTTCTACACAGAGAGGGATCAGATCCATTTTTTACTTCATATCTATGTAATGGGCAATGAAAGAGGAAGTGCAGGAATATAATGGAGATTTATGCAGGGAATGGTCGCAATTCGAGAGCAGCATAATAATAATAATAATAAATAAATAAATAAGAAAAGCCAAATGGAGCACTGTTCAATGGAATATTTGGAAGGGAATTGAGTCCTCTTCTCTCTCTCTCTCTCTCTCTCGCTCTCTGCGCTAGCTGCTGTGGCTCGTGGATGGCGACCCTTTTAAATTCCCCTACATGATTTTATGTTAACTATCTTAGCTTCTCTTTAATTAGAATATTCCTCCCTTCTATTTCATGAACGAGGATTGACTGGCAGGCCGAATACATCCCTGTTCAAAACTCCATTATTGATCTTTGCCATGCATGCCATACACACATCCATATCATGCAAGCAAACCTCCCTTAAATCTCACCAATTTAAACTGGATCCCATCATTTTTTTTTCGTTATTCGAAATATAGAAACAATTCCCACGTATCCTTTTACATAAGACCTGTGTTTTGTACTAAATTCTCCTTCCTAAACCGACCAATTCCAATGCCAGCTCTAGTCTAAGTTATAAATGGGCATGAACAGAGGAATCTCTCAACTTAATTAGCCTAGACTTGTGTGCACGTAACATTTTACCATATTGCCAATAGGTAATCGAGCTGTACACGTGCGAACACCCAATGAAAATGCTCTAAAAAATGTATATAAATCAGAATGAAAATGGTCTCGTGAGTAATAAGAAGGCAAGGAACAAGGACTACTAAGAAGGAAGAAATGTCAGATTGGCTGGGCCGTCCGGCGACACTAGGGTCGCAGACCCACATGCAACTTTCCCTGCCCTAATTTCAAAATTTCCCAAATCCAATCCCCACGCGCGATGTCATTTTCCAATTCAGTTGATTCATAATCATCCTGCTAATCGGAGTCTCAACCCGAGGAGTAATTCAACGGCTAGCATTTGTCTAATCTAATACAATCTCCAATATTCCCTCTCCGTGTCCAAATATTCCCACCTGTCGAGCCCCACCCGCGCGTGGAAAGCCGCAAAGAAGGACCATATTCCTCGGCGTCGACATGGGTTATCCTCCTCACGTGACCTTACGGACGTGACCTTGTCCAGGCAATAAGCTCTTACTTGTTCCCTTCCCTTCCCTTCTTGTTATTTTCTCTGCACTCTTAATTAATTATAGCATTAAGCTCGCCATCCCATGTCTTAATCAGATTGTTTATTCGTTTGTTACAGTAACAGCAAGATGACTAGAAAAATGTTTAATCATTTGTTAATAGTTTTCGAAGCCCTCGGTCAGCGCCTGATGCGCTCCAGATTCTCCGGGAAATGCAACTCTTTTGGCATCTTCTGTTTATTATTGTTATTATCGTTAATTATTTAATTACTGCTAATTAATTCTTTCTCTCTTTGGATTATTGTACAATCAGCTTGCAGCAAGTTTATATCCGGTCAACATGTCTCTCAATGGCTCTCTTGCTATGTTGTCAAATGCTTTGGCTGCATTCCATATTCTATGCGTTTGTCTTTTCCCTCTTATTATATTTAATTATTCTCCTTAATCTCTTGCCAGAAAACGACGACACCCCAGTTGATATTCACGCTCAAACTATCCATTTTTACAGGGATTTAAGCTTGTGGGTACCAGCTTTGCATGGTGAACTACATCAAGTAGGTCGTTTAATTTATATATGGGATTAAAATAAGGGAGAAGGCGTTTGGAAGAATATGAGGTTCTTCATAGTGATTCGTGAGATTAGGGTACGGGCATGTGTTGCTTTGAAATTACGACATCTCTCACCTTCTCCCACTCTGAAGTTGGACAGAAGAGAAAGGAAGGAATCACCGAAATGTACGCCGTTTAGGCTGACGTGCACCACGACATTACATCACATATGAACAATGGAATAAAAATGGTCACTAGTTCCACGCATCGTTTTGCTGGTCCGGTAGAATTTTCTCATGTCTTCAACTGTGACATGAGACAATTTAATAGATCAAAAAGATAAAAAGTGATGCTTTCTGTTAAAAAGGAATTACGAGTTAAGATTTATGAGTAACAACAAGGTCAAAACTCGTTTAAAATGACTGTACAGAAGAGGCAAAATGGTTGACTGTTGCAGACGCGCCACCAGGTGCACGGCAGAGGGCCAGCGGAGAAAGCAGCAACTTCAGAAATCAGAGCTGTCTAGCATTCCCAAGAAATTAAACCGGGCCATGTTTGAGATTGAAACAAGTGTGAAAATGAAGTCAATTTGATTACGAGACACTTATATTTAAGAAATTAGAGATTATGAATGTAGTCAGACCAGACCCTACGGCCAACCCCACACACTAATGGGGGAAAGTACACCTAATTTCACAGTCACAGCGCTCCTTGAGACTTGAAACCCTCCACTTTTTAATATCTACTGCTACAGGTAGAGGGTGAAAGTTGAAACTTCTGCCTAGCTATATTTACACAGCTGTCTAAATTGCATTTACACGCATTCCAGGCGTAGTATAAGTAACTATTACAAGGGTAAATGAATTGAATTGAAGGTGATGGATTGGATTGGTGCTCTTCCTTTCCTTCCTCTCTTTCGCTGTCTCTAATTCTCTTTCCAACGTATGTTGTACGAATTCTTATCTTTCAAAGAAGGGGAAGTGGAGCCAAACGAAATTTATTAGACTGCAGAAAGAGTGGAGGGAAGAATCCGTATGCACTAAGAAAAGTCCAAGAACCAACCACTTTCCCAGAAACAACTGCAAGTAACTAAGACATTTTTCTTTCATCCATTCTTTTTATTGTGTTGCATATTTCTTTTAAAGTCCAGCAACCTCTACACTATTCTGTTGATCAAAATCAAGCCGTAGATTATGATTATGATCATGGTTTGGACTGTAGTACTGTTATACAGAGACCCGCATTCAGGATGATCATGTGCCTGCAACCAGTTCTTTTTGGGATTTTCAGAACGGACACTTTCTGCTCTGCGTATATGTGTTAGACCTGTCCCCATTATATTTAAAGCTTTTCCCAAAACAATCAAAGCCATATATATTCATTCACGCGTACCTACCTTTATATTTCACCTACCATTTCATTGACACCAACATATAAATTTAACTCCATGGATGATTTGTTGTTAAACTACGAGTTCATGCATCCTCATCGGTCATCGCCTACATTCTCTCTCATTTATTTCATTTTGCCTCCTTAAAACTTCTTTATACGTTGTTTGGGGAGCTGTCTATTTAATATTCCTGTGACACCGTCCCATTGCCCAATTTCCCATACTTGTCTGTTGGACCACACATGTACATTTCTATATATATGTTTGGTTGATTCAGAGCTTGTGTTTCTCGTTCACTTGCTCATTTTTAACTCTTTCTAACACTGCCAGGAAGAAAACCCTTTTTGGCTGTCAATTGTCGAGCTCTTCCTTCATGGGAATTGTGAAATCTATACCTTAAACGTCAGCATCAGCAAAATAAATCCTCATTTCCCTTTCCATAGTCAGGAATAACTGCTGCTCTGACGTATAGTACAGTGGTTTGAAGTTAGTACTAAATTCATTTGGCATTGTTTATTATGATTCATTGTAAGTTTGTTAATTACGACATATACAAACCCTAATCTTGATGATATTATAAATTAGGCATGAAAATGATGTGAAAGAGAAAGATATTTCGCATACGGTAACCTCTTCTCTTCTGTTCGGCAACACACACAGTGCTCCATCAAGACACCCAGAGCGCCTTTACCTCCGACCCCCTTTAGGTAGGCAGTGCCAAGAACTAGAAACAAAAACATGTACTCAATCACACCGGCTTCAATGATTATAGACATAAATATATAAATAGGTCAGCAGGCAATTAGAAAGACTTTGGGTTTGTTTTGATTTGGGTGGTTTGAGAGAAGAAACAAGCAGACGAGTTCAAATCACTAGAAATTTGAAACGCATGACTGCATTAGACAAGTAGAATATTGCATCAAGGTGTAGCCTGCAAGGGGCGTCGCACCATTGACAATGAGATCATTTGATGTTACATTTACAATATTTTACAGTTTCATCTGTCGAAAACTGTTGCAGGAAACAGTTCAACGTTGCCTTATTATGAAAACGGTTGTTGCACAAATCAAATTTTAATCTATGAAGACATGACATGCTCTTGCCAACAACCGTATCACGTCATGGCCGATTGTCTACCAGAATGTCTCCCGATTATTCGGTCGCAACCGACGTAAGAAAGGACAAACAAAACATAGATATGGGCAATTTTGAGTGCATTGTAGGCAGGGGTGTATTTAGTAAGGTTTTGCCTGTATTTAGAGAGTCCGGCTCTAATGTCCGAAACTTAATGGAGGCCCACAAACTTAATCTTCAGTCCAATTACTATAAATGGGCCCAGGCTCAAATAGAAAGATTTGATCGCTCTATCGCTTTCTGCTCCTCCCTGGGATCGGTTCTACAATTGTTGAGATAGGGCCAGGAAAGTTAGAGAAACGATGACGCTTTTCCACTTCTTCAACTGTGCGATTCTGACGTTCGGTCCTCACGCCGTCTACTACTCCGCCACGCCCTTGTACGGTTGCTGTTTCAGTTCCAATTTCTATTTATTCGCATGATTTTTCGATTTGTAGGGGTATTTTTTTAGTTGATTTTGTTGTGGAAGTAACTGATTACATTGTACTTATCCAGATCTGAGTACGATACACTTGGTACCTCCATTAAAGCGGCTCTCGTTTATCTCGGGACAGCTCTTGTTAAGGTTGGTTGACGTGGTTAGTCGATGATTGGATTTAGTTTAGGATTGGATAGTTGTAATTCGAATTACTACGCTTGATTGCAGCTTGTTTGTTTGGCGACATTTCTTAAGGTTTCAGAGAATGACAATTTTGATCTATACCAGGTACTTTTCTCTCTTCCTTTTTGAAAATTGATTTATTGGATGTTATTGGGAAGACTTTGACTTGTAGCGGTTGGCTGATTTTAAATTTATATCTTAGGAACCTAGAAAATACAGATAATGAGGGTTTAGTAAGTGAAATTTGATTTCAGCATCATAGTTGGACACAATCACAAACGAGTTTTTGTCTCATTAGTTCCTACGGGTCTATTTCGAGTCAGTTATTATATACCATTGCAAATAAAAATGTCCAATCAACAATTTAGCCATGATGCTTTACAAAATGCCTTACAGTATATGACATGGTTGCCAATAATAGAAGTGTGCATGTTGCAGCCTCTCTGGTTCAAAAGACACAGGTGTGTCATTCTTTTTTATTGATATTTATGATTATAACTCGAATCAAAGCCAAGCAAGTTCTTCAAATACGTTGAATTAGATCAATTCCTTGATATATAATTTTGAGATTGCATATTTTGGGTACAAATATTAAGCATACTATGAAAGTGGAAGTTACCTGTATAACTATATGATCGTTATGAACTTGCTATTACAAGGCTGCATTAGTATGACCTTTGAAATTCACGAAATGGTATAGAAGGATGTAGGTAGTCTGGGCACGGTTTATTGCTGTAGAGGTAGGTGTGAGTTAAGCGAGCTTTTATGCTTACCTAGGTAGTGCTTGCATTCTTTTATGATGGCTTACTTCCAGAGTTTGTTCATAATAAATCAGAAGTATCATTTATTTTCAGGAACTGCTGAAAGCGCTAATTGGTTTTATAGATGTTGCTGGGCTTTACTTTGCCTTAACCCAGTTGACTCACAGGAACATCTCTCAGAATCATAAATTTCAAGCTGTTGGACTTGGTGAGTAAACCTTGATTCAGTCATTTTGTTTGAATATCGGAGTTGCTTTCTTTTCATAATTTCTAATTTAAAAGGTATTTTATTTTATTTTATTAGTGACCAGATGTGAACTTAGTTTTAGATAAGATTGTTGTTCTTTTCAGTTGGACTTCTGTAAACTACATGCTTAAACTTCAACTTCACTATTTATTCCCCTTGGTGGCAGGGTGGGCCTTTGCGGATTCTGTTTTACATAGATTGGCTCCACTTTGGGTGGGCGCTAGAGGACTAGAGTTTACTTGGGATTACCTTCTGCAAGGCCTGGAAGCTAATGCTAATTTGGTATGTTTTGTATCTATTAATAGAACGAACTTACCTCTTTTAACTGCTTTCTGAGACACCATCCATTTGTTGAACTTGTAGTGTATTGAATCTTATCACGATTTTGAGTAGGTCCACTTGTTCCCTGTGGAAATTTGGTTGATATGTCTCTCCATTTATCCCAGTTGCATTCTGATTTCAGGTGTTGAGTATATCCCTTGCTGCATTGGGATCTTTGATGTGGCTTCGCAAGAACAAACCCAAGACATTGATTCCTATAATTTATGCATGTGCTGGGATGGTGGCAACCATGCCATCAATTACAAGGTGTGTTCTCATAAACATTAACTCTCTGCGGCAAAAAGCTTGTGAGCTTTGAGTTTCTTTGTGATAATTGAAATGGGTTATCTTACCTCAAATCCATGAACTTGAAACTATAGAAAATTGGGAGACCTTTTCTGTAGTCCCTTTCTTAATTACTTTTGAACCTGTTAAGCTCATCTCAGTTTCCAGTTGCTGATTTTGAACAAATTCCTTGCCATGTAATTTTTAAAACAATATGGTGGTTGATTTAATAGTATTAATGCAATGATCACTGGTTGAAGCATTTGCACGCATGGTTGAGAAAGGCCAAATTACGAAAGCAATTTTCATTACTTTTGTGACCCTGATATATGGCTTTTGCAGCTATCTGAGGCGAGGAATGGGATGGCAACTTCCAAAGGTGGTAGGCTTTGAACTTTTTACCTCATTTGTGATGGCATTCGTTAGTTGGCAACTCTTCTCTGCATGTCAGAGACCCTCTGCCTGAGGAAGCCAAGCATTTACTACCGCACAGTATTCTCGAGGCAGCTTAATTATTTTCAAGATAGTCGTTCCAATCGATGTGCCTCCTTGTGGATTCTGGTGGTCATGATCTTTAATTTTTAACTTCTCATATTGTCATTCTAGTTTGTGTAATTTACTAGCATCTAATTTTGATCTTCACCATTCTTGATTTACCAACTAAGATATGCAGGTTTCTTTGACAACTCAAGCAATGAATTCTTAAGAATTTTGGCTGAAAAATGAGATAGGCTTTGCTTCATGCAAGCATTACGTTTATACATTATTTCGTCCAGTTCGAACCCTGAGCCTCTTCTATAAACTTGGTCGGAGCCTTGCAGCCACGAGCTATATATTTTTCCACCATTTCTTAGAAATTAAGCTGGGAATCTTCATGCAATAACGACACTTGCTTAAATTGTCGAATTGATTTAACACTGATGTGAAATTTATTTCCTCTTGGCAATCAACAGATCCCCTGGTTCAAAATGTTAGTCTCAGCACAAACGTGAGGCGCATGGCACCTATTGATCCCCCCTGTTCAGTGGGCTTCTCAATCAGGGTTACGAACCAGGCAAACCAGTGATGAAGGATTGATTTATTTTATAAAAATTGTGAACAATTATTTAGCATACTTAATTTTACAGCCAAAACATATATATTTCGACCTTACACAACAGAGAAGGGTTAATACTCACTCGTCTTCCTCCAGAGAGGCTTCAATTCGTAGAAGAACGAAGCCAACTGCAACCCCTACGAGAACAAGTCCGTTCATGATCGCTGCAATCTTGAATATCTCGGACGCAGCATCGCATGTAGCAGAGAGTGCACCGCCGCCTCTTCCTTTGCCATGTGATAAGCTGGCCTTCAATGAACTCGCAAAATTTGCAAAACACTGCTCAGTGCTCACTGGTTGGCCTAGAGAGATCATCACCCTGTTTTGGGCTTTAAGTCCTCCATACGAATTCAATCCATTTAGATAGACCACCTTGTTGATTTTCTTCTGGGTTTTACTCACCAGTGCACTGGTGAGTGTTGCTGGAGCAAGGACTGCTAATGTTGTTGCCATTTCGGCAATGCCCAAAATCTGTAGCTTTAAGAAAGATTTCAATTCAAGAAAGGTATGCGTCAAAGCAAAACGGAAACAATGAAGTTGCAGAATTATAGGTCGATTACCTGTGTTCCAAAACGCAGACAGGGTGCTTGCAGAGTTGCAGTTGCATGAACAGGGAAAGATTGTACTCACAGTGACATTACTTTTAAATTCGGATAAGGTAAGAAGAGTGATGGTTGGCTGATAAAGCGATTGGTAGGGTCAAAAAGGTTGGGCCAAATTGGGTCAGCCCATTAAGATAGAATTTTGGGATTCATATCTTTAAGCTTTGATCTGGCTCGATTCAGTATGTTCCATACCATAAACCGGAATTCAATTCCCACTTAAATGCAACAAAATCAGATTAAAATCTATCGAAATTCATCAACCCAACAATGGACGAATTGAGAAATGACCATTTCCGACAAGGTAAAAACAACCAGCAATCTACAATAGAACTTGTTCATATTTATTTCAACTTCTAGTAGAAGATTTTGCAACATTTTGCAGTCACTGAGTTTCTAACTTCTTGACAATGTCAGTATTGAAAACTCTGATGGTCTTCATGTGGATTGCCCTTCCTTCTCCCCGAAATATATGAACTTGCAATATAGTTGGCATGGTGAACTCAAAAACGAGCGTGTCACCCACGTTTATCTCGTTTGCCCTGCAAAACTCACCCCACCCATCTTTCATCTTCAGACGGCCGTCTCTAGCCTGGAATAGCTCGACAGGCCATGACCTCCCAGCTGGATCCTTAAGCACTACTTCATTTTCTGCCATGAGCTTTTTCTCTCTCACTAGTTGTGATGGAACAGTCTGCAATTTCACCAAAAAGGGAAATACAAAAACGAAAAAAAAACGAAGAACAATGACTATGTTGCCAATCTTGTCTTGTCCCTGATTTCTGTTGAATGAAAAGAACCTTACCACACAGTATTTGTATCCGTCCCTCCATGTTAAAATGAAACAGGAATTCTCTGACTTAAATGAGAGAAATGATCTTCTTGTTAGTTCGATCACTTCTTCAGTAACAGGTTTCTTATCAGACCTTCCAGTTCCACAGCCACCTACACATGCATACAACATATATAGTTATTAATACAAAAAAGTTCATAGCAGACTTGAACTGGGAGAAGATAAAAATTGACATAACCCGCGTACTGTTGTCCAAGTTTATTGGATTCTTTCCATTAACAGCCTCTAGAATCTCACGCTTGCATTCTAGAGATGTAACTGTAGCTTCATTTTGATTTCTATTGTTGTAGTGAAACGTAGGATGACCATTGTTCACCTCTGCCGGCTTTATAACCTTCTCGCAGCAGCTTTTATCATAAATTTTAACTTTGAACTTTGAATTACCACAGTATTTGAAAACCAGAAAATCACCAACTTCTAAGCAATGAGCTTTCACAAATTCCTGCCATCCACTCCCAAAAAACAAGCGACTTGCATCTTCTTCCACATTCACAACCCAATATCTCCCTGTGGGACTTTTAACTATGCATTTGCCAAGTGACCTTCCGTTAAGATTCTTAACAAAAGCCGGTGGTATACGCTACACAATCAAAGTTTTTTCAGCAACTAAACGGTCTTGGAGCAGAAAAATAAGATCAGGCATGCATAAAATGGATTCAACTACAGAACGATACCCAATCCGATCCAGCTAAATGGAACACGATATTTGAAAAAGGAACAGAAACTACCAACACTAAAAAGTCATTGGGTAAAACCAATTTATCTGCCAAGTACTCCTCCAAGTTACTGGGTTAGGCTGCAGAACAGGTTTCGTGGGATATTTGTTACAATGTTCTGCTAATAATACACTTACAAGCAGATCCACGCAACAAAATTGTTTGTCTTTGACAAACATTAAAGGTGAGTAGACCATAAAGATAGAATAAAAAGAGAAGGCTCTTGAGCTACAAGGTATCAGACAGGTTTAGTCATGTTAATATGCATTATAAACAATATATATAAACAAGATCCTTAGTTTACCACCCAGAAAACAATGAAGCAAATATGAGTTACCCTGTACTCGAGGTTGTTTGAAAGTGCTTCCTTCCTTGAAAAAGGAAAGTTATCCTTTTAATATGCTTCTTCAAATTCAAATGCATTTAGAAATATGTAAAACGTTCCTCTCAAATATTTCTCTACGAATAGAGAGAGAGAAAGAAACTTTTTAAGTTATTCAGCAACATTTTTGACACAATCAATTCAAACAGATCATTTAAACATGCTAAGATATGAAAAGAAGATATAAAACGAAGAAACAAAGATGTTACCAGTTGTTTGATGAAGTCACCAATTAAAACCTTGAAGAAGGATGGTCTACTCTCTTTGTACTTGATCTTCCTGTCCATCCGAAATTTATCTGAAATTTTGTGAAAAGAAGAAGTCACCAATTAAAACTTGTAAAGATTGTGCAGAGAAACAGAAAGCTTTCAATTTCTCCTGTAGGTATACAGAAATGCCTATAGCTTTTTTCTATCTAAACCTATGTCACACAGATGACAGAGAACGAGTTTAGAATTACAAGCAAAGATGGGTTGAAGACTGGGTTCGTGAGTTACAGCTCCCAGAATTGAAAAGAAAACAAAGGATTCAATTAAACAATCTAACATGCAGACAACAAGAATATTAAAGAAGCCAATGGGCATACTCAACTGGGGCAAATAATTGATTTGCTCTACAGCAAAGGAGAGAAAAGCAGGAGAGAATCCTGAATCAAGATAGCCTTGACCAAAATGGTCAAGATGTAGGTAGGCCCTTCAGTTCACCCCTTTCGTAACTCTCAACGATTCTGACACTTAAATGCTGAATACTGCATTGTGACTGGTCTTTCCAATAGGGTCAGCCGGTCAAGGATGTGGCTAGCCCTTTCACTTCACCCTTGCGTGTTGTCACTTTGTAATTCTTCGTGAGTTTGACTAAAATGTTTGAACACTGCACTATGACCTGTTTTTACAGTGTGTATGACTTAAACTTCTGTCAAATATTATATCACACGCGGCACACTGGAGAGGGCAGATTCTGTTGTTGTTTATGTTGGCTTACGGTCCGACTACGCTCTCAACCAGTGCATGCAGTGCCTCTTCGTAGTCCGCCAGGTCACCTTCAACAATTTTATGCACTTCCTTAAACTTAGCTTGTTTGTCAGTGTTGATACACTAGCAATGCACTTCGTGTTCTGTTTTATTTTCGCCAACAGTTAAAATTCAGCAGTATCTCACCAGGAATTGGAGGGTGATTTCTCCTTTTCTTGCCTTATTTTTTCTGTTCAATTTCTTCATGCTAGGCGTTCGGATGTGCGCCTGTCAACAAAACTAGATAACGAAGTTTGGCCCTGCATGTATATTCCTTGTTGTAACGTCTACAGCCTGCAGACTACAGGTTTGTGTCCAGTGTGATTATCGTGCTTGTATTGGGCAAGAAATAAGAGAAACAAAGACAGCTAATAAAGAAAGATTGAATTATGCATATACAAAATGTATGAATTATCACACGCAGTGTGAATATCTTTGACAGTCATTGAGGAGATAACAGATAAAAGAAATATAGCTAACCTGTTGGGCCAACATTTAAAACCTCGGAAAAAGTTTTCTTTCCCACGAGATGTATACATTCGCAATTACACATTTGGCTCAATTGAAAGTCTTTCCAGTGAACGTCAGAGACACTCCCAATACCTAGACAAACTGAAAGAAAGCCTACCAGGCCAGAACGGTTTTGATTCAGAGCAAGCATTCTAGACTTCATTGAAAATTTACGGTCAAGTAAATATAAGTGAGCAGAAAATGGGAGATAGTCTCAGACTACAAAATTAAAGAACATGAAACTTTCAGTGTCATCCGAAGTTTCTGATCAGAGATCGGAAGCTACCCCGGATTTTACCTCTCATTTGTTTTGAGCTGAGCTCATCTCTCCAGACAACAAGCCCATTATGACTAACTACGGTCGCTGTTGGTTTGCATCGTAAAATTACGAATTGCCCACTCGTATCCCCAACCAAAAAACCAAAAGAAAACGTCTGAATCGGAAGTGGGTAGGCTAATCCATACAACTTTTTGTTTTGTAAAAAGTGTTCATGTAAATGGTAGGCTGTGCAGCTTCATTCTTTTTTAGGATAACATATCCAGAGCTTTGTCTGTTTGCATATAGTTTTTCCTTGCATTTGGTATGGTGTAAAACTCAGGAGGTCTATCAGTTTTCTTTTCCTGTTTGCTATTACACTTGGATTTCAAGGGACCACTCCAATCTGGCAAGTTGTATTTGTACATACAATAAAAAACATGAAAAAAAATTATCTCTTCCTTTCTGCTGTTTTCAATTTCCCTTTTGGTGTCCTTTGAATAGATCGTCAAAGTTTTTGAAGAATCAAATGGAGGGTTACTGTTATTAAAGGTTACAAACATGGGGCTGCGATCTCAAAGCCAGAATCCCCTTCTTGATAGTTCTTCATGTCACATTCTGTACAGGGAACAAGGATTTGTTTAAGCCAAGCAAATTGTAGATCACAATTTTCAACCACGTACATCCTTGAAGGCTGGATAAATAATGAAATGGAATTTAAATTTGTTGGTACAGCATGAACTGTGAAAAATCGGACCGAGATTTATCCAACAGTTAGACAAGTTATAACTACCTAGACAAGTTAAAACTACCTGCCTAACTTGCAATCTTCGCATTACAAGATCAGAAAAAAGTGGAGTAAGGAAACATAATCCTACCCTAAATACTATTGTTCTTGTTGAGAGGCCAAAAATACCCATTTGCAGAAAGATAATTTTCCTTCAGCGCCCAGACGGAAGAAGTTCAGAAAATATAACCTCCATTGCAAAATTTTCATTAAGCAAGATGCAGTTACGTATATAAGAAAAGTGAACCCCAAAACATGCCTGGTAGAATTACAAATCATTGTTTAGTTCTTCAGCAAAAATTAATGTATGAAACATCGCTATGGGAAACTCCTGATATATCGTGCACAAGGGAACAAAAAAATGATGAAAAACAAGTGGAAAAAAATTGCACTCCATGACTTAGAAAACAATAATACTGCAATAGGGGAAGCAGTCTCAATACCATTTTGATTCTATATCAAGTACCCGATAACTGCCTGAGTTGATAAATAATATCAAAGTAAACTCTACACAACATTCATAGAAATGGTACAAAAAATACATTTAACAAGAATAAGCAATTTTATCCGCTCACAATGGCCCCAAGTCCACTGAAGAGCAGGAGAGACAAGCCGCACAAAACTGTACCTTCACATCCTTCTAAGTTTGTTTCAGCATTTCCCATGAATCCAAGTCCAGGATTTTAAATTGGGCAGTCAATGTGAGTGTACTCATCTCCATGAGAGTTGCAGGAGGGGAACGGAGGTCATCTTTTGACGAAATGAAAACAAAAGCAATGGTACAAACTTTGAAGTCTTATATTTCTGAATCCACAGGAGCAAAGATAAACTCCTCTTCATGAGACTTGCAGGAAGCGGACGAGAGGTCCATCTTTCATCAAAATGAAAACAAAAGCAATGGTACAAACTTTGCAGTCTTATATTTGTGAATCCTCAGGAACCATCATCTTTAAATGATGGATCAAGAAACTTCGCCACAAAAATCCACATCTTATAAACATCTTCAAAGTTGGTCAAAAAACCAAGTGATGCCGTAACAACCTCAACTCGGTAAAAAGCATTTTTGCCATCCCCACGGCCATTTGCCATTGGCTTGCACAAAGCTGTATCTTCCAGCTCAAATGCCCCAGAATGCTGTTTTGGGCTGTCTATAATCCGAATGTGACTAAGAATACCAATCCCAAGAGATATCCCATTTTTTTCAGCCAGCTTTTGAACAATTTCAGGATGAATAAGTCGCCCTCCACTGCTCTCTCTGATGTTAAAGGCTACAGACGCACCCCTTTCATATTTAATCTTAGGGCCATATATTTGTACCAGAGGCACACCAACATCTTCACCGGTACTTGGTATCCAAAGTTGAAGTAATGAAGTAACGAGCCAATTTATTAGATACCGCAACCTCAGGGTAGTTTTGTTGAGACCCAACATATTAATATGATCAAGATGCCGGCAAATTATCTCAGGCTCCCTCCTTTCCCAATCCTCTTCATCATCATATTCCACATCACTTATTGACTCATCATCAGGGAGTGAAGTTAAGAATATATCACCTTGCTCCAAACTACTCAAATTTTCTTTTCGGTAGTCTCCCCTGCTAAAAGATACCCTATTGCCCATGCTTGCCCCCTGATCACTCTCCTCTAAAACAAAAAATCTACCACCAGCAAACCTATCCCTTTCCCTCCTTCCCAACAGCCTAAACTCTCCCTCTGTCTCTCTCCTTATAGCACTATCTTTTTCTTGGCAAATTTCAGATGCTGACGCATCTTTAAGGTTACTACGACAAAGTCCAGAAGTCTGGTTCTTGTTTCCAAGCCCATTTGCAGCAGAACCCAACTTGGAATCAGATAACAGTGACCCATTACTGATTTCAGATTCTTCTAGAATCTCTCCAACATGCTCAAGCTGCGGGTGTTTATCTGCATTTCCTAAGGCAGGTTTTGTTTCAGCAAACTGTTCTTCTTCAGGGATCTCCTTAACATCATCAAGATCCTGTGACATTGATAACACAGCTGCATCAAAAGACAGCACAGGATCATCATGCAATATAAGGTTTACCCTCCTGTCATCATAAACGGGGCTTTTGGATAATTTTGATGTTACTTTAGGAGAGAAGCGTTTATTGTTCCTCTTGCCAGAAAACCATGATGGTGGTAGGGGTGAACCTGTTTTTTGCTTAGTCAACTGTCCAGAATTCTCAGGCCCAAATGGACTCTGGCCCAAATCGATCCAGTATGAATTATCCGACGACTCATCCTCACTGAAAATTGGACTTTTCATTACCTCCCCAACAGAAATACTCTCAACTTCCTCAAAAATAGTACTTGCCCCATCCCTGTCTGAGCTGTTATCCTGATCCATCTCAATTTCAAACACATCCCTGACCTGGTTTGAAGTGAAAACACCCGAAAAGGCGGGCATGTTTGACCCCCTTTGTGTTTCTGGCATTGATTCTTCATTCTCGTTGATAGCATCATTGTCAATTCCAGCTAAACCATCAAGACCATCAACAGAATCACTCAAATACTGGGGAAAAACCGGAAGGATCTTTACCATTCCAGACCCAGTACGACCACTTTGATTTTGAAGGGTTCCCATTACAGATTTCTTGATCAAAAGGCAACCAAACCCAGTTGGGTCAGAGCCAAATACCCTGTAAAAAGAAGTGATAATAAAATCTGGGCGGAATAGGGACAGCCCAAGCGAATCCATATCCTTGGGACCCAGTGACCCAGCATCAAGCAATATGTGCCAATTGTTTTGCTGAGCAAGTGCCATCCATTGGTAAGAATACTTTGCCCCAGTTACTCTCGACTGAACGGGAAAAACAAATAGCCCATTGGCACAACCCTTCTTTTTCTTTTTCTTATTAGAAATCTGCTTTCTAAGCTCCCTCGAGCAGAGTTTTAAAGAGGGATATTTAAACCATGCACTGTAAACCTTGGCACCTTTCTCTTTAGCACTCTGAGCCATCCAATTCACGGACTGGCTCTCATGATCAAACATGGTCAATAACCTCTTATTTGTCTCAAAAGGGTATGATTCAGCAAGCAATTTGAATGCAGACCCTCTACTAACAGTAAAAATAAGTCCATATTCATTTTCAGGTATGTTCAAATAGTCCATAATCCTAGTCTTGATATCATGTTCGGCACTACCTTTCTCAGCACCGCCATAGAGAGCATGGTTACTCAAATTAGCAGTAATCTCAGATAAAGTAAATGCTGATGACTCCCAATATTGTTGAGTTTGAATATGAGAAAATAACCCAAAGCCACAATAATCAAGACATACCTTGGCAAAAGACTCGGACAAATGCCCGTACTCATCTGATCTCAACTGGTCAATCTTTTCAGTATTTTGGTACTTAGGATACATTGTCAAAAACTTTGAAAATGCATCGTGTAGCTGAAGAATAGAATCCTCTGAGCTAAAAATCCGGTCAGCAGCCAGAGAAGTGGCTCGGAGAAACTCCTTCTGAGCATGAAGCCTTGCAAGAGAGCGTGATCGACCAAAGCTTGTTTCGTGGTTCAGTGAATCGGAACCAATATCCTGAGATTTTACCAAGGACCCTTCTTCGGAAGCCTCCTCTAAGGCCTCTTTGAGCTTATGTTCTTGCAACTGACGAAGCACCGAAGACTTTCGCTTTACGTCCACGGTCAAACCAGAACGGTTTCTTCTTTTGGTTTTCTTGTCCATGATTAGAGCTGCACAGTGAGTTATTGGCTTCCATAGTGAAAGATGCATAGATGGCACTCTCCCGGAACCCAATCTGACTGATACTCGAGAAAGAAAACACCAGTAGGAGCACAGCCAAAGACCCCAAGAAAAACACAATCAGTTTCAAACCCAAGGTAAAGGCAAAGAGAGTATTAAGCTGTTACAGAAATCAAATGCTTGCTTTTAGAATCAGATAACTACTTAACGTTCCAAACTTTGGCTGCACAAAAGAGGAGGCTTTACTTTATTACAGCACCTAAGACGTTCAAAACAACAGAAACAAAGATTCTTGTATTAAGACCAACAAAGCTTTTGAGAGAGATCAAACTAGTATCGGTCATACAGAAAAGAAAACGAATATTAAAAAATAGAAAAGAAAAGAAAGCCAGAGACACTAGAATCAAATCTTTAACGCAATCAGAGATATTCCAGCTTTAACTTCATACAAGGGCCCATAAATTCAAAAAAAAATTTAACGACGCTGCCGCTTTGAATCTTAATACCCCTGAAAATTAAAACGAGTACCAGTTCTGAACCCCACCAGAGATACAAAACCCAGATTGAAAATCATCCCAACAAAGGAACAATGAAATGGCTGTTGAAAACGTATCAAATCCAAAGCCTCGAACTTTTCTAGTAAAGTAGTGTGTTCTCAGAGGAAACAAGAAAATGCCCACAAACAAAAGCCCCGGCAATGGAGAAACTAATGTAGAAAACACAGATATAAATGCAGAACCTCACTCACTTTGAACTGTAAAGGAGAGAAAGCAAGGAGCGAAAAACTGCTACAACTTCTCGCCAAATATCAGTACTCCCTCACCGAACACTCCTCCTTTCTTCTCTCTTTCTCTCTCTCCCAAGGTCTCTGTACAGTTGAAGCGAGTAAAGCAGGACAAGGTATAAAAACAAATCCTTGGCAACCAATCAATTCCGTATTTACTACGGACAGTTGAATACAAACATCTCTGCATTGAATGCTGCTACTCTCCTTCACTTCATCGCCATTATTACACCACCTTCCTGAAATTCCAATTTTACCCTAATCATTTGCCAACTTGTTAACACTCCGCATTCAAACTTTGGTTTCCAGGTAGTGCTTGCTTTCCTTTCCAACTTCTACGCTTTAGCTTTTTCTTCTTTTTGATGTTCTCCTCTGCGCTAATGATAAAGAATGTTTGACCAAAGTTGCTGGCGGTTTCCTTGACTTATTCCACCAAACTATCCTTTGCTAAGATCTTTTTCCATGAAAAGATGGTGGCCAAGCCTTGATTTTGATTAGGATAAATTCCTCAAGACAATGGACGACGTGCATTAAGCGACGCATTTGAAATTAAAACGTTATGATTTTTTCCACTTATTGATGGTCAAATATTCAACTTCTTTCCCCTCTCCTTCTGAAGCTCGTGTTTGACCATTCAGAGCCGTTGTTAACGTCCACGACCGAGATTGCGTATCGTGGACTCAAGTCTTCATTCGGCTGTCTGTCATTACTCAATCAGTCGGTCAACTTACGTGTTCTAAAGATTGGGACCATGAGTTTAATTATAGCGACTGCATATTCCTCTAAGGGTAATATAGTAAAACTATTCATCTGTTAGGATTCCAACGAGTTTTTGTCGGGTTTCAATTCTTTCGCTCGTTTCTAGGTCCTGGAGCTTGAGAGTGGCAGTGGGCTTTCTCTCTTGGCGACAAATTGACTTTAAATTTCAAAATATCATCAATTTCGTCGCACATCGTAACGTTGACCTCTGTTATCCCCAAGTCTTTCTGGACAAAAAACGCACCGTTTCGTCATCTCTGTATGATTTTATTTTGCTTATTAACTATTATAATAATGGATGTTAGTCGGATTATTCGCCCAAGACGTTGTCGTTTGGCGGTATCAATCAGTTTTCGCAATTTCCGATTCCTTCGTTAATTACGTAGTTATTTGGACTTAACCATTCTTGCAAGCACACCCCGACACCCGAGTTTGAAATTATATTAGGGCAGACAAGCATTCCTACATTGTTTAAGGTAATTAATCATGATTAGGAGTTGTCATGCACATCGCACGTGCCACAATGTTGTCCATGACCGAGGTTTGATATGTTCATGACCTCAAGTCTCAGACAATGGGGCTCGAACCACGATGCCCAATGACTTGCTCTATCTTGCCTGCCGTTCTTCACTTGGGTGGTCCTGTCCTTAACTTATTCGGTCCTTAAAAGACAATGCCTTTGTCGTCGTGGGTAGGTGCAACTTGTGACTCAATTGGTGACTAATTATTGAAATTGTGGGTAACTGAATAGAGGAGAGTCTTTGGATGGGATCATCAATTTTGCCTTTAATTTAGTTGAAATGGCTTTTCCTATTCTTTGATATAAAGTTCATTGGTGGGGTCACTACAAAAGCCTTGGATACAGACACACAGACAGCCAGCCATGCAACCACAAGTGTTGGTGAGTGGTGGTCTAATCGTTGCCTTGGGCCATTTTCCCACCAAACTTAAAAAGCCACGGTTCATGCCACGGCGCAATAATTTAGACTACCCTAGCAAGGCAGGGCTGACCCTTGTCGATCCTAATTGTCGCTTTTAAAAGCGTGCATGTAATATAATTTATACAGAAACTTATGTCGCTGAGAAAATTTTGAAAGACGTGCTCGTATTTGTACGACATGTCGTTGATCTTCCATGTTTGTGAACGACATAAACGGGCCTGTGCTTTGGATATTTACCTCATCCATAAAAACGAGATAAAGGTGGAGTCATGCCCATGAAAATCTATCCTCTCTGGTTGAAATGTGGACTTGGAATTTGCTGGTTTGACCGTTAATAACCGCCGTTTGCAAATATAGGCAACCGATGTTTATATAGCTAAACCATGTGAACGGTAATTTATTTCCAATATTATAGCTACCGTTAAAATCAAACGAGAACTGAGGGAGTGTTGCACTGCCTCTCAAATATTGTTATAAAGGCAACTGGCTGAGTCATGTAAAATAAAACGTCGCAGTATTCACCCTGTCAACTTTTAACCCATACATGTAGGCAGCCTTGGGGCTCCAAGGTAGGCGAGTGGCATGCAACTCCTTCGAAAAATGCAAGCCTCGGGCTGCTTTTTACTTCTCTTTCTGGTCCTTTCCTCTTCTTTGTCATATTGTTCGTTGGCTCTATCGACTGCAGAATCATTGTTCATTGCTCGTCGTCAACTCTTAGCTCTTCCTGAAAATGGCGATTTGCCTGATGATTATGAAAACCAAGTTCATGTTAACGTGACTTTTCCTAATCCAAGACTCAGGCGAGCTTACATTGCACTCCAAGCTTGGAAAAAGGCCTTGTATTCAGACCCTTTTAACACCACAGGAAACTGGGTTGGTGCCGATGTTTGTGCGTATAAAGGTGTGTTCTGTGCACAAGCTCTAGATGATTCTAGTGCAACGGTTGTTGCGGGCATTGATCTTAACCATGCTGACATTGCTGGCTATATTCCTGCGGAATTGGGTCTATTGACTGATATTGCTCTGTTTCACATCAATTCAAATAGATTTTGTGGGATAATTCCCAGGAGTTTTTCAAAGCTTAAAATTCTCCATGAGCTTGATGTTAGCAACAACCGCTTTGTTGGGCCATTCCCAAAAGTTGTTATTGTATTACCCAAGCTGAAATTCCTTGATATTAGGTACAATGATTTTGAAGGAGAATTGCCTCCTGAGCTCTTCGAGAAGGAGCTGGATGCATTGTTCTTGAACAACAATCGGTTTGAATCTACAATTCCTGATTCATTAGGGTCATCTCCGGTTTCTGTTTTGGTGATTGCTAATAACCAACTCACGGGTTGTATTCCAAGCAGCATTGGCAACATGGGAAACACGTTAAATGAGATCATTTTCTCCAACAACAAGCTCGCAGGCTGTTTGCCAACCGAAATTGGTAAGCTCTCGAATGTTACAGTTCTCGACCTGGCCTCGAACTCATTCACTGGCATATTACACCAGACCTTTAGAGGCCTTAGCAAGATAGAGCAGTTGGACGTTTCCAATAACATGCTAACAGGTTTCATTCCTGATAACATGTGTCGCTTGCCAAACCTGAAGAATTTCACGTTTTCATACAACTACTTCAATGGCGAGGCACAATCATGCGAGAATCATAGGAGGAAAGACATTGTGCTTGATGATATTGACAACTGCTTACCAGACACGCCAAAACAAAAGCCCTGGAAAAAATGCCAGGCAGTGGTGAACAAACCTGTTGATTGCAGTAAAGCAAAATGTAATAATGCAAATAATCCGAGCTCCCAAGGTGAGAAGAAACAGGCCCCGAGCCCAAAGCCAAAACCACAACCATCAACGCCAAAGTCATCTCCACCACCTCTAACGCCAACTACAGAGCCACCAAAAGATAAAGAAAAACCGAAGCCACAGCCACAACCATCAACTCCTATGCCAATGCAATCTCCTTCACCTCCAATTGCAGAACAACGAGAACCCAAAGCAACACCGCCAACGACAAAGTCGTCATCTCATCCACCACCAAACGCTGAACAACCAAAACCTAAAGCAACACCGAAGTCAACACCACAACCATCAACGGCAACGCCAAAGTCATCACCTCCACCACCAAAACCTAAAGCAACACCGATACCGCAACCTCAACCTTCAATGCCAACGCCAAATTCATCTCCTCCACCGCCAAATGCAGAACCACCAGAACCTAAAGCAACACCGCCAACGCCAAATTCGTCATCTCATCCACCACCAAATGCAGAACCCCCAAAACCTAAAGCAACACCGATGCCGCAACCCCAACCATCAATGCCAGCGCCAAAATCATCCCGTCCACCACCAAATGCAGAACCACCAAAACCTAAAGCAACACCGAAGCCACAACCACAACCATCAAGGCCAACGCCTAAGTCATCTCCTCCACCATCAAATGCAGAACCACCAAAACCTAAAGCAACACCGGAACGACAACCCCAACCATCAACGCCAAAATCATCCCGTCCACCACCAAATGCAGAACCACCAAAACCTAAAGCAACACCGAAGCCACAACCACAACCATCAAGGCCAACGCTTAAGTCATCTCCTCCACCATCAAATGCAGAACCACCAAAACCTAAAGCAACACCGGAACGACAACCCCAACCATCAACGCCAAAATCATCCCGTCCACCACCAAATGCAGAACCACCAAAACCTAAAGCAACACCGAAGCCACAACCACAACCATCAAGGCCAACGCTTAAGTCATCTCCTCCACCACCAAATGCAGAACCACCAAAACCTAAAGCAACACCGGAACCACAACCGCAACCATCCACACCGACGCCGAAGCCAACACCATCTCCTCCAGCACAAAAGGCAGAACCACCAAAACCAGCCCCAAAGCCGAAACCGCCTAGAGCACGACCTCCAAAAACATCAAAACAACCACGGGCTCCAATTCCAGCACCAGCTCCTAGTGATAATCCTTCGGATCAATCACCCGTTTCGAATAAGTCTAGATCTTCATCCCCACCCCCAGCAGTACCAGCAACAGTACAATCACCACCACCTCCTCCTGCAGTACACTCCCCACCACCCCCAGTGCATTCACCTCCACCGGTTCTCTCTCCACCGCCTCCGGTACACTCACCTCCTCCACCACCAGTTCAATCACCGCCTGCACCGGTACAGTCCCCACCAGCCCCAGTCCACTCATCTCCTCCACCAGTTCACTCTCTGCCGCCACCAGTACACTCTCCACCACCCCCTCTTCCAATACAATCACCTCCACCTCCACCGGTTGTTACTCCACCGCCTTCAGTTCAATCACCTCCTCCTCCTCCTATCCACTCCCCACCACCTCCCCCGGGTCATTCTCCACCACCCCCAGTTCAGTCATATCATCCACCGGTTCACTCACCACCACCCCCGGTTCCACAAGTCCACTCACCATCACCCCCACAAGTGCATGCTCCACCTCCGCCTACTCGATCTCCTTCCCCTCCTCCCGTTCACTCGCCACCACCGCAAGAAGATATAGTTCTTCCGCCGATTGTAGGCTCCCAGTATGCGTCGCCGCCTCCTCCAATATTCCCAGGATACTAATTGGCGTATGCTTAACTTGTTTATTAACCAGTTTTACAATCTCGCAGTAGCACTAATCGTCCACTTTTGTTAGTCATAGTTTGTACAAAATCATATGCAAAATGTAACTTTGATTTCATTTATTTCTAAGAATTAAAGAAACCCTTCTGGAAAATGTACATCTGATATCATATAATGCATTTACCGCAGTTTGTGAATGGTGTATAAATTGGAAAACTAATGCAGTTGTTACAAAGCTATTTACCCAATCTTTTACTTGTCACGTTCCCAATCTGCATGCATGCATGCGAAACTTGGTACATGACTTTTACGTTCCAATGTTTCATCTAGGTTTTTATTTCAGATTGCGCAACTAATGATCTAGCTTGCATTCCCACTTTTAAATATTTGAAAATTTTAAAAAGTAACTTCATATGTAGATGTTGCCAAAACTAATCTTACCAAACATCCAAAATCACCTTTTTAACCCTTCTAACAACGTATCTCAATTCTGGTCCATAATATAGCAGAAAGTTCAGTGTTCATCATGCCTAAATTGGGCATCTGCTGATATGAACATGTCTTTGACTGATTGTCCTGTCCATTTAAACTTGGGCTTTGTTTTGTCTTTGCAAAGCTTTTCGTTTGCAGCTAACCACGTTGATTTGGCAATTTAATCTCAGCAAATCATGCACAGTAGAGTGGGAAGCCAAATCAAAATGGTTATTCATCAACAATTAAGATAAAATAATTTTATTATATTAATATAGTAAAATTAATAAAATACAAAAATTATTTTTAATAAAAGTGATATAAATAAAAGAAATTAATGGATATCTTGTCGGTCGACCCTGCATTGGGTGTCAAAAGCAAATGCCGATGGGGCCATATTTGATCAAAAAGAAGGTCCTGACTAAAGCTGCACAATCATGTCATATGGGTGTGTTACCACGTGAGAGCATCCAGATATCCTGATGGCTCTGGCAAGTACCATGTGTTCCAAATCTGACAATTGTTTTGATATACCCCCAAATCAAAACACATGAGAATGTTTCCCAAATTCTCAACCAATTTTCACAATTTCCAGATCAAAAAGTTAATACAAGAGCTCGTTCGTCTGTCTGAATCACATAAATATTATCTTTTTTAATAATTTAAAAAACTATAATATTTTAATATTCTATTTTATTTTTTAATTCTTTTTGTGTTTTGAATATAGATTTTATTAATTAATTTTTAAATAATAATAATAATAATAAAAACATTCCACTTACGTATGCTTTCTCTAAACAACATTAATTATCTGTCTTGGGTATCAAACTGTGTTAGATTCCTATCTGTTATCCGTATCCACTTTTGTCACCATTCATTTTTATGTTTGATTATTTATAATTTAATGAACCGTTTTGTTCTTATTATTTTAGTACCAGAGTCCAACAAGGAGTGTGCTGTTCTGTCGCAAACAAGAACCCCAGTTAGCTAAAAAGGCCAAAACAGAATCCTGGTACAGTAAATATTCAACAGAAGAAACAAACGGTCTTCTCCAATTAAAGATCAGCATGGTTTGTGAGGCGGTTGCTATGTACTCATCATCTATCGTCACATGACATGACAGACAACCAGTTTCCTGTATTTGGACAACTGATTCAACTTACCGTTGCTGATTTGTAATCATAATTTATTTTGTAATCCAGCTAATATATATTGTAATCCAACTCATGATTCCAATATAAATTCTATGGTGCTTGAAGCGTTTCTGGGAACTTGTACTCCTCTCTCTATCGTCCAATATTAAAAAACAATGGCCGCTGGAGAGCAAATCATTCAAGAATTTCAAGCAGTGCCCTTTGCCACCACCGTTGCTCTAGGGGGTCTCTCTGTGTTGTTCTTCTTGTTCTTTGTCAGAAAAATTGATCTCCAAGCGGAGGATGGAATCTGTTAGTCTTCCTCCTGCTCCAGGTACCTTTTGGTCTCTTACAAAGTTTTGATCTTGATCACACGTGGAAATGAGATGAATATTTTCCAAGCCAATTTTCCTTTTTGGAGGCTTTTGATTGATTTGAGTGATTAATTAATAAAACGGTAAATGGGCTATTGGGTTGGTGCAGAGGTTCCAGGGTTACCAATCGTAGGGAATTTGCTGCAGTTGAAAGAGAAGAAACCATACAAGACGTTCACGAAATGGGCAGAGACTTATGGACCAATTTATTCAATCAGAACTGGAGCTTCCACCGTCGTTGTTCTCAACACTACCGACGTTGCTAAAGAGGTAAATCTCTGATCTATTCTCTTAACTCTGTAGATCTCTCTCTGTTAAGGGAATATTTAATAATAAACCACGCCTTGGACTCTCCCCTTTCTAATTCAAAACTTTTCTTCCTGTCGCTATCATCTTTTTCTGCCATAAATTGGAGCAAGCCCATCGTTTCGTTTGGCTGTTAGTGTCAAAATGCTGGTCAATTACTGCCGCCGTTGTCTGGACCCTACAAATATTACAACCTATATAGAGATCAATCAGTTTTCTTAATTAGGTGAACTGTTCATAGTGTACTCTCTTATCACGTTTCAGACAACTATAGTTTAGATAAGGTTTGGTAACCTTACGCAGGTGTAGAGTTAGAGCGAGGTACATTTGCTCTTAATCCCTTCTGTTAGCATGATAATTTTGATTAATTTATTCACAAAAAACTGTCCAGTTTACTCGTTATCCAACATATTCTCGAGTCTTTTAAGTATAATATCGGGTCTTGTATGGTATACACGTGTTAAGAAGAGAATTAAACAGCAGGAATGATTTGTGAGTTTATATTTATTGTTTATTTCAGGCCATGGTTACAAGATATTCATCCATATCAACAAGGAAGCTATCAAATGCCCTGAAGATTCTTACCAGTGATAAATGTATGGTTGCGACAAGTGACTACGATGAATTTCACAAAATGGCTAAACGATGCATACTGACAAATGTTTTGGGTGCAAATGCTCAGGTTTGCTCCTACAAATTTCTCTGGTTTTTGTTCTGTGAATTCACGTTGTATATCAGCCCTGTTACCAAAATTAATGCTGTGCGCTTCCTGTCTAATTCAGAAGCGACATAGATGCCACAGAGAAACCATGATGGAAAATATATCAAGCCAATTTCGTGATCACATCAAGAACTATGCTCTCGAACCTGTGAATTTCAGGAAAATATTTGAGTCTGAACTTTTTGGATTGGCGTTGAAACAGGTTAATTTATTAATTCCACTGGATATTCATCTTTTTATCTTTCAACGACGGCTAACAATTGAAGCATAATGCATTTTTTTTAATCCCTTTTGGGGTGCGGTGGGGGACAACAAAAATTCTCAGGCTGTAGGAAAGGTTGTGGAATCAATTTATGTGAAGGAGCTTGGTTCCGTTTTGTCAAAAGACGAGCTATTCAGAATTCTAGTACTAGACCTAATGGAGGGTGCAATTGAGGTGGATTGGAGAGACTTCTTTCCTTATCTAAGATGGGTTCCTAATAAGAGTGTGGGAATGAAACTTCAAAGGATATACACCCGCAGGCAAGCAGTAATGAATGCCCTGATCAGCGAGGCTAAAAAACGAATTGCTTCAGGACAGGTTAGGTCTTTTTCTGCTTACAGCTTATGTTCTTTTTCTTGCCTTTGTTTCTTTTCTTTTCTATTTTTTGGCAAAAAGAAAAATGCTAATGTATTGGTGTGATTGTTGTGACTTGGTTGAATCTGAACAGGAGCTGAATTGTTACGCCGATTTCTTGCTGTCAGAAGCAAATTCGCTTACAGAGCAACAAATAACTATGCTGCTCTGGGAGCCAATCATCGAGACATCAGATACTACTTTGGTCACAACAGAATGGGCCATGTATGAGCTTGCTAAGGATCCAATCCGCCAGGTTAATCCATCGCTAGTCTGTCCATTTTTATCTTTGCAACATAATTTAATTATGTAATTATTGATTCGTTCTTTCGACTACAGGATCGTCTTTTTCAGGAAATTCAAACCGTTTGTGGGTCTAACAAGATTACAGAGGACAACATAGCACAGATTCCTTACTTAGGAGCGGTTTTCCATGAAACTCTGAGGAAGCACAGTCCAGTTCCAATAGTTCCATTGCGGTTTGCACATGAAGATACTGAAGTAGGAGGATACTTAATTCGCTCTGGAACTGAGGTTAGTCAGCTTTCCTTTGAAATCTACAGTTGCTCCTAGTGCTATTAAGTTTTTTCGCATAGATTGCATTGTTTGCTATGTTAATTTGAACTTCTTGTTGCATAGATTGCCATCAACATTTATGGATGCAACATGGACAAGAAACGATGGGAAAACCCCGAGGAGTGGACTCCTGAGAGATTTCTTGACAACAAATACGATCCGATGGATTTGTACAAGACAATGGCCTTTGGATCTGGAAAGAGAGTATGTGCAGGTTCTCTTCAGGCAATGTTGATATCTTGCACAGCAATAGGTAGGTTTGTGCAAGAATACCGGTGGAGTCTGAAAGATGGCGAAGAAGAAAATGTTGACACTGTTGGCCTCACTACCCACAAACTACATCCTTTGCATGCAATCATAAGGCTCAGAAATTAATGTAGGGAAGACCTTAATCATCCCTCATTATCATTTTCAGGACCTAGCGGAACAAATAAAGCCCCGGAACCTCTTCTTTTTCATATTGCGGGTGAAGTTCCAATATTTTGTCGCGCCTAGTTACTTTAATATGAAGAAATAGCCTTTGTTGTAGTAGAACCGAGTAAAACTCTCATGTTCTGTTTATAGTTCTTGTGTTATGGAATAAATTTTCTAGATTCCATGAGATTGTTCATCTTTTGCTTGATCTTGTAGAGACACGGTGCAAGCAAGTGTGCCACTAGAAGAATAAATCCTCCTATCTTTGCGAAAATTGTGCAGTCATCATGGTGAGTTCTAATTCACCAGGAACATCTAGTGAAGGCTTGCCAGAGCAAGACTTTCCTGGGAACTAAAATCATACACGAATTCACTAAATATAACACTTCGATGGGGAATTTCTTGTCTGCATTGATCGAATGATGATGAGTTAAATGAATAATTCTCTTCCAGACAGAGGTTGAACAACGACAGTAGCCGTATAAATGTAGTTGATTAGGCTAATTGGAACGGAGTGTTGTTCTGGTTCACACCACTAGTTGCCATTTTCACGCCAGGATTACGTGGTTAATGTGTTGCTGTAAGAGACGCTCGAATAGTGTAACTGACACAGATGAGATAGACGAGGCCCACGTGGGTACGCACGTCTCACGAATCATGGTCGTTTAGTCAAACCGTCACACTGCCCTGGATGACCATTGTGCTTAACGTATCAGTGTGACTGTCATTGTGATTGTGATTGACGTGCTACATTATTCAGTATTAGATTTAGCACGGAAGAAACGTTTCAAATCTGGAGACCAAAACAATAAGCTTGTTTTCAAAGTTCACCCCATTTGCAGAAAAGAAATACACAGATGACTTAAATTGGTTCTGATTAGACTGCGAATAACCTGTCCTGGTTCTACCTGCTCGCGAACTGAAGGGGTTCCCATGGTTAAGTTGGACTTGGACTCTTCATTTGTTCTTGTTTGTTGTTATTTTGTGACGATAATTTTAATCTCACAGTTAATAAGAAACCAGAAAGCAATTGACAAACCATCGTGCAGTCTGTGTTATTGCATTACAGCACTGTTTCATTTCAATCTTGTTTGCTTCTAGTCAGAGGCAACAAACCATAAACGAGAATCAGAACAAATTCGAACGCAAATGGGTCCCCTGATTTGCTTATAGTCAGAGAGAGTCAGACTCACAGAGACCGTCAAAACCTGAAAGAGACAGAGGAGAGACAATCTCGAAGCCCGTGAGTTTCTACGGCTGACTACTGCTTGAGGCTGGACTGGGGATGAGCCGTTTGCGTGCTTGGCTGTTTAAGGAAACAACCTAACGTTGATCGACACGTGTTGCATCAGTGGTCAATTTTCAGAAACGAGACTCCCCTGCCGTCTGTCAGCGATGAGTCCCGAGTCTCTTACTGCGTTGCAATTAAAAGAGGGTCTGATATCGGAACAAGACAAGTCTCTGGTGGTGAACCCAGGTGACCAGCTACCCTCGTTTCTTAGAAGACAAGTCCTGTAAGCAAGGGTTTTTGCTGCATCGATGAATGTTGATAAACCTTGAAATACACAAACACATGATAAAACAATGATAGATGTACAAAAACAGTACATTGTTTGAATAAAATATGGGAAGTTACAAGAACGTCGTTCTTGGAAGAGAATAGCTACGTATACAATATTGGCTTAGTATATGCAATGCCCAATACAATGGATGAAACAGATCAGAGTGAAGCAAAATCAAAGGAGCAGAGATTACATGGACCGATAAATCCGGCGACAGACAAGTCATTTTGATGTGTGGTACGAGAGAGAGAGAGAGAGAGAATCTTTGATGAGCAGAGAGCCTAGTAACACAGCAGGCAAACCCAATTATTGCTCCCCACGCTGCCCGACATCAATAATGTTGTCGGTTCTCTTCGGAACTATTTCATTTCAAAACAGCAATCGTTGCACACTTGCCCACCTCCTCTCCTCCCTCCACCTTCGACGGTTAAGCCGGCTCAACCACCTGGGAAAGCGGGTCGAATCTGACCCGTCGTTTGTTACGGTGAATGGAAGAAGAGAGGGGTAAACGAAGAGGAAGTCTGTAACAAAATAAAAATATGAATAGGTTGACACACTACCTACTGTAATGAAGTAATAATTGTAAAAGGAATAAGACAAAAATAAAAAGAAAGGAAGCCGCCTAACCACGCAGCCGAGCCAATAAAAAAAGGTCGGACAAAATCTTTCACGGCTAGTTAATAGCTGGACCCAGTTTATCCTCTGCTATAATATATTATTTATAGTATATATTTGTTGTCTCTTTTTCATTTCATACAATCGAGTTAAACCCCCTCCCTCAGACCAGTTTCTTCCGGAACAAAACCAATTCTCTCAATGCCATCTGATGCGACTGACCGGAAACTGGGTCGATCCCATAATCACCTCATGAGTACGCATCCTCCGCCAAAGATAACCGAGTCTCTTCCCTGTCCAAGGTGCGATTCGACTAGCACCAAGTTCTGTTACTACAACAACTACAACCTCTCTCAGCCACGCCACTTCTGCAAGTCCTGCCGCCGTTACTGGACCCAAGGTGGGACCCTGCGCAACATCCCCGTTGGTGGTGGAACCCGCAAGAACTCCAAGCGCACACGTACTACCTCTGCCTCTGCCTCTTCCTCTTCGTCTGCTTCTGCTACAGCACCCACCACCAATTCTACCTCCTGTTCGTCCACTCTGACGCATGATCCTGTTCCTCTATCTGCTAACCCTGGTTCGGTTTTGCCTTGTTTTAATCCCGAGATGGTTCCAGGTATGCCAACTGATATGAACCTGAATGAGAGTGTTCCTGGGAGTGGAAGCTTTACTACTATGTTGAACATGCAAGTCCAAGGCCAGAATTTACTGGGACTGGGTGGGTTTCATGGGTACGGAATCGGGTCGGGTTTTGAAGAATTGGATCTTGGTTTTGGTGGTACTCGGAGTTGGGAAATTCCAGAAACCGGTTTTGCCGGTGGTGCTGCAGTGGACGCTGATGCTTCTGGTTGCAATTCGTGGCAGATGATAAATGGTGATGATCAACGTGGTAATGGAGAAGATTGCTTTACATGGTCTGGTCTTGCCATTTCCGCGCAAGGGAAGGGCTTGAAGTAAAGGTCTATACTTGGTTATTTCACTCAACCGAAGAGCTTAGCTCGTGTTCAATTTAATCTTCTCTTTTGCTTCTTGGGGTGGGTTGCTATTGTTTATTTTTGTTACTGGTTAGTGGTTTCGGTATTGTTATTGTCGTTTTAGGATGCAGTGTTCTAGGCTGCAGCTCATGTAAGTTGGGCTGAACTTGAAGACGATGATTGTCTCTGTCTTAGGGTTTTGTTTGTCATGGATGGTTCTGTAAATCTGCACATCATCGGAAGAACATAGACTGAAAGAAAAGATTTTGACATGTTCATGAATATGGATCTTCATTTTGCTGTTTGTATTTCTATGTGGATGCATGCTTCTCTCTTCTCTGTTTTCTGTATGACCAACTTTTTTGACAAAGGAATTCACTCCCATAGAAGAAAGTGGTAAATGAATGAATACAGAATTGCAATTTTCTAAGAGACTCGATTAACGAGGGTGCCAACGGCCTTTATTAATCACTCAACGGGAGAGGATGTTTGGCTTGGCTGCGTTGTGTCCACTGTAAGCAGATCAAGCCAAATATGAACGGTTGCTCACTTGCTTGGTTCCAGGAGATTATGCATTTGGCAATACCTCGCCTAGGTGGCTCCTCCGCACAGAGGTGGTCATAGACGGGGGCTTTTTGTCTTAAAAATTTGACACAAAACTAGGGCTTGTAAGTATAAAATTATATTATTTCTCACTATAATAGCATACAAAGATCAATCTTATTTATAAAGATTGTATTTTAAGAATTCCCCTAGAATTCTACGAGTTTGGAAAATTTCTGGCCTAAAATTTCAAAAATTTTCCTGGTGGACTTCAAAACTCGCCTGAGACCTCAAAGACCATATTCGAGTCATTATTCGTATGATAGCCAAACCCTGCACAATCAATTAACCTTCCCTGTTGTTTTCTTTTCCCCATTCCTGATTCTACGCAGATAAAATTTTGTTTTCTTTCACTTGTTTCGCTGAATGTTTAGTGAAATTGAAATTTATCAGAACCTTGAACAGTCCAGGCAGAGTGGCAACTGTTTCTTTGACTGCTGTCACATTCACAGGTGAATGAATTCATTGTATCATGGTTATAATCTAATTTAATGCATTATCATCCATGTGAAAGCATGGAATTTGACCCTTAATTGGAAACACTTGTATTTCGATGCAATAGAATGAAAACTGGACAATGATGTATGTTTAAACTCGTGCACAAATAAAGGAACTAATATTATTATTCGGTCGGTGGTTGTTTTTAACCAATGCAGATAATAATGATGCTCACTCAGGTCAGGGTTAATTATACCTTGAATCATTTCAGTTTCTTGCCTTTAGACAATGACCCCTGAGCTGAACAACAATATGCTGGACAGCATCAGGGCTTTATATACGCAATGCATTTATTGGATGTATGCTTGATGCATTCTTGAAATGGGAAACACATACCCTTGTCAGGTTTGTTCATAATTTTCGTGGGGATGTCTGATGGCCCTACAAGCAAACCTCAAATACATACACTAATCTTATTTTCCAAAACCTCCCTTTCCAGGAAGCACTTTTAGTAAATCCCGACAAAATCTGGAAGCAATTCCGGAGGTGGAAGAACAGAGACCTCTTCAGGTTCTGGCAACCGAGAGTGACAAGAATTCAACTTGCAGTTAGATTCAGGTTGTATGAAATGATCATTGATGACCACAACCGAAAATTCTATGCTCCGCCAGCTCTATTGATATTTAAGTCATGCTAATTTTTCTGTGCAGATGGCATCATTCAGTGCGGCCGTGGCATTCACCAATGTCTGTTTCCCAGTATGAGAGAATAGTTGGAAGCATGATTCGTGCTCCAGATTATTATGTTTGTCTTCTGGTGCAGAATGGATGGACAATGACAGACGACCCTGAAACATTACGTCACAAAGTCCGCATGCAAACAAAATTGCTACCTAACACTGATGGGTTCATTGGGCTTATCTTCTCAAATCATTACAAGCTAAACATGCGTGCAGTGCCATGGTGGAGAGCAGCAATGATCTGAAACCAATTATAAACAGCAAATGGCAGACCTAATTAATTACGACAGACTAGGATTATCATCACTATCATCAATTGCTTATAAAGAGGCCTCTTAACAGATACTTGAGCTGGAGTAATGCACTAGTCAGGACTGAAGCTGAAGCTGCATTTGAGGTTCATTTTTATGAGTTGGATGCTCAATGTTCTCAGCCCGAAGGCAAACGCAACTCTCACAAACTGCCGTTGGCAGACGATTCATATTTCTTTTTGTTGTTACAAAACCACAGCAAGAGATTAAGAGAAAACCATACAAGGAGAAAAACTGTGAATGATAAGAGGAATATATGATAACATAGATCAAACTGGTGGTGCTGTGCACCATAAAATATGCATGCATGAAGTTCGAATTCTCGTAAAATATTAAAACAACAAATACAATATATTTCTCCATAAATTTTACAGAGTTTCAACGCCCCCTTTAGCCACTGTCATCTTGTTCTTAACTGGGCTTGAAGAACTTCAACTTTAGTCCATTGTTCACCATACTCCAAATACCGCCAATAGAGAAGGCCAAGCTAAAACCGATGCCCCACCAACCCAGGATCCAATTGAAATACCAATTGAAGCTGTACTTTGTAGGCTTTTTTATCAGGACCCACATGAAGCAAGGGTAAGCAAATGTGACCGGAAGAGTAAGCCCACCTAACAGACCAGCAAGGCTGGAGAGGAAAGGGAGTGCGACACCTATGAAGAACGAGACAAATCCATAGAAAATCCGAAAGCCAGAGCGAACCCAAATTGAGCATGGTCGGTTAGTACGGCTGGTGTAGCTAGCCTCAAAGCTGTCGAAAACAGGCATCGAGTATATCTGAAAGCTACTTAAACAGTTGAATACAACCAGGAGAAAAGTCATTGCAAGAAGTCCTCTTGAAATATCATGGCTGTGAAATTCAAACAAGGCGCCGAGCATCCCTCCCGTGGGCATCTTAAACAAAAGAAGAAAAAGAAGAGTAACAATGAATCAAATGATGAACAAACCAACGCGATATTAGATGAAAATAAACCAGTAGGTTGAGCATTTTATCACAGCAACAAGCCTTTATCACCATTAATTTTCAATAAATGTGGATCGTACAGAGAATAAAAGAACTATGTGAAGAATTACAATTTTCTGATAGTTTCTACAAAGCCAGTTAAATTTAAATGTGAAGTAACAAAACAAAATTTATCACTCTCTTATTTGTTAGCTTGGGGGCGTCTTTATTATAACTGTGAGGCTAGTACACTTACAAGATTTCCATAAGCCCAAAAGCCTCCAATGGCAACCGGGAACAGGCACGTGGCAATAAATACATAGGCAACTTTGGCTCCTCTCCACATAGGCACACGAGCAGGGTGCTTAAAAGTTGATGGCATTGTTGCCTGGGAAAAGCCGAATGAAATACTTAGGTACTGAATATAAAACCTTCAAATACAATGGATTTTGCTAGGTGCTTCATAAATCACAGAGTGCAAACATACCTGAATTTCTAAAACTAAATTGTGGCCTCTAAATGCAAAAGCTACAATTCCGAGTGCATTCAGGACAGAAAAGACAGCAGCAGCAGGTGACGGCAAGGAAAGGGGTTCATAAGAGATGGTAGGTGGCCTCGGTTGGCTAACAGAGAGCAACCACACCATGGTGGAGTAAGTGATAGCTGTTATAGCTCCTATTAATGAGAGCCCTGCAATTGAGTTGAGGTTTGGGAGCTGGGATAGAACAATACACAAAGAGGTAAACACCAAATACCACTCGACCGTTGTCAGAGGATTTGAGGTACAGAGAGGCCCACAAACTATCTGGAAAAACATTTTCATGGTCTCCCCTCCTATGAGAATCAAAGCAGTTGCAGTTCCTGCTGATAGGTAAACTGTTGGGAATAGAGCAAGCCAGACGCCAAGTCTTTCCCCTGCAAAACAAAACAACACAAGCATTATTCTACATATCACAAAATTACCATAAAAACAAAAACATAGTAAGATTGTTTATGTTTTTATTTGTTTTGTTATTGGTAAAGGTTATTGTTTTGACATTATAACTTTTTAAAAGCATCAGTATCACAGTTTACCATTGAGATGTCTATAAAGCTTTGAAATTGAGGAGAATGTGTAAGCATGTATTCTCACCGAATGCTGCTTGTGCAAGCTCCACGTATCTGTTGTATCTCTTCCCTGGAACCGCTTCATGCAGCTGAACCAAAATCCACAGAGTGTAGAGTTGCCAACAGTAGGCTACTGTTAAGGACAGTATTCCCCAACTCCTGCAGAAACCATCACAGAGGGCAAACCATTTCAATCAAGATAATCTTTCTTCCCTTAAGCACTGTGATGAATATTTCTTCTCATGAATGAAAAAAAGTTGTTGAGATGAATGGTGTCAAATTCAAATGGGCAGCAGGACCAGGAAACTGACAACAACACTAATTGGATTAAACCTCTCACCCTGTTTTGGAAGAATTGCATTCGGTAAATTTTTATTACAAAATATCAACGAAGGGAATAGGTACCAAATCCTCCCCCGTGTTTTCAAGGAAAAGTAAAAACAAAAAATATACTGTTAAAGGCAAACATTACTTGCTTTGTCAACATGCTAATGAATTTTGAACAGCTGTATGCTATCTGAAATCATGAGAAATGGATGTCACGAGTAAGGACAATAATAATTAGATCAAAATGGGCCCTATCGCTTGATCTTCTAAAGACTGGCAAATCTCTAGAATAATCGAACTTAGTAAAAGCAAGAGTTAAAGAAATGAAGTGACTTGCCTCATGGATGCTTCTTTCTTTAATTTTAGATGATACCGTATTATTAATGTTGAAAAATAACGGATTACAGTAGACTCGCCAGCCGTTAACTTTAGTTAGTGGTCGAAAATTATGACCAGCATGCAAAGGCAGAACCAGAGGGAGAGATATTCCAATCAAAGCCTCACCACCCCCCAAAAAAAATTGTATGTTCTTTTGCAAGATCAAACTTGCAACAGTATATAGCTAACTTTTGATATGGAACAGATACCGATTCATCCTCAAACTTGTGAGATAATGTGCAAACGTGATTAAAGAGTTGAATATAGGGATTAATGACGTTGAAGTTCTCGATTTAAAACTGGAAATGGTTAAATTTGATGACAATAGGAAAATCAGAGCGAAAACTTCAAAACGAAATCACTGAACTAAGCAACCGAAGAGCCATGAATGCATTTTCAGCAATACTGTTCTCAAAGACCCTTCGGTCTCCTGCTTTATTCTCGAACGCAGATCTCTATAACCACTGCGACAAGCAATCTAAAACCTTTGTTTTTGCAGAAAGAACTATTGACAATGATAGAAATGCAAAGAAAGAGAGCCATACCAGCCGAGAAAAGCGAAGGCCACTGGCAAAACCAGAGCTTGAAACCCGACACCAGCGTTCAAGTTGTGAAACGCAGCGTAGTAAGCATTCCCATTACGTGACTCTGTAATGGGAAGCCAAGCGTCCTGTGGGTTAAGCTTGGTTAAATGACCAACCTCCTCTAAATAACCCTTCATGTTTGCCAAAACCCTCTTCATTGGCGTCCCTATGGGACTCAAAAACCTCGGTGATATAAACGACGTCGGAGTCCATGCCGTCGAAGATTTTGCCTCCTTTGACGTCGGTCTTGGTGACCTCTGACCCGACGGCGTAAGTACTTCAGGTGTTGACGCACGTGGCGTCGCCGGAATGGATACCAACTCCGTATCTGGCCTCTCTTCCATAGCACTGCTCGTGATTGTATCTCTTGTTCACTTGATTTGCTCGCTTCACCTAGTGCTGTGTGGCTTCTTCGGATACCGAAGTGGGTAGTACGACAAGAAATAATGGAGCAAGGATTTGGTTTATTTGTCTTTGTTGCCTTTTCTTTTGAATTATGGCTTCAGTCAGCAGTGACTGATAAAACTGAAGAATGTAAAATGGTGAATGGCAATGGCAGGGTAGAAAATGGTGCAGGACTGAACCATGGAAGTTTGCACACTTATCATCTAGACCGTTGATTCTGCATGAAGCAGGCGGCTGTTTCGACGGTCATGATGATGTGAACGCTGCGCATAAATCCATGGCGAAATCAGAGATGACGTTGACGCGTTTGATTGTGACTGATGGGTTAGTGCATGCAACAGCATGAGGTGAATATAATGTGCGGAACGGACAGGTGATTATGGTGTGCGCTTAACGTGACGTGGTGGGTCAAAGAGTCAATCTTAAAGATCACAGCGCGTGATCAATAAGCATGCAAGGTGGGTCCTAGTTCTGCCTCCTGAATTCCCGCTGTGGCCTGAGGAAGAAAGGATCGCGCACTCGACTGTAGACGCGAGTTAGGGTAAAAATTGTTTTCGATGATAGAGACGCGCAAATCACGTTAGGGCTTTTCGCTCCTTGGTTATAAGCGGTGACTGTTGGCTGCAATATTAACACCGTCTGCGTTAGCGCGCGTAAAGGAACGCATGCACGCTTGGAAAGATCACCTGGAAATGGTCCAAGCATCATCGATATCTGTGCGGCGGTCACTTTTGAAAAAATGGTAATGCAGACAGACCACGTGCCTTCTTCTCGCGTGGGGCTCACCGTGCACTTGCGTTTACTCACTGGTATTTCTCTGCGGTCACCGAATCCTCCTTTGCCGTCACGCTTTCCGAAATTGTACTCTTTCAGAGGACAGCATGCATAATATTGACATCATACACTTTTCTAGTTAAGCAAATAAGCCTCCTGAAGTACGGTCGTATCACTCGGATTAGTCCTCTAAACAACTATCATAACAAATCAAACGGACCACATCGCCGACGTTCGCACGCCGGAAGTCAAATGAATTCGGCGCCGGTCAATCTTTCTGCGTCTTTGATTGATTAGCTCATACTTGTACAGATTAATTGGGTCTCTTGAACTTCGACCCACCTAGAAATATGAACAGCCATCCATGGGCCGTGCCCATCTGGTCTTCAAAGCAGCCTCAGAGGCCCAACTCTCAAGTGCTCAAGCAGTTACCTCTGCATCTGACATGTTACAACGCCGAGTCATTGTAGTTGGATTGGCTTGTCAATAAGCACGCTTGACATTGACGTTAATTAATTTCATGTGCAAATAATTAAAAAAATAAATATAAATATCAAAATAATTAATTAAAAAAATTATAATATAAAAATAATTAAAATTAAAATATATATGTTTAATTGTGTTTTGATGATAATCCCATTATGGAAAAGAAAGTTGTTGCCGCCATAATATAATATTGTTTGGAAGAGATTATTAAGGTGGGAATAATCAAACTGAATTAATTAAGTACTAATCATAATTAATTAATTAATGCATCTTTTAAACTGAATCACTTGACAACCGACAACCAACCTGAGGTATGCGCTTCCGTCGCCCAAAGCGCCGGCGCTTATCGACTTTCTAACATCTTAAGTAAACTGGTTTATTACAAACCAACCCCTTCCTCCGTGATTGGGGGTGCATCCAACACATTCCTCATGAATTAGGGGAGATTTCTCTAATATTCTAAATTTATGTTTTGCAGATAACAATTTTAATTTAAATTAATTTAATTCAATCCAACAGTAAAATTTAAATCAAAGCAATCCAATCTAACAACTATTAACTTGAATCTAAATCTGAAATATTATTATAATTATTTAATTAAAATTATATTTATTTTTAAATTTAAAAATAAATTTAATTACAAAAACACTGTTGAATTATATTTATTATTATGGAAAAAATAATTTAATTAAAAATTTTATCTGTTAAATGTAAAATTATATTTATTTTATATTTTTAAATAGCTAATAAAAATTTATTAAATTATATTTAATAAATTTTTAGCAATTTAGGGTATTTTTTGTAATTTGATGAAACTGGGAGGGTCGCGGAAAGTGGTATGAAGGGATGCGGGCCCTTTCAGTCAAAGTCAACACAAAATTAACCACCCGCACTGCCAAAATCAACGTCCATATTTCCACAAGGCACACACAGCCGCCGCCTTCATATAGGCCATTGCTCTTCGCTCCTCTCTAGGTTTCAGTCATTTTGGTAGGAACGGTCTCTCTGTTCTGCGTTCTACCCTCGCGTCTCTCTCCTTACTCTTTGGGAGCGGAGAGAAGCTAAAGAAGGATTCCCAATCTCCCTGCTTAATTTCGCCATAGCCAAACCCAAATTTTGTTTTTACCCTCAATTTGATTTCAGCTTCCAATTTTTCACTTTGCATTAACTCAAAAGCTCAATTCAACCCTCTCGTCCCCGACTCACTGAATCTTCCGGTGGAAATGGCATTTATCAGCTGCTAGATCTTCTCAGATCAGTCTTTTTAATCCCCGAAAGCGCGATTCAACTAATCCTCAGTAAGTTAATTAAAATCGGAATTATGGCGTTACGTGTCACCCTCAACTTCTCCGGTTACGTCGCACAAAACCTGGCTAATTCCGCCGGAGTTCGCCTTGGGTACACCATCACCCGCACGCGCTCCTTCCATGAATTTATCTCCCGCCCTCGCATCTTCAGCCACAACCAAAAACCCGATCATCCGCCCGCAAACTATCAGCCCAGTGCAAATTATCGAGCGTCCGTTTGTAATACAATTGCCTCTGAAATCCTCGGAGTCGGTACTTCCAACAGTTCGATCCTCGTGGGATTGGTGTCGATGATGAAGTCAACGGCTTGTATTTCCGGTTATTCGGCAACCAACATGGACGTTCTCGGTATTTCACCATTTAAAGCCACTTCGATTATACCCTTTTTACAGGGATCGAAGTGGCTTCCATGTAACGAACCGGAAACCGGTCCGGATAGTGATTACATTGATAAAGGAGGGACTAATGATCATTTAACGTTTACTGAGAGGGAAAATGACAATAGTGTGAGCCTGCGGTTGAAAACAAGCGGAAGTTGGTTGTCAAAGATGTTGAATTTATGTTCGGAGGACGCCAAGGCGGCTTTTACGGCTTTGACTGTTAGTTTGTTGTTTAGGTCGTTTATGGCTGAGCCCAGATCGATTCCCTCTACTTCTATGTACCCTACTCTGGATGTTGGTGACCGCATTTTGGCAGAGAAGGTGAAACATTTTTATCCTTTTGCCCAAATTGTTTATGAATAATTTCTCTATTTTGACTTTATTTAGTCAGAATTTCAACTTAATTTGCTGTTTTGAGGATTGGAATGTAAACGGTTATCCAGGACATTAGATTGTTTATCGTAGTAATCTTGATTCCTTGCACACCTATATAAAACCTGTTATTCATATCAACTGAGTGAAGTATCTTGTTTTGCGCGTATGCTTTGAAGTACGATATGGGCTTTAGCATTTACATTTGGAATTATGACAAGCCTTTTAGCGCGGAATATTTATGTTAATTCTGCTCCAATGTAAAAAATGAGGCTGTTTCTGTTTTTAGTTTTAAGATGCTATGACTTTGTGAATTTAAACAATTCTTGAAGGGCCCTTTTGAGCTTTGTGATATTTAGAGATGATGATCGATGGATGAAAATGTTTGATTTGTAGACTTGTGCAAGAGAATAAGATACAGGTTGAGATACAAGATTCGATCTACGATATATAGATAAGAAAAAACTTACTTCCTATGATTATTAGCTGATTTTTTTTTAATTTTTTGGTCTTGGTTATCAGGTTTCATATCTGTTCAGAAAGCCTGAGGTATTGGATATAGTGATCTTCAAGGCACCTCCCATCTTGCAGGTATCCTATTGAATTTACTTCTTGAGTGCAAGAAAATGGACTTCTTTTTTACTCTATTGTTTCTATTTTGCTAATTGTTTTCTCTTGGTATAGGAAATTGGTTACAGTTCAGGTGATGTATTCATAAAAAGGATAGTGGCAAAGTCTGGAGACTGTGTAGAAGTAAGCTCATATTTATCATTTTGATCCCATTTATCCCTTTAGGTCCTCCTTCATCCCCTACTCTTCTTCCTCTGTTTTCTTCCTTAAGAGAAATTATCATATACCTTCATTTGAATATCTTATCTCATTTGTGTGGTTTTTGTGTGATAGGTTCATGAGGGGAAATTGCTTGTAAATGGCGTTGCTCAAGATGAAGATTTCATTCTAGAGCCACTTACTTATGAAATGGACCCAATGGTAATGTGTCCTGCCCTTGGTCTCTCTATCCCTCTTTTTTTTTCAATTTTGTTGCTTTGTTAATTTCTTAACTTGTTTTCGTGGAAAGAATCCTGATCAAATTGGCTAATGGAGCCTCAGGTTTTCTTCTGGTTGATTTTATGCAGGTTGTGCCTGAAGGTTATGTCTTTGTACTGGGAGACAATCGCAACAACAGCTTTGATTCCCATAACTGGTAATATTAAAATCTTAGTATCACACAAGTTACAGTTTTTACCTTTTCATATTTTTCTCATCAAAACATCCCAACATATTTATTAAACATCTTGTAACTGAGAAATAACACAATAAAGTTGTGTATGACAAACAATTGTGCAAGTTCATAATGCAATTTCTCACGTTGATGATGTTGTTGATCTTATTCTTCAGGGGTCCACTTCCAGTTGAAAACATTATTGGTAGATCGGTGTTTCGGTACTGGCCTCCATCCAGAGTATCCGACACTTTCGATGATCCCCTTTTAAAGAAGCATGCAGTAGCAATCTCTTGTCATGTTTCCCCCGAGTTGGAGGGAGGGGATCGAACATAACAATTTAAAGATTATTTTCACTCTTAGGCTCATAAGCGAGCAGCTTTCAATATTTTGGGTTTTTCTTGTCAAGTTCGTTCTTTATTCTGGACGTTGTTTTAATGGTTCATCTCTTCAATCAGTGTGTATCTATCTTGATGGCCAATCAACCATGGCCGATGACATTCTTTTTGTAATCATAAATTCAGACTTTGATAAAGAAGCTGGAAAAATAAAATCCAATCATTTGTAATATTTTGCATTTGTTATGTTCTCAAATTTTGTACAAATCAAAAATGAAAAGAAAAAAACAATCTTTATAGCATTTGCAGCTTTTTATTCCTTGAAGTTGGAAGAAATCACTGTAAACTTCACTAATTCCAATTTAGGAGTGTGCGGATTATAACCTTTGAATTTTAGAATTGAATCTGCACTTTGGATTTTTGATTTTTATTTTTTTTCAACATCCTGGCTACTATCAAGTTTCTAGTTTTAAATCAAATTATACTTCAATTCTTGGATTAAAAACTTCCCTAGTTTTGGCATCTGTTCTGATTCTGAGTTCAAAAGAAATTCGACCACCAAAAACATGGGCTGACCCAACTTCATACCAACTCAAGACTTTATGATCCAGTTGCCTGCTCAGGCCGTTGCTATGATTTTAGTTTCTAAGATTTGACATGAATCCCTTCTTTTTATTGGTCCTTTGCTTTATCTTTCCATTGGCTACGAGTGAAATACTAGTTGTGACCTGGCAAATGACAATGACTTCGTGTCGCAAAGGGAGCTGATTTTTAGGGAATGCTTTAGATTAATTAGCCCGAGTGTTCTCATCTAGTCAGCTTGCTATTCCCTTTTAAGTGGGATGGTTGTTACAGCCCAATGATTTATCCCAAACACAAAGCATCACAATTATACAAAATGAAATGGTTTGTTAGCTCTGTTGGGAATGGGAATGATAAAATGGTTCCCAAAATACCAAAAACAGCAAGGTAATTGAGCAAAAGACAGTGAGTTTAACAGAATCTAACAGTAGCAGAAAATCAGTAAAGCAGCAGCTTAAAACAGTAAGCACGAAACTGGAAAACTGCGGCAGGAAACTGAGAATTCAGCAGGCAGCTGCAGCCGGAAACGCAGCAGGATCAAAAACAGTGGCAGAAACAGCAAACAGCAGCAGCAGAATACTACGAACAGCCAAGGAGTTTATGCACACTGTCTTAAAGAACAGATTCCACCTTTCTAGGATGATATCCTGGTGCAACAAGGCTATAATACATGTGGTCTGAACTTTCAAGATTCAATGACTGAATGTGCATATCCAAATGCAAAATGTTAGAAAATACATTAAAAGCAGTGACGTTTTGTTTGGGCATCTTGTCGGCTGGCTCAGAAAATAATTATTTCTAAAACTTGGTTCTTGTTGGTCCGATGGGAGTGTCACTCAAAAATTTTCTTAAATTTTTAGGTTTAGCGGCTTCTATCAACTTTCTCATTATATTCTACCTGTTGTAACCTTCAAAATTAGCACTCGCTAATTGATTAGAGCAGGCTACTTAGCTATTAGCAACTTCTCAACTCTGTTATCATCAGTTAAGTGGTGTCATGACCATTTGACTGTCATTTGTCAGTTTCATGCATGTACCCTGTTCAAAGTTTTGCTTTCTACTTTTGTTCAGCTTCCAAGTGTTGCATGCAATCTTCAATTTAAGAAACCAAATATTCAATTTCAGTGCCCTCAATCTCCCTAGTTTATTGATTGACATTGTTTTATACTAGTGTAGGTACAATATGCAGTGCGGACTGATACAACGATACTGGAACAACCTTATAGGAGGAAACCCATCAGACCTATCATCCCTAAACCGTCGCCATTTCAACCTTTCTCTTTCCCTTTGTATCAGCACCACTACTATCTTCCACTTGCTTCATTTCAACTTTCTTATATCTGTACCAAGAGGCACACGCCAAATAAAAACAGAAATTAAATACGCTTATTCCCGACAGCAACCAATAGAAATAGTTGAGCTTGTCTCTGTTCAGATTGTTACTAGCCAGCCACCCACCACTGACCTTGTTCACAACCTCCACCACCACAGTACTCAAGAAGTACCCAAATGCCAACGAGCACCATGATATGGCTGTGCTCAGTGATTTCATACCGGCTGAGCTTTCTGCATAGAAGAATTCTAGCAGCCCAACCAGAGTGAACATGTCAGCCGCTCCAAATATAGCATACTGGATCCCAAGCCAAAACACACTCATTGGTAATGGCTCAGCAGAGTCAACCAGGTTGTGTTCAATAGCCACGGATTTTCGCTTGGTTTCCATGATTCCAGCAACCGCCATGGAAATGGCCGAAAGCACCAATCCAACACCAATTCGCTGAAGATATCGAATTCCGGTGGGAATTCCTGTGAGCTTTCTAGCAAATGGGATGAATATGTGCTCATATATTGGGACTAGAAAGAACATGAACAATAAAGGGATAACAGGAATGGAGGCACCAGGCGCCTTGAAACCCAATATGTGAGTGTTCATTGTTGTGCTTTGTTGGATGGAGAAGGTTTGGAGTTGCGCCAAACATGTGTTCATGAAAACAGTGCTAAGTATAATTGGAAGCATGCGAAGTAGAATCTTTGTTTCTTCAACTTGTGTCGCCGTACAAAGTCTCCAGGGTCCAGGGGTTATTGATGTAGATGCACCACCATCAGTAGTTGTCCTTATGATTGCAGCGCGGTCTAAGAACCTGGGGAATTCCATTTAACATGATGTAATTTTAAAACTTTGTAACAAAGAACTAATTAGTTATGTAAACTTAGCTATGTCAGACAGAAGACCTGAATTGATCAGTCCTCCGAAGAATTTCATTTTCCAGCCCTGCTTCTTTGTCATGAATCTCGTGTAATTGATCTGCCATTTCTGGTGTTGGAAGTTTTCGATTCCGAATGGCAGCTACAAATACCTGTAGAATGCGAAGCAGAGGGCTTCCTTTGGGCTCGTTATTCCGATACAAAGACTTGCCCATATATACAGATATAATAGCAAATAAGACTGCTATAGTACACACGCCAAAACTCCAATCCCAACCTTGGTTGGTACTAATCCAGACAACGAATGTCACGCCAATTATTGATCCAATAGTAAGACTAAACAAAAACCAGTTGAAAAAACTAGATAAACTAGCTGCCTCTTTAGGATCCCTCTCATCAAATTGATCAGCTCCCAGAGATGGCAAAGCTGCTTTAACCCCACTTGTTCCAAACGCAACAAGGTATAGACCAGTATAAAGCATCGCAACTTGGTTTCCGTTAGCATCCTCACACTGATTCACTTGGTCTGGTGCAACACCTGCGCACGGAGTTGGTCTCAGCTGGTGGAAGTGTGCCTGTACTGCTAGGACAGCATATCCCTGAAATTTTTACATATTGACAGCTTACTCTGTTACTGTAAATTCGTTAAAATATATTTTGACTTCTAACCAAAAATGACTTTTAACAACTTTCAACTTCATGCAATGATGAAATCACGATAGTAAGGATGTGTCTGTATTGCATTATTATGTTATATGATTTTTTCTAGCAAGATAATGGTGGATTTTATGTGCCCAGTTGGAGTCAACGAATGATGTTTTACGCAATTGAATTCTCAGGTCAAAATGGTAATCATTAATTACTGTTGGCGGTTGCCATTCTTCCTACCTGCCAATTCACTTGGACAGAAGTAGGGATAAACAATTGAGCTAATTTTTCTGCCGGGATTAATAGTGTTTCAGGATTGACAGTAGCGGATATGTAAACAAACTGAGACGTGCATGTTTGAGGAAGAGAGTAAGAGACATTACCACCAACTCAATGCATCCAAACAGGACACAAGTCTTGAACCTGGAGAGATAGCTGTCGGAAATAAGTCCTCCAAAGAGTGCTAACATAAATGACGTGCCCATGAAGTTGGTAAGAGTTGTGGCTGATTTTGTTATGCTGAAGTTCATATATCCGTGGAAATAAATTACCAGGCTCACTGCGTTTGATACAAACGCCATACTCTCAAGTCCCTCCATCGCTGCACGAATTCAACGTATGTCGTGTAAGAATAAGACAAACAAACAAATGCAAAAGCAGGACTTGAAAGTTGCCTGAAGCTGGAAACTTAAATATGGTCGTAGTTACCGAATACAAAAAGAACAGCCCTACTTCCCCCGAGCCTGCGTTCTTCCTTCGGCTGTACTGATTTATCATCTTTGCTTCTTCCCTGTTAAATGATCACGCAAAAAAGAAAAGTCAGCCAGGAGATACAATTGCTACGTGGACAGAAGAAAATGAGGCAGTATCAATAAGTTATGGCAAGACACGAGATTATTACCATTTTGATGAGAGGTTGACCAAAAGGAAGAGAAAGACAAATGCTTAGAACTCTGGTTGCTGTTTTGGTTATAACATTGAACCCCCTTTACTATTATATAGACACAAAGATACATGCATAATCCTATACGAGTTCCGACAAGAAAAACAGAAAGGAATCAAATGGGCAATGGCTTCTCGTATTTGTCGTCTCCCACTCACTTTCTCTCTTTCTGATGTGTTATCTTGACTTTCTTCATTATTCTCCAACCAAACGAAGGACTTTTCCTAGCTGACCAAAACAAAAATTAACGTTGCCATAGCTTCCAGAGGCGTGCTTCTGTGAGGTCTGAACGCATCTGCATTATTTTTATTGGATAAATTACAAAAATGGCCCAGAGTTTTGCGGGGAGGTGTTAATATCACGTCGTCGGACTCTGCCTGTGCTGGCTTGCTGGCAGGTGGCAGCACTACCTCAGCTTATTTGTCTCTGTCTGGACTTGTCACGTTGGGATTTTTATTAAATTTAATTCCCTTCAACGTTCTTAAGCTTGTTTTATAGAAATTGTAAGACAGACTTCAGTATCTTCTGTATTACCTTTACAAGATAAAATTCAAATTAACGACAACTGAAAGATGGGATGTATTCCTCAAAATAGGAGGAGAAATTTGTTACTTAACCGAAGCTTTAAAGACAAGAAGTAATAGAAGCAGAACAGCTAGACTTCAGCTACCGATTTTGAACGTGACAAAAATTCTGTTAAAAGGGTCTTCAAACTGTGTATGTAGATGGTGTTTTGGCTGATTGTGCGAGTCCTAGGTACTGCAAATTGCACTTATATATTAAGAATAAAAAGGGTAAAAGACATGTGAGCGGCTAGAAAGCTTGAATTGGGGGGCTTTCTCTTCCTGGAGCTTGGTTTGTTTGATGCTTTGCCGTCATTTGTTGGAACGAAGTTGGATTATAATTAGAATCACTAAAACTTGACCACACAAAAGCCCAAAAGAAGGTTGGTAAATGGTAATGGTGACTGGTTATATCAGTACAAGCAGATGGCATCGGATGGAGAACTCGAAAAATGACCCGAAAGAATAATAATAGACAGCTGAAGGCAACAGCCTGATTGTGATTTGACTCTTTTAAATTATTATTTAGATAGTTGAAAACTCCCATAAAATTATTTTCATTCGATCACAAAGTGAGAATGCAACTACCAGCATGCCTGCCCTGGTCTTTGTACAAAGAATACGCAGTTGGCATCAGCTACAGCTCTGCACTGAATGACAATTCTGCTTCATCCCATGTATGAATAGGTAAGATGCTTTCCTGCTGAAGAAAACCATCTAATTTCTGGGCGGCGCTTCGCTTGATTAATTAATTGAACGACCGAATATCTTAATCCTGATAGTTGGTAACAGGCACCAGCAACAAAAATGAAAAACAAAAACAAAGCAGCTAAAATCTGTATAGAGAACTCACACTTTTCAACTGATTCCCAATATACCTCTCCTCTTCCAGCGAGCCATTTATGTTTAACTGAGTTTGGCTTTCTTTAAGTCTACAACTTGGTGGTATGCGCATGCATTAGTCATTGGAACGAAGAGATAAAAAAGAGCAGAGAGATTCAAAGCTCAGCCTCATGGTATAAAGAAATTCTTGCTCTCTCCTTTTCAATGACACTGCCTGCATGAAGCTTGCTCTTTTATCAGTACAATGAACTGAAAAATATAACGGACTATTGCATAGTTTCCGCATTTTTAAAGTGTAGGTTCCCTGTTGATTTTCCGGGCTGCGTCGACTGTTTCCGAATTGCTTCTTGAGACAGACATCAACTTTTATACCAATTATATTCAGAAAGAAATGGGCTAAAAGAGCCGGCCCACTCTAATATCGGCTCCTAAGCAAACTCTTACCTTCTAACGCCGAAATAACATTGGGCCAAGCTATCAATCCTAAACACGTGCAGGCTTGTCCGCCGGCAGGGATTGACCATTGAAATCAACGTGATTTCAACGTTTACTTCTTTCATCTTTCGGACATAACGAGGTATTGTTGGCTTCATTTTTCTTCTTCCTGGGTAGAGATTACTTCAGACTTCGGGAACAGCAAAACCATGGACATCCGTGAATCGGTCAGAAACCAAACCGGCATCGGTTTTTCCCTTGCAAAGCACTTGGCCTCGACCGAAGCAAAATGTTCGAACCTCGTCTTCTCGCCGTCATCGATACACGTGATACTGAGCCTGATCGCGGCTGGGTCAAAGGGCTCCACCCTCGACCAACTGCTCTCGTTTCTCAAGTCCGATTCCAACGACCAGCTTAACGCCTTCGCCTCCGAACTCGTCGCCGTTGTTTTTGCCGACGGGAGTCCTTGTGGGGGTCCCCGCTTGTCTGTGGCCAATGGTGTTTGGATCGATCAGTCACTCTCTCTCAACAATCGTTTCAAACAGGTTGTGGACAATGTCTACAAGGCTGCGTCTTGCCAAGTTGATTTCCATACAAAGGTAAAAATTCGCTATTTGTGGTGCGATGTTGTGTACTGAACTTAATGAACGTTGACTTAGTGCATCAGCCATATTTTGATTATTCAACACTCTGCGTTTTGGTAACTGTGGATCATACATAGTAAAGACACTGTGTTTATATTGGAATGAGCCATCGGAAACTCTTGTGAGGAGTAAATTTGGCTGTGTAAATGCTCGGAAAATTGCTTTTACTTCTCTTTCAGGGTTTTGAAATTTATTTTGTTATTTGGTTGTGTTTTATAACGACAATAGAACAATCATAATGTACTGGCCCTTATGGAGCCTTGTGTTAGTTGCTGCTGATAACCGATTAGGAATGAATGGTTAGAACTGTTGTGTCCTGTTGAATGGTCAGATGTGGCATATGGGCTTCTTGAAATCAATTCAATTGTTAACTAGAAAGAAAGTTATTATTGATAGTCTAAAATGCTTGTGTTTGTCTTTTCTTTCTTCTTTTGGAACTTCAGGAATCGTATTAAGGAAGAAGGCTATTGCACTTTCTAAATTTTCTGACATTGCACTGGTGGCACTTTGGTTAACTTGTATTATTTATGATGTTGCCACAATGATAAAGTTAGCCACTAGTTTCATAGTATTTGTGTGATGAACGTGCTCATGTTCTGCTTTTCATTTTGATGACATCTTCAAAGGCTGCCGAAGTAAGCAGAGAAGTCAATTTGTGGGCTGAAAAGGAGACCAATGGCCTTATTAAAGAGGTTCTTCCACCGGGGTCAGTTGACGAATCAAGCAGGTTCATCTTGGCTAATGCGCTGTATTTCAAAGGAACTTGGAATGAAAAGTTTGTTTCGTCACAAACAAAAGACTATGACTTTCACCTTCTTAATGGAGGCACAGTTCAAGTGCGTTTCATGACTAGCAAGAAGAAGCAGCTCATTAGTGCCTTTGATGGTTTCAAAGTTCTAGGGCTTCCTTACAAACAAGGTGAGGACAAGCGTAGTTTCTCCATGTACTTCTTTCTTCCAAATGCAAAAGATGGGCTTCCAGCTTTGGCAGAAAAGATGGGTTCCGTATCTGGGTTCTTAGACCGGCACCTCCCATATAAAAAAGTAGAAGTGGGTAACTTCAGGATTCCGAAGTTTAAGATTTCTTTTGGGTTTGAAGTTTCCAAAGTCCTCGAGGAATTAGGACTGGTGTTGCCTTTTTCTGGTGGAGGAAGTGGTTTGACAGAGATGGTGGATTCTCCGGTGGGTAGGGACCTCTATGTTTCAAGTATATTCCAAAAGTCCTTGATAGAAGTTAATGAAGAAGGAACAGAAGCTGCAGCTGCTTCTGCTTGTATTGTGAAATGTATGGCAGTGCATGTTTCTGATAAGATAGATTTTGTGGCTGACCACCCATTCCTTTTCCTGATCAGAGAAAACACAAGTGGAATGGTGATGTTCATTGGTCATGTGCTCAATCCTCTTGCTGCTGCCTGATTTTCTGGAGATAAAAACGAGCAAGTTTGATGAAATCCTATGGTAGTAAAACCTAAATAATACGCCTGCTTGTTGAGTGCCGGCCAAAACACCTAGTTTTGACTCCTCAAGAAACGTGAACTTTGGCTGAGAAAGTATTAAACGGGCTGTTATATAATATTATTTTAATTTAATAAAATTATTTAATTAATAAATTTTTATTTATCAATAATAAATAAAATTTATTATTTTTTATTTATTATTATAAATAATTTTATTTTACTTGGTCTAACATATCTCACATGTTCCGATCTCGTTAGCGCGGCTGGCGCGAGCTTTTAAACGTCTCTGGATTGTATATTTATACGCGGAAATGAAATGCAACGTGCGTGTTTAATTTTTTATTAGTGTTCATAACACACAACCTACGCCTGGCTTATCGGAGCATGTGGCCCTATTTTATTGTTTAAATTACTAAAATGCCCCCAACTTAATGAATAAAAAATAAATTTTATAAAATTTTTATTATATTAATTAAAAATAAAATTTATTTTTAATTAAATTACTTATACTAACTCATCTTTTTAATTTTTTTTAAACTGGCATGTGTCCATATATATATATATATATATATATATATATGTATGTACATATAGCAGCTCAACGACACCTGTCCGCTTCACTCCACATTTCTGACAGACACTCGTTCGAAACCACTTGAATCAATCAGCAACCAAACCGACGTCGCTTTGTCCCTGACAAAGCATCTGGTCTCAACCGAAGCGAAAGACTCCAACCTCGTCTTCTCGCCGTCATCCGTCCACGCGCTGCTGAGCCTAATCGCGCCTGGATCAAAGGGCTCCTCCCTCGACCAGCTGCTCTCATTTCTCAAGTCCAAATCAACCGACCAGCTTAACACCTTTGTCTCCTAACACGTCGCCGGTGACGGAAGTGCCAATGGCGGGCCTCTACTTTCCGTAGCCAATAGTGTTTTGTTGGATCAGTCAATCTCGCTCAATAATTCATTCAAACAGGTTATGGACAATGTCTACAAGGCAACTTCCAGTCAAGTTGATTTCCAAACTAATGTGAAAATTGGTTATTTATTCTGCACTGTTAGTTTTTACGTCGATTATCATACACTACTTGATCTAACAGAGTCTTGCAGTCGCAGGCTGTAGGGGCGTTCGTAGACTGGATTATGCATATGTTTGGCTTTTAACGTGTTTATATTAATTGTTTGGAGGTGTAATTAACTTTTAAAAAAATTTATTTTCGAATTTAATAATTTATCAAAATAAATATTTAATTTCTAATTAATTATGATACAGAATTAAATATTACTATATTTTATAATAATAAAATAATTTTATTATTTATGATAATTTAACATAAGTAAATTACTCTTTTAACACTCATCTAATGCACACTCCTTAAATATAAAATGACAAATATGCCAAGAGATAGAAAAACTAATTTTAAATTTTTTTTTAATATAAAAAATGCTTATATAATTAAAAAATAAAAAATTATAATTAATATTAAATTTAATATTAATTTGTAAATTATTGTTATAAAATCAAGTAAATAACCTAACTACCAACTTTAATAGTATATATGTGTACGTATACATGCATGTATGTTTATGTGATTTGTCCTGTGAACGTAGAGGTGACAAGGACAGTGGAACCCCTGCTGGTTTGTTTGAATTAATATGATGAATGTGCTCATGTTCGATCTTTCGTGTTGGTGGCATCTTTGCAAGGCTGCTGAAGTATGCGCGGAAGTAAATTTGTGGGCTGATAAGGAGGCCGATGGGCTTGTTAAAGAGGTTCTTCGTCCTGGGTTAGTTGACAACTCAAGCAGGCTCATCTTGGCATGAAAGGAGCTTGGAGTGAAGGTTTTGACTCATCAGAATAAGAGGAGGATCTCTTTCACCTTCTGAATGGAGACTCTGTTCAAGTGCCTTTCATGACTAGCAAGGTGACTGACTAAGCATGTCGGTTTCTTCTATGGTTTCAAAGTTTTTGGGCTTCCTTACAAACAAGGTGAGGACAATCGTTATTACACCATGTACCTCTTTCTTCCGGGAGCACCCGCTGGGCTCCCAGTTTTGGCAGAGAAGATGGGTTCTGTATCCGGGTTCTTAGACCTTCACCTTCCAAAAAGAAACTTAAAACTGCGCAACTTCGAGATACCGAAGTTCAAGATTTCTTTTGGGTTTGACGTTTCCAAAGTCCTTAAGGAATTAGGACTGGTGTCTCCTTTCGCTGATGGAGGTGGGTTGGCAAAGATGATCGACTCTCCGGTGGGTCAGAAGCTATATGTTTCAAGTATCTTCCAAAAGTCCTTCATAGAAGTTGATGAAGAAGGACCAGCTGCATCTCATGAAAGGGAAACGAGGATAAGGCCCAGGGGAGAATTTGTGGCTGACCACCCATTCATGTTCCTGATCAGAGAAAACGTGACTGGAATGGTGATGTTCATTGGTCATGTTCTCAATCCTCTCGATGCCTGATTAATTCTAGAGCTAATTATGTGCAAGTAGTTGAAACCTAAATAATCTGAAACTCGGTACCACGTGCTAAACTGTGCCAAGTTCAGAGAGCCCATAGTGGCTTAAGTGATTGTTCAGTGTTGAGCCATAACAACTGGTCTCTGTCGTATGTTTTAGTTTGGTTGTGCATGCCTTCTGTGTTGTACTTGCTATCATAATTATCTAATACATTGTAATAATATGAAAAGTATGGTGTGTTGTCATACAGACAGTATTTGTACTCGTTGGAGATGTAGTCTGTTCTCTTGTTTACGTGGCACCATGACACTTCCCGTAAATCCTGTATATTTAGCCTGTGAGGAACCCAAAAAAATTCACGCTGACAAGTTTGATTCTAGTTTCTAAATAAGTTAGTGTTAGCCTGAAATTCAGTCAGACCTCTCCAAGATCTACGAATGTCTTATTTACCTTATTTCCAAGTCTGGACTGCGTCTTCAATCACTGTTTCAGAAGAAGAACAAGCAAGTAGCAGGTTCATTAATTTAACCAAGTGCTCTGGATGGACTAAACAGATTGAATATCTGGTTTAGTTTCTCATATCCGTGATTGCCCTTCTCCTTGGCCTGGCGAGAAATTTTAAACCTCTCAGGATTTGCCTCCCTGCTCCCTTTTCCTCAACGACAGCGATTAATTACCGTATTTGACATCTATTTCTTCCAAATTTACGATCACAACCACTGTCCGGTTGCCTTATAATTGAGATTCGGCAGCCCTGAGACACTTTTGGTTTTTCCTTGCTAGAGAAAAATTAATGGGAAAGTTGAAAGTGTAACGAAGTGCCTTATCTCTTAACTAGTCGGTGACGGGCTTCTTGTCCGATTGCACTTACTAAGAGAATAATTCTATGCCGTGCTTGTTTTCACGTACTGGCAAGGACTGGCATGTATAATAATTGCATATCAATTTTGGGTAAAATTTGAGAAGGATTGGACTGTATTATTTGTAATCCAATCAGGCAAAATAAATAACGAGGGGCTGACTCAGCCCCTCATATAAAATAAAATAAAATATTTATTATTTATTTTAATAATAAATTATTTTAACTATGACTGGTAGTTAGTTCAGTCCATGCGTTGTCCTGTCCTTCTTTCATTCTTTTAACCCACCAACCTTTATTGCTGTCATGGTGATGTGACAAATTCCAATTATAAAATTATATTATCTTATTTATTATAAATGGTATTATTATAAAACCTTAACCCTTACATTTTGAATATCACTTTTAATATAGCAAGATTGGACAGACAAGGGGAAGTTATTCAATCTAGAACTTTGTAAGAGTTTGTGTTCATTCAGTGAAGAGAGAAGAAAGTAGGAGACGCTTACTTGGAAACATGGCATGATGGTAACTTATATGGAAGTTGAATGTTCAGTAGGAAGAAGCCAAAGCTTGTAAGAATTGCGAGCAGCGTGTGAAGAGTTTCGGTGGTGAAGACCTCACGCGTTGTGCCCATATGTATGCCACTTAATTTGTATTTTATACTGTGATAACGACAACTGGAACGTATGCCAGACTCTCTCTTCTCTTTCCTATCCTTTCTATCTTCCCAAGAATTCCAACCAGTTTCATTTTTCTCTCCTGGGTTCGCCGTACTTTGTCATAACAAGCTCACTCGATTAATAGATGACCTCAACGTGCACTTTCTGATAATTTTGTTTTTGATTTTCAGTTCTCGGCAGAGTACTTGTTTGCGTGTTAATATATATTTCTGTTGTTATGCGTTTTCTGAATCTTTCTCCTGTTGGTGATTCGCAGCTGGACGAAGGATAGCTGATACTCAGTTCTTTTTGATTTAAGGAAGAAAAGGTTGAAAAAAAAAGAGGGAAGGACAATAAGAAATGGGAGAGACAGAAAACCACCGTCCACCACCGCCACCAAGTCTTGCAGTTTCAAGGGGCCCTACTTGGACTCCAGCTGAGCAACTCCAGCAGCTCCAGTATTGCATCCACTCTAATCCCCCTTGGTGTTAGTCTCTCCATCTCTCTTTTTCTCTTTTGATGCTTTTCTGGATTGTTTGTTTATTCTGTCACAAAAAGCTCAGATTTTTTGTCTTTAATATTAACTTTCGAGTTTATTAATATTTTCTGTTTATAATTTTTTTATGGGTTCTGTTTATCTGAATTCTGCTGAACACATCTATATTCCTTCGATTCTGATTCTATTTTGCTTTTCAGAAAAGACCGTTTCTTTCTGCTTCTAATATGTATGAATTCTCTGGTTAATTCAAACTACTCATGGTTGAAATTAACAAAAATTTAAATTGCTTATAATGGAAATATCCCTGAAGTTTATGATCTTCTGCTGTTTTCAATCTTTTGATTTAGTGTTCAGGCATATTATTTTTTGTATTGTATTACTAAAAGAAATCATGTCTTACTTTTGGGTTATGTTCTTACCTTCGTTATAGCTAATCGTAATAAATCATTTCAATTTCACAGCTCAAGCGCTCTTACTGGCTTTCCAACACTATATTGTTATGCTTGGAACTACAGTTTTGATTGCCAATTCTCTTGTGCCTCGAATGGGTGGGGACCATGTAAGTTCTATTGACTGTCATCAAATTTTTTTTCAATAGCTTATGATCGATGAATGTCAACTTAAGATATCCTAATTTCATATTTCTATGACCAGGGCGATAAGGCACGAGTGATTCAATCATTGTTGTTCATGTCGGGTGTGAATACGCTGCTGCAAACACTTATTGGGACAAGGCTTCCTACGGTGATGGGCCCATCTATTGCTTTCACCTTGCCAGTATTGTCGATAATCAATGATTACAATGACAGGAACTTTGCTTCTGACCACGAGGTATGGAAACTTCAAATGAGATGCAATTGAAATGAAAAAGGAGAATTAATTCGTAGTTCATGTGTGAGATATATATATTTAAGCTTTTTTTTTCCAGAAAAAGGAACCTTGTATGATGCTGTTAAAGCATTGGTACAGAATATCTTCTTCAATCTGAAGTTGGAATCCTTTATCATTTAACAAGATTATGTAATGTATAATTTCTTCTTAAATTTTGTAGTATTGATGACTGTGCAGATACACCAATTTTGTCAATGGTACTGCAAACGTTTTCACATTATTTGTGCAATTAATTACCGATAAATTGTTTGATAGTTCTTGAATGAAAACATCCACTTTCTTTTTATAATGCCCCGTGCTTAAATTTAGTCTAGTTTTCCAATTTATTTTTCAAAAATTGCTGTATGCCATTGCTAACCCTTCACTGTGATTCTCGTCTTACTACCTTGAAATTGTTCATTCTCCACTAAATGCTCTCTGATGCTATGATTGGGCTGCTTGCAGAGGTTTCACCACAATATGAGAACCATACAGGGGTCACTTATAGTCTCATCATTTGTCAACATTGTGCTTGGATACAGCAGAGCGTGGGGGAATTTAACAAGGTAACATATTGTAATTTGATTATCAAATCCCTAATCACATTTAAAGCTTAAAGCTCTTTGGCTTCTTTTATTTTATTGCTTAAAATCTATTCTTTGATCTTGCAACTAGCTTTACTTGTCCCCCTTTACTTTCACTCTTCCAGATTCTTTACTCCAATTGTCATCGTACCGGTTGTTTGTGTGGTTGGTCTTGGTCTGTTCATGAGGGGCTTTCCACTGGTAATATTCTTATCCAGGGTCTTTAATTTCTCATTGCACCAAAAATTTCATGGTCTTATGCTATTTATGCTCTGTACAGCTTGGTAATTGCGTGGAAATTGGCCTCCCTATGTTGATTCTACTGGTCATTTGTCAACAGGTAATATATTTTCTTCAAATTGTTACAATTACCAATATTTTGTTAATATTCTTCATCCTAAACAAAAGAAGCCTCCTGTATTTGGTGCAGTATTTGAAGCGCTTACATTCGAAGACTCACTTTATCGTTGAGAGGTTTGCTTTGCTTTTCTGCATTGCAGTTGTTTGGGCTTTTGCTGCTATCCTCACTGTTGCTGGTGCTTACAACAATGCTTCGGAGCAAACTAAACTAAGTTGCCGCACAGATCGTTCTTACCTTATGTCATCTGCTCCTTGGTATTGTCAAAATGATTGGCCCTCCTCTTATTTAACTACACGCGGTTTTCCTTAACAAAGAAATCATCCTTTTTGTGAAGCATTATTTCATTTTCTTTCTGATTTAGGATTAAGGTTCCTTATCCATTCCAGTGGGGTACACCTATATTCAGAGCTAGCCATGTGTTTGGGATGATGGGAGCAGCACTCGTAACGTCTGCAGAGGTTCAGTTACTGTTTCAGAGGATTTCTGTGTTAGATTAACTCAAAATTTTGATGTTTAATTTTCTGTTTTTATCTATTTAAAAATTTTGATCTATTTATACAAGTTGCTTAAATTGTGGAGGGAATTCAAATATATTCCAGTCCTAAATGGTTGTCTAAATCCGAAATCTGGTCTCCTTGACAGAGTAGATAAATCTACTGTTTTGACTGTTTGCTTTCTTATACATTTTGTGCAGTCAACTGGAACATTCTTTGCAGCATCACGGCTTGCAGGTGCTACAGCCCCTCCTGCACACGTCCTTAGCCGAAGTATTGGTCTGCAGGTCCTGTCACATCTGACACATCTCTATTCATCTTTTTCTTTTGCTTATTTATATCTCTATATTTCCTTTAATACATGAACAATGAATTCCTGTCATCAATTACCATTTACAAAATGAACACATAGTTGCGTCTTTAACCTGTGCAGGGTATTGGCATGCTGCTTGAAGGGTTTTTTGGTTCTATTGTTGGCACTACTGCATCCGTGTAACGAAGCAATGCTTTTATGGCCGTTCTATAAACATATGATGTGTTATGTTAAAACATAGATAATTTTATGGCTCACTATGCGAGTGGTATTGCAGGGAAAATGTTGGCCTTCTCGGACTCACGCACATAGGCAGCAGAAGAGTGGTGCAGATTTCAACTGCTTTCATGATCTTTTTCTCCATATTTGGTTTGTTTTCTACCCTCCTCACAAGTTAGATTTGATATCAGCTTTTGCTATCATTTTATATCTGATTGTGCTATGTTTTTCAGGTAAATTTGGTGCCTTCTTTGCATCCATTCCTTTACCAATTTTTGCTGCCATATACTGTGTTCTATTGGGCATTGTTGGTGAGTATACTCCTTTTTTGTTATTAGTCACACACACATGCGTATTTATATCTTTAACTGTTTCTATTTTCCTTAAAAAAGAATTTGCTAATCTTGTTTGTTTCTTCTTTCCCAGCTGCTATTGGGATTACTTTCATACAGTTTGCAAATTGTAATTCCATGAGAAACATCTATGTTCTGGGCCTCTCTCTGTTCCTCGGGATATCAATTTCTCAATATTTTGTCTTGAACACCGGTAGCAATGGACATGGACCAGTTAGAACAGGTGGTGGATGGGTAAGTTGCTTAGAGTACCTGCTATATAGTCTACTTTTAATGTCCAATTTTGGCAACAATTTAATTCATCCCTGTTGTTCTTCTATCACAACCTAGTCTATTGAAAATTACAAAAGTGAGATAAGATGCTGGAGAATTTGACAGAGGTCTAGAATGCCAGTAGAATCCGCACATGAAATAGATAAGTGCTGGTGCACAACTGGGCACATGGTTCATGTGAATCTTGTGCTTTTGAGGCATTTTGAAATTCCCAAACCTCCAGGGCTAACTCTTGAGGAAACCCAGTAGTCATTCTGAACTTCAGCTTGAGATCCTCTGCAAATAAATAAGCCTTCCTATTCCTGGATTAAGTTAAACCAACCATGGTGATAATGTAAGGTCACTTTTTGTTGCCCTCATTATCCAAGCATGCTGATTTGGAGGACATAAATCATGGATTTCTTATTTGCATTCAATGTGCCCACATGTGCATGCACTTAATTGCACTGATGCACATAATTCTTAAGGACTGCTTCTCTCAGGAAAAAACTGAGATATGAAAATGTTTCTGTGTGTACTTTTTAAGGATGGTTGGATTGACTCTTTGCAAGATCCGAAAGATCTTCATATTCCTCAAGCTGGATTAACCCTTGTATTGGGTTGGTTTTTAAGATACCATTAGAATATTTTCTACACAGGCCACTACTCAGCCACATACATTTATGTATGTAAAATATTTTGTCATGTTGTATTCTAATATCCATCCTTGGGTGGTTTTTACAGTTTAATGACATATTGAACACAATCTTCTCATCACCTCCAACGATAGCAATGATTGTTGGTACACTGCTAGACAACACACTTGACGTGAGGGAGACAATTGTCGACAGAGGAATTCCCTGGTGGAAACCCTTCCAGGAAAAAATGGAAGATGCTAGAAACGAAGAGTTTTACAGTTTCCCCCTCCGGGTACATGAGTATATCCCCGCTAGATTCCTTTAAGAGTACACTCTAAACTGCTTGTATGTTAACTGTATTATGGGCATTTGTCACGGATCAGTTGTTATTCAAACTGCTTGCATATTCACTAGAAGGTTTTTCCCGTAGCCTTCTGAAGTTATCTTTTTCTAGCCATAAAATTGTGCCAAGAAATGTGAACGTTCCATGCTTGGTAACTGGTAGTTGTCAACCACTAAAGCAGCTGCTGACTCAAATTCACAATCCTTATAATTATAGGGTGTCCTGAAGTGTTTGCGGGTCAGGAAGTGCTTTGTCCACCACAATTTAATGGTGTATAGAACAGAATATTCCTTTACAGTACTGCAGAAAGCTCCGAAATGCCAAACAGTGAACCCAATTTAACTTTGACTTTCATCGCTTTCCTTTGGGTCTTTCGATCGAACTTGATCACAATTTTGAATCAAATGGTCATCAAAATTCCGGTCCAAACTTTTGGAATCATATACAACTTGCTTCTCTAATCATGTTTGCGGCCGCCCATCACTCCTCATTGAAGATGACAACGCGGTACCCTTCCATACTAATTGATGTCTCCCTCTTCAGAACTACAGTGTAGGTTGATAAGTATGCTTCTTCTCCTGAACAGTGTATTACTAAAACCTCTTTGGGGGAAAATTAAGTTCATCAATTGACTGAAGAGAAAAATTTCATTCTGAATTGGTTCAAGGCAGACTGTATTCTGTGATTGGGTCAACTGTAAAAGAATTAGGGTTTCACAGTTGGGTAAAAACTTAAAAGGGTCAAAGTGGGCATGGTTTGGAGGTTAAATTACACTATTGCCCAAAACTTTTCCGTGGTCCTAATCATTGTTTGACTTAGGGCGGTGTCCACACTCTTAATTTTCCAGCTTATCCCGTAGACCAGACAATTGCAGTCGAACACATGGGGATAGAACAAAAGCAGAGCCTTCTGTGCTCAGGATTGAAATTCATGGTCTTTGCCTTCTGTTCTTACTTAAATTGAACAGATTTTAATGATTTGGGCGAAATTGTCCTAAGATGTACCAGCTTTTGGATACATAAAATAAGACCAAAGGAAAAGAGTGCTTCTCTTGTCTGCTTTTTGAGTGCTTCCCAGCGGCCGCCTTATGATGTAAATGCAACGAGTTGAATGAACTTAATTCAAGGATAGAACAGAACGTCAACTCTTCGCATTCAACAAAACTTTCTTTAATTTTATTGCTCCATTGAAAATCATTTACATTAGAGCTACTAATATCAACAGAACAACTCCTTTTTGTTCATTCATGAAGCCAGTCTAAACTAAAAAGTTTCTCAGGAACCTGAACATGAAGATATGGCATAGACTTCTCAGCATCCTTCCATACCCAAGAAACCTCTTCATCGCAGATTACTTGACGTAGAGACTGCAATGAAGCTACTGACTTTGGAAGATTCCATATCTGTGAACACTCCCTCATGTCAATTTTCTCCAATCTTACTAAATTACCAATGCCTTGGGGAAGACAAGATAAGCTGACACATTGGGAAATGTTGAGGTACTTCAAAGAAACTAATTCACAGATGCCAGGAGGGAGAGTCTTCAGAAGGGGGCAAGCATACAGCCGGAAAATTTGTAGACATTTCATGTTACCAATATCAGCTGGCAATTCTTGTAAACTGTGGCAGTTAGTGATACTTAAACTCTTGAGTGACAGCATTTTACAAATGCTTGGAGGCAGGTTAAATAGATCATCGCAATGATCAACTGTGAGCTCTGAGAGGCAAGGAAACATCTGGGGCAGCTCTACTGCAGACTGATCAAGGCTTTTGTTAACCTTGCAGAGAACAAGAGAGATCTTCCGCATATGTTTCAGGGGGATTGTAAATTCTGGTAATTGAGAAATGGAAACCTTTTCTAGCCAGAGGCTTCTCAAGTTGGCTAAATTTGAACAGACTGAAAGGTTGCGAAGTGTTGCATTGCAAGTACTATGGTTTATTACTATGAGTGCTCTAAGCTTTTCCATGTTCTCAATGAAGGGCGGCAAGAAGTACTCCTTTGAAGCGAAATGCAGGATTAGCACTTCAGCCTTGGGGAATTCCATGCGAAACCAGTCCATCTCACTCATTTCTCCTGTATATTAAAACATTTCATTAAGTAAGAATGGGAATAGAAACTCGACTGCACATTACAATTTACAACAGAATCAACTGCGTTTATTATCACATTCTCTTTTTAATTTGGATGGCAATCTTATAGCATTAGTATATCAAACACAATCTAGACAAACTGCAGCTATACCTGTCTGAATGGAAACAATCTGAGCATTGAATGGCCGATCCACATTCCGCTGCCATTCTTTTGGAAGATCTGTGTCCCGTCTTGGCATAAGTAATCTCTTGCGGTCATTGATGTTGTCTCGGTTGCTCAAGTGAAGAGCAAGGTCTCGCAGCACATCATGCTGGGTGACATAAATTTCATAATAACTGCTATACATGTCTCCAGCTCTGCTAAATTGAACACATTACAGACAATGAGAGTACAATCTTGCAAACATAAAAGCAACCTAAGTAAACAAGTTTCAAGAGTAGTACTAAATTCTCAGTCTCATACCGTGCATCTTTCACTAGGGTCAGAAGGTTTCTGTCTGAAAGCTCGACGAGGACAGCAAAAGCCTCTTCCTCGTCAAGGTCATGGATCTCAACCCACGTATTGATTAGCACCTCCAGGGGAATCTTCTTGTCTTCTGGGAAGGAACCCAAATCCAGGAAACATTCCCTGACCTTTTTTGGCAAATATCGGATGCTTATTGCCATGCGATCGAGCAAGTTGTTTTCATGTGACTCACAAATGGGCTCCCCTCTTGACAACCTTTTCTTCGCACTTGCCCAATACTTTTCAGGTCGGTCCCTTAATGAAGCACCAATGACTTTGAGAGCCAGAGGCAGACCTTTGCACTTGTTTACAATCTATTACCCAAGTATTGGTAACTATCAGTACCGAACTCAAGAAAATAAAAAGCAAAATAAAAAAAAAGAGATACACTAGCTACCACAATCAGGTATATATCACTCAATTTCCTGGAAAAGAGAGTTTGATATTACCTGCTTGACCAAATATTCATTTGCAGCAGGGGGAATGGTTTTCTGACTAAAAGCAGAATGACAAAAGAGGGATATTGATTCATCTTCCCTCAACAATTCTACTTCGTAAGTAGCGTTGAGAACTGTTGGAAACTTAAACCGTGAAACTACAAGAGTCTTACATCCAGGGACCCTAGAAATCAGCTGTTCCAGTACAGCCAATGACCACACATCATCTAAAACCACCAGACATCGAGATCCTATTTTTGATGCAATCTGTAGATTCCATTGCGGAATTATATAATTAGTCCCCATGCTATCACACCCAGATACAAAACCCCAGACTTTGGCCTTCAACTGTTCCACATTTGGGGATTGTGATACCGTCAGGAACAAAATCCTGTTGTTGAAGTAACCTGGAGATGGTAATATACAGAGCTCACATCAGAAAACAACCTTACTAAGCGATTACATTAAAGAAATCCAATACATAACTATTGACAAAACCATCTTAAAAAGAAAAATAGAAAAATCTAAGGCTGCAATTTAAGGTGTATTCAAGTTTATTCGCACTGAATTCAATATATAGAAAAGGACACGACAGAACTTACTTGTCACCCTATGATCTCTGCAAACCTCGGCAGCAAGAGTTGTCTTTCCGGAGCCACCAATCCCGCAAATCCCAACAACGCCCAAATCTTCCCTCTCAATGATCATTTCTTTCACTTTCTTTATTCCTAGAGACATTCCAATACCCATCAAATTTTCCATACCACCATCCCACTTCTCCTCTTCCATTTCGAATCCTTTGACGGCCTCTCCCACCCACCCTCCGTCTCCCACTCCAATCTTCATCGACCCGAGTCGCTCCTCGAGCCTTCTAGCCGAACCCTCAATCCGATCAAACCTTTCAGCCGTTTCGAACCTCATATGGTGAACATCGGCCAAAACATGAGCCTGCATAGGACCGTTTAAGAATCTCGAAACTTTCTTCTCCAGCTTTTCCATCTTTCTGGCCAACTGCAAGTTCTTGTACACGTTCCAACGTGCTGAATTAAGAACCTTCTGACATAGCTCTATGCCATCTTTGAGCGTCTCCGATAAACGGTCGAGCTGGGACTGTCGTATGGCGGGAAGTTCCACTCCGGAGTACTTGATTTCTTGGATGATGGGGAGTAATTCTTCTATGGTCGTTCTAAGTTGTTCCGCACTCGATTTACACAGAGCTGATTTCCGGGTTATTGTTACCAGCATCTTCAATAGCTCTGCTGCGATCTCGCCTGCAAATAAGTCCGTTACCGCCATGGTGGTGGTGAAAAGTGATCACTGCTGCTGCGCTAGACGTTTTGTTTGATCGTAATTACTAAGTTGCATGGAATTTGCAAAGTGTCCCCTGTGACTGGAGACACCAGAGAGGTTTGTTTATTACTTCCTCTCCAGTTTGTTACATTGTTCGCGAGAGAATATCCCAATCATATCCTCTGTAGACAATGCATTAGGAATTTTCACGAATAAAAACCGAAGTATAAAAAAATTATTTTTAATAGTATTTAAAAAAAAATTCAAAATAAATTTATTTTTAATTAATATAATAAAAAATTATAAATTTAATTTTTTAAAGGAACGACATGACATGACATGACATGCCACCTACACTATATTCTGTCTGTGAGCCAAGGCTTTTGTTTTTACGTGTTAGGTTAATTGTTCTTACAATAGTTTATGACGGCTGTATTTTGCAACGTGATTAATATTGATGGCCTGAGATTATGCAAGCAGACAAATTCCTCTTTATCTCTTAATAATCCTAATTTTAATGTTTTTTAAATTTTAGTAAAATTTAAAATAATGATATTTACGTATTTATATTTCACGATATATTCTACCATGAGATTTAAAAATAAATTTTTGTAATTATTTTATATAAAAATAATATGAATTAAAAAGATAATCAAATTATTTTATAATTTTTAATACAGGGAAGAGGGTTGACAAGGACTGGGTTAGAAATATGAACCTGGGAGAGGATACGTCGCCGTTTACATTCCTTGAGGGATTGAAATTAGTACGAATGGTTACATCAACTCTTGACTAATATGTCAATCACCTTCACCAACCAGAGTTGCAATAATCTCAAATGGAGTTTTACACAATACAAAACACAACACACGTTCTAATGTCTTTCATCCTTCCTTCTTAACATAAAAAGGAAGGGAAGGGGGGGGGTTTTGGTGTTTAATATAAAAATTAAATATACTGTAAATGCAATGTATTGTTGCGAAACCTAACTTGGAAAATCTTAAGCATTTGTTATAACCCATTCACAGGCTTCGTAGTTCTTAACTCAAGATTAGCCCAATTATTACTTGCACACTAACACTTACTTGGTCATTGCCGGATGGTTTCTTGCACTGACTACATGAAATTGAAACCAAGAGCTGAAATCGTTGATCTGTGAGGTTTTCTGGATTATCAAGTCAATCGTGCCTGAAAAATGATTGCGAGATTCACGGTCGTTGTTCAACGACGTTGTCATCATAAAATAGGGTTGTTGACCGGTGAATTGACCATTGTGCCCTTTTTCAAGAGGACCAGTCAATCGATATTTGTTAATGCAGTCAATAATGACAAGTGTTTGTTTTTAAAATATCAATCATGGCAGGACTGGACTGCCTCGCGAGGTCACCAAACAACACACGGCTAACTATGGTTAGTTGGCCCTTCGCTGTGGGGAACCAAATGAGTACAAGCATGGTTAAGCCTGAAACTGGCGCATCATGGATATGATCTTTTATGGGTCCGGTGAAAAATTTAGTGGGCACTAAAATTTATGCAAGAAACATTGTTCTTGCAATCAATGACGTTGCATACATTGCATCTGCCATTTGGTTAGAGTGTGATTGATGTGATCTGTTCAGTGTACATTGACTCTTTAAGTCTGCCAATTCTCTTGTGCTTTTCGCTTATGTGTGATGAATATCATGAGATTGCAACCTATCGTTTCCCAACATTATCTCATCAAAATTGGTTTATTGGTTAGCATAACATTAAAAATTATAAAAGTAAAAACATGATAAGTAACAGCAACAGGAGGCAATAGGCATCATGAAGAGGACCGAATCCACTACTGCGTTGATAGCAGAGATACAATTGGATCAGCCATGGTCATAGCTTGGAGGATTTCCAGTGGTGGCATTGATAAATATCAATTTTGGTTCTATGCTCACTTGGGGGTCAGTTCATAATGATTCAATTTGAATCCACTCAATGCAGCATCACTTATCTAGGTTTCTGTTACATGGATTCTAGCAGTAAATGCATATCGCCATGGTAGACTAGAATTATGTGGCAACTTGAGTCGGGACTCGGAGAACCCAACACTAAAAATCTGTGGGAAAGTAGGAGAAATCCAGATGCAAGGCGTGGACCAAAAGGGAGGATCTTGAAAACCCTGTTTGATCCTCACATCCTCTAAACTGAAAATGACCCTATCATAGCAACCATCTGGGTTTTCAAAATAACTTTCTAAGTAATCATCTGTATAGTAAATGCAATTCAGCTGTCAATATTACCATGTATGTACAGTTTACTTCGTTATCATTTCATCTAATGTTTAAGGGTCTGAGCTAGCATGTTCGAGTTCTTATAAAATCGTAGGCATTAAAGAGGCTTGCATGCCAGAGATATGTATTTCCATATCAAGCGGTCTGTCTGCATCTGAAATTTTATATGTGCGCGCACACACACATACATGTATGTACATGAGCCAGTTCTTCAAAACGAAAAGTTAAAGCTTTTCAACAATACTAACCTTAAACTGTTGTTTCCACCGCCTTCTATATTGTTCATCATCTGCTGATACAGCATAACCTCGATTCACTTTAATGAGCCACTGCATTGTTTGAATGCAACATAGTCACAAATCACAAGACATTACTCCATGAAGATCAGCAAAGAGATAACTAGGCTTTATTGTTATTAATTTTTTGGGAAAAGCCAAAACAAAAAAATAAGGATGAACCTGATATTTAAGATAAATGGCATTTTATATCTGAACACGGTGATTGCCAATGCTAGACATACCTGTGACACTGTGATGTCCAAGAAGAAAATCTATGGAGAAATACTTAAACCTTGAATCACAGTCCAGCATTATAGATTTCCATCACATGTTGTCCTTCCAGTTAACAGCTATGGGTATGATCTCAAACCTTGCAAGTACATTGTGCAAGACGGAACAAAAACCAACTGACGTAATTAACCTCCATTTCCTCGGTCCTTTGCTCCATTTACTATGAAGTTCCACAGACAGGTTCCTAGTCATCATAATCCGCGTGGGGAGATGAGATCAGAACCCCAGTGGTCCCCCAGGCCTTGTTCTGCTATTGTTGAATCAATCATTTGAATTTGTTTTTTAATCCACAGGGGATCATTAGGATCCAGCCTGACAACTTTGCCAGTATCCTTGTGCTTAAGCTGGAGTACTTGGGTATAACTTATTTTTTCTGTTATCCCACCATTCATAGAGGTTGCTGAAGTACAAACGCCGCAAGTAAAATCGATTTTCATGCTTTTCCATGCCAGCCTCACCTACATTTTCTTTAAGGAAAAAGATAAAAACATAGATGACACGGGAGAAAAGAAAAAACCAAAAGCCTCTGCAGTAGTTGATGGTTAAAGATATACAAGACTTTTAGCAGTCAATTAACAAGCTCAACCTCAGCTCAAGCAAACATGAGTTTTCATTGCTGTATCATATCCTATTGACTCAAGTTCAGTGATTTGGACAAGTCTGATGGAAAGAGTAGATTAGAAACTAAAGAAAATTTCCGATCAACTAAACAATATCCACTCTGAACAAAATACACACGAGAGTGGAAACTACAGAATCACAACCACCACCATACTCAAGCAAGACTTGTGCAATTGCGTCTGTATCAGCTGTACAAACTACATTGACGCTGTTAAAACTACTTCTTATGTTGCTTAAAGTTCTAACCATGTTTAGACATTAGTCTGTAAACAGTGTGCCAGTTGCCAGACAAAAGGACGCCGAGACCCATTGCAAATATATGCCAACTACATTAGAAAGAAATTGTTACTTTGGATTTTGAATTCTCATATCTTTTGAAGGTGAGCTGTGGTCACCACGTTTTGCAACATAATTCAAATCATTTAAAACCACCTACAAGAACACAAATTAAACTCAGTACACATATTTATATACAAAACATTTTCATATCATCAAAGGCAGAATTTCTTGAATACAGAAGTTTTACTCTAAAAGTGATATCTCAATAATTGAGAAGAACAATGCATTGAAGTGTGTAATCATATGAACCCAGTTCGTCCAGAAACACTTTCCTGATACCACCGAAACGATAAAAGTGTAGGGCAAACACAGTCAAATTGGATCTCGAGTTGAAAGCATTAATGGAAACAAACTGAAACTGGATCCAAGCCATCACGATTATTAAAAACTTAACTATTAGATGACTTAGGCTTTCTCTAAAACTGACTACGGTTTCGCAAAACAAAAGGAATCTGACGCGGGCCGCGATCATAAATCCGGAATTCGGAGACAAGCTTTGCCCTAAAACCGTCAATTACTTATGGGGTTAGTTGTTGAGACTGGTTTTATTGGGTCTGGTTTAATCTGTTGGGCCAAAACCAGTAATGAGAAGTTCCCCTTCACTTTGTATTGGGTCTTAGTGATTTATTGGGTTGGGTTTAAAGTATTGGGCCAACCCGCTAAGGAATGGGCTTGTAAGGGATCAAAATTTCTCTCCACTTTGTATTGGATGATAATTCCTACTCTCTCTTATTTGAATACTACTTGCTACAAAATCTCATCAAGCAGCACTTATGACGGTGATGAAAGTCTGGTCCACGTGCTCCCGTGGCATCCGCATTGGCTCTGGTGTGTTTCACGCGCCGTTCATTGACAATTTAAGACCGCTTGCAGTACGCATACGGCATGCCGAGCAACTCGTCAACCTTGACTTTGTGTGTGGCATTCAAATCACAAGCAAGACGAATACATACCAATCTATACAGACAGACACATATTGACTTCGACGTGATTGATTTCTCCAACGAAATGCGGGATTTACGATTTCAAAAAAATCAAAGTCGGAGTTGTTAAAAGAGTTCTAGAAGTTTGAACTGTGCAGGGTCGTGTTTTAAGGTCTCTTTCGATCTTAGCTGTTGAAGAAAAATGGAGACGAAGTAAGCAGAGAAGTAGCCGAGGTGTTTCCTTTGCTTCTCATTCTCAACACGGAAAAAGGAGAATAGCCTGCCACAGTTTGTTTCACATGACGCTTGTGCTTTCAATTTCAGTATTTCCACAATGCAAGACAGTGGCAATGCTGGTAAAGTTTTCGATAATCTGGGGCAATCATCGTCTTTTCGTTATCGGAGGCTGACTCGCCAGAGAAACCTCAGGCACCTGTCTGACGACGAGAGCGGCTTTTCGTTAACTGATCGATCCTATTCTCCTTCACGTTCACCGGATTCGTCCTGGAAGATGCTGTCTCCGGCCGGATCGGACCACTGGTCTTCATCGGCCGTGCCAAAACCTTTGCCGTTTGCTGAATTGCCATTTCTTCGAAGACCGAAGTCGAAGGGTTCGAGCCCAGGTCATGGTTTTGGGTCGCCCGAAGAAAGGTCCAACCGGGGAAGGTGCATATTCTTGTTTCACTTGCTCTGTCTATTAATATCTTCTGAAACTTGTCTATAAAATTAAGTTATTCTTTATGTCTGCTTCAACTTATTTCAAGTATAAAGATTGCAAGTGACAATTATGAAGTTGAATAGCAACAACTGATGTTTTCGCTCTCCATTTCTGGTGAATGTTGACCTTTTGGTGGAAATTTTAGTATGATCGATTGTTGCCAGGCAACAAGTTTTAGCTGTTTCAACGGTGGTAGAATGGCTATATTAATATTTTGTTATTATTTCTGCTCTGATAACTGTCAGGAAAAGCATAAATCATAAAAACGAAGGTTCAGCAAGATCTTCTAACCATTTCCACAAGGGAGATTCCCTAGGTTTTCATGTTGAAAATGTTAAAAATGACCCGAGGCGTATCCCTGACAGAAGTACTACAGCAAATCGCCTCCCAAGTCCTGCTGTTAGCACACTCAGGTCAAATTTTCCTGATCTTTCTCCTTTGAACACTGGCAAATCTTTAAGCAACCGTCGCAGGGAATTCTTTCAGGATCCAAAACTTGGATGTGATAATTACAACTTGGGGCTGGATGTTTCTCCCAATAGTGCCCCAACAAGTGCTTTCTCAAGTCCTGCCGTTAGTCCACAAAGATCAAAATCTGGAGATCTATTTTCTTCCTTTTGGTCTCCGCGAGATATTCAGGCTTGGTCAACTGCTGAGGTTTCCGACCTAGGTAGGGTTGCTTCTTGTACTTCAACGGCGATGCCGGTGAAGAAAACTATGTATAGCGCTGATCATTCTCCCCTTAATAGCCCCACTATGCAAAGTTGGCATAGTAATCATAGAAGTACTGGTAAATTTTCACTTTCACTGCATTGTAACTCAGTTCCTCAGAATTCAAAGAAGTTGCCTGAAAGTAATAGTTCTGTTAATGCCCATCCATTGCCCCTTCCACCTGGAGCTCTCTCACCACTGAAATCATCCATACCATCCGCTGGTATGCATCCATTTATGGAAAAGCCCAGTGCATCATTGAAGAAAAGTCAGTGGCAGAAAGGAAAACTTATTGGACGTGGTACATTTGGTAGTGTATATCTTGCAACCAATAGGTATGCAAGTATGCTGAAATTTTGTGCTTCTTGTTTTTTTTTCACCGAACATTATTTATATATTTTTGGGGGTGTTATAGGGAGACTGGAGCTTCTTGTGCGATGAAGGAAGTTGATATTATCCCTGATGACCGAAAGTCTGCTGAATGCATAAAGCCATTGGAGCAGGTTATTATCTCTGTCTTGTCAATCAATTTGTAACGAGGAAATATGTTAATTTGACCCAGATGATTATATTATATGCAAGAGAGAATTTTATGACCTTCTTTTGCAAGTTATGCTAGCTTAGTTAGTTGTGGAAAAACTTTGAACTTTTCTTCCTAATAGTAAGAACATAAAGCCAAAAGTATGTTACAATGGCATTCCATGGCAAATAAGTGGCGTTGCCTATTTCAGTCACTCTTCTCCCACTTTCGGTGCTTAGCACCTAGGACCAGTTACTAGGATGCACTTTTGCTGCTGTTTGCAAGGCCCAAATGATCACACCTATCAGATGTGATGTTTAGAATTCTCAATCTCGTTCATCGCTACTCAACCTTTTGCATTAAGGTTACTCAATATAACATGTTTCACTCAGACTAGGGCATCCAATTATAGCTTCAGAAAATTTCGATTTTTCTTTAAATCTACTTCTGTACTTATTTATATTCCTCGCTGCAGGAAATTAAAGTTATCCGTCACTTGAATCATCCAAATATAGTGCAGTATTATGGAAGTGAAGTGGTAAGTGACTCTTTTAGTGGCGTAGGCTAGATGAACTGCACAAGAATTTGTGGAAATAGATTAATCTAGGGAACATTGTTTCTATTGCAGGTTGATGATCACTTTTACATATACCTAGAGTACATTCATCCTGGATCAATTAATAAATATATCTGTGAGCATTGTGGAGCTATTACGGAATCTATAGTCCGCAATTTCACCCGTCATATTCTCACTGGATTAGCTTACCTGCATGGTACCAAGACAATCCACAGGTGATAATCATGGTTGACATGGAGCAGAGAGTTAGTTATAATTTAACTTCTTTGTTAATGTCAGTTACTGTAATTCGTAAATGCTGTTTTTCCATAAATAAGAGGCATGCAGAATCTTGTTAAGGCAACATTAGAATTATCAATGGTCATGCTTGGAAATGCTAAAAGAACTATAAACTGTACTGTTTTTGTTTACCGAGTACTCACTGGTTGAGTATTATACATCGTTGAAGTAGCCTTTTTTTGCTTCTCAAGTTTATTGCTTATTGTTTTTAGTATTACTAATCCAGACAACTGTGATCTATAGGGATATTAAAGGCGGAAATTTGCTTGTCGATGCAAATGGTGTTGTTAAGCTTGCTGATTTTGGGATGGCAAAACATGTAAGTTCATAAGAGCTCACCTTTTCTGTGTCAACTCGTTTCACACTAAAACTTTGCCATTCTTTGGTCTGATTCACTGAATAACTATATGTATGTATAAGAAAATAAATGAACAATTTGACTTGAGTTCTGAGTTGATGGTTGCTTCTTGGAGGGGATGGATCTATTTATAATTTTAATGAATTATTCTTTCCTCAAAAGGAAGAATGAAACATTAATTAGCTGATGTTGATTAGTAAGCATCAATGAAGTGCTTGTTTAATTTATTCTTACGAGAATTTGAAAAGATATTTTGGAATTATGACTATCTGGCAATATAGTGTATCAAATGCAATACTGGCTTTTATTAGCTTTTAAAAAAAATTGATTACACTGAATACTACAGATTTTAATTAACTACCTTGGTGTGTTATATGTTTATTATTATGGGCTATTCTGTCTAGATACATGTATTTTTCACTTTGCTTTAGTCATAAGTCTTCTTTGTGTTTATATTCTCATATTATAACCTCGGTGTTTATTTATTAATATCCAATTTAACTCTTTGTTTGTATTCAGCTCACAGGACTGTCGTATGAACTGTCACTGAAGGGCAGCCCATATTGGATGGCTCCAGAGGTACATAGCACTGCACCAATTTGTAAACTTTTAGAAAACTTGTATTCATTTTATTCACGCTTGTTATTTGTGCAGGTCATTCTCACTGTACTGCAGAAAGATGCAAATCCGAATCTTGCTTTAGCTGTTGATATATGGAGCTTAGGTTGTGCTGTCATTGAGATGCTTACTGGTAAACCCCCTTGGAGTGAGCTTGAATGGGTGAGTCCTTGATCTTTTTCTCAGCGTATATCTATTTCAACAAACCCACTATTGTGATGCTTCAACATGAACTGAGTCTGTTTTTGATTTACCAGCCAAGGTTTGACGTTTGTTTTAATTATATTTAATCCCAACTGTTGAAAGTGCATTTACATAATGATTGAGAAATTTTGTAAAGTTAAAGGATTGCCGATCCTTTCCATATATATATATATATATATATTAAGGGTTTGCACACTCAAGCATTCCTTCTAATCTCATTATCTGCCTTTGTCTTCAATTTCTCAGCCTCAAGCTATGTTCAAGGCCTTGGACAGAACCCCGCCAGTACCAGAAACATTATCCTCAGAAGGAAAGGATTTTCTCCATCTTTGCTTTCGAAGAAATCCTTCTGAGCGGCCATCAGCTACTAAGCTACTTGAGCATCCTTTTGTTCGAAATTCAAATGATCAAAATGTGACCGACTATAAGCAGGCTTTTCGTAAAATTAACCCAGTGGCAAGTATTTCATACTACTTGGTCTCAGTTGTTAATGAGCTTTGAATGACATTTTTCCCCCTTCATTCACAATCCTTATCCTGACAGTGTGTTGTAGGATGAATCCCTTAATTCAGTAGACCGTGCTGTGCTACACGTAAAATTGATTCGATGCCTAACTCGCCAGACACTCAAATTAGAAATATAAAGATTCCTTCTACTGGGTAAGTACATTCAAACATCTCCTTTTACACAACTTGCATGTTAGCGTCCGATTAAAGATTTAACTTCTTTTTGGCTATTTGGTTTTGGCTTGATGCAATATTAATTTTTTTTTCAGCGATACTTTTCAACAATGTTATACCGGAACATTTAGTTCTGCTACAGCTTCTCATCATTTGCCTTGTTCAACACTTGCGGTTAATATTCTTCCATCGACTTCAAATTCGCATATTTTTAGCCCTTCTTCAAATGTTTCCAGCAATATGCCCCTTGGTGCTGTCGTGCTCCTCTAATGACTCACGGAAGAGAAATTCCACACATCTCAAGAATATTTTTGGTTAAATCAGATTGATCCGAATGACAAAACTACCCAGTGTCCAGCTCTAGAGTAGCCATAGCCGGGAGAAGACCCTTGAGCAATTATCAGAAAACTTGGATCTGGTGCTGCACTGACTTGCCTATGGCCAGAGGTTGAATTTATATTTTCTTTTTACATGTAAACATAAGATGCGAGGTTAGAACTGGCTGAATGAAGTAAATCCATTCACAGGTAACGGTTCTCACACAGATAGCACGACAGAAGACGAAGTTGTAGATACTCAAAAGACTCAATTTTTTACAATGAAATTCATTTAACTTCTGTTTCAATCAGTTATCTTTTCTGAACTAGCCCGTTCGGAAATCATGCCATTGTTGCCCGGATAAGTTGGAACAATCTATCTGGATATCAGAACCCAGAACCAGTTTGGCTTTGCCAACTATTAACCCCTTAGATCTGTTTAATGGTTCATCCTGCAAGGATTGGGTCCTCGGTCTTGACACTGGATATTGGACGAGTTACATTCTGAGTTTAAATTATTTCTGTTTAATGGCGCGCGTAAATTTGTTTGGGGGGAAAGTGAACAGAAGTTCTGCATCAAATATGGTGGGGATGAACATCAGCAGCAGCAGCTGGAAGCCAACCGGACGAGTTCTCGCTAAGGCTGGATAGCTATGCGCCAGCACCGCCGTTCTGAAATTCTTATTGAAAATTGGCCATAATTTTAAAATATCATAAATGTGACGTTTGATGTGATTTACGTATTTCAAATTACGCCCTTGTATATTTGAATGCACAGTATGTTCTTTCAACTTTATTTTGGCCTTAAATGTAATTTCATTTTTTAAATTAAGGAAAAATAAAAAAAAATTCAGTTAAATTCAAAATTCCTACTTTCCCTTAGGCGTGTCAACATAGAAAACTTCCACATAAGCAATTGAGAAATTTTAGGAAATTGGCGCTACTGACAGTACCCTCCCCATTTAGAAGACGAGATCTCCACCGCATGTTCTTCCATAAACACACGGAGGGGAGGAAAAGATTCCCAGCCTTCTCTTCCCGGCACTAAAGAAAGTGCTCGACTATTAGCGAAGAATCAAGTCCCTAGCAGAGAAAGTAAAGAGTCGTTTGTTGGATTCTTAATTTTATACGTGTTTCTCATGGAGATAGGTAATGGCCATTTTTTTTTGGCAATCGAAATGTTCGTTTTATTGATGTTTTTACATCACATTTGCATCGACCATTTGTGATAGTGTTGGACTGCTAGTAATTAGGGTTTTACACTTTATTTTTTGTTTTTAATTAATATCTTCGAACCTCCAGAGGCTAAATGTTTATCAGTTTTCATTATCTCATAAACTATACGCATTTTTCATTCAGCAGATTGGGCAAAAGCACAAGTTTCTCAAGGTTTAATCGGTGATATATACGGTGTGTTTTCCGATGGCATACATTTCGTGACACCAGTATCGTCCTTGAGGACAACTGAAGTGGATTTGGTATGCTTATGCCTTTGGCTTATTAAGAATTGAAGATATCCGGCATATTAAAGCGTTTCTTTTACTCTTATTCTTTCCCTCTTCAATTTTTTTTAAAAATTTTCAGGTACGAGGTGTTTTACAAATGTTGCAAGGTTTTTCTAGTTCCTTCTTTTATTGGGATCAAAGTTCTCAGAGTTTTTGTGTCAAAAGTGGGATTTATGTGACTCACCTTTCCCAGAAAAGTTTGCATGTTATTCTGAATCACTTTATATATACCGCAACATGTTTGAAACTGGTGGAAATTGTGGTCCGTAGAGTAGAGGCTTCCGTGAGAATAAATTCTACGACTTTGAGGGCATTTTCCTCCTCCGTTTCTGCATGGCTCGAGGTATATAGTTGTGAAACTAAATTTTCACATGGGATTCTTTATTATTATTATTATTTTCTCTACTGTTTGATCCGCTTTTCACAATTGGTGGATACACTTATCCTTGAACCAGAGATTTAGGAGTGTTGCTCTAAAGGAAGAAGTGAAGATAAGTGAGTGTAACGTGGGAATCACACCGACCCTATTGGGATTAGTGAGTTCTTTGTCAAGGTTAGTATTTTTTAATTTTTTAAAAACTTTAGCTCAAATTTGGTATGTTTGGTAGTAGTTATAATTTGAGGCAACATGCTAAAACCTTTATCGTTTATTAGTCTTCAATTTTTAGTTGAGTACCTTACTAGATCCTTATTTGAAAGTTAATATTATCCTTTCCTAGGCTCAAGGTGCCATCCAAATAAGGATCAAATCAAAGATCACATTCACCATGCTATATTCTTTCTATACCTCTTACATGCTATGTATTCGTTGTTAGTATCAATCTTAAGTACTAGCATGCTTAACATGTATTTCAGAGTCCTTGTTAACTACGTTTCTCCCCGGGCTTTATGTGGACTTTGTTATGTAACACTATTAGGATCTTAATCCCATTTTCCCTTGGTTTCTTCTTGTTATGGAATTTGCTGATGATCTTTCGCTTATCTAGTCTTTGTTCAGGTGCTGAATATCTCTTGCAAATAGTGAATGGTGCCGTTCCCCAAGTATATTTTGAGTCTAATATATCTGTTTCAGCTGCTGAAATTTCTGTTCATGTCCTTGACTATCTTTACAAGAAGCTGGATGAAGTGTGTCTTGTGCAAGGTGGTGAGGTTGTGGCTAGTTTCTTGATCCATACTATGTCTTGCATTTAGTTTCGTGGGCTTTTGTCTGATTACACAATTTGAACTTGAAAACATGTGCTGATATTCAGAAAGAAGTTTACCAGATGCTAGTTCATATATTTGTTGGAAGTTTATTGCCATATATCGAGGGTCTTGATTCTTGGCTCTTTGAAGGAATGCTTGATGATCCTTTTGAGGAGGTAATTGGTGATTAACACTTTGTACTATATCCCAAAGTCTTAAATAGCTTGTTTGTGCATTATGTTGTGCTTGGAAATCTTTAAGTAATTCCACATGAAGGCGTAGTTGTATGACATAAAAGTTCTTTGTGGACAAGTGTTGTTGATAGTAATGATGGAAGTTAATATTTATATTCAAGCTCACACCTTGAAATTGTATTCCCTCTCTGTTTGATTGTTTGATGCTATGTGTTCTATGAATAGTATTTTTTTTCTCTCCATGCAGATGTTCTTTTATGCCAACAGAGCTATCTCAGTTGATGAGGCAGACTTCTGGGAGAAGAGCTATCTATTGAGACCATTTCAGTGTCGGAAGTTAGATGTTGAGTCCTGTGGTCTAGTTTCTGATGTTGGTCGTTTACATATAACAACTGAAAAGAAGGAAACTGGTGAGAGGGAATCCATTTCTCAGTCTAGTTCTGTGAAAGGAAAAGAGCACAGCAGTGGAGACCTTCTAGCTTGTCCTTTGTTTATCAAGGACATTGCTAAGTCAATTATTTCTGCTGGGAAATCACTGCAATTGATCCGGCATGTTCCCACAGCATTCACTGCAATATCTGGCAAAAGTGGTTATAATGACATTGATGGTCCAGGAAATTCCAGTGATGGTGGTTATTTGAGCCGAGTTCATCGTGGACAGAGCATAGCTGGATTGACCCTGTCTGAAATTTTCTGCATTTCATTAGCAGGTCTTATAGGCCATGGTGATCACATCTCTGGATACTTCTGGCAAGAAGACCTGTGTGAATATGAGATTGTCCCTTCACTAGTACTCTGTATGAAGGGGCAAATGATGGGGAATAGGAATACTAAACCTTTAGCTGCCTTAACATGCTCAGAAAAGATGCGGTGTAAGTTCTTGCTTGACACATTGATACAGAAAAGAGTGATTGATAAAAAATCTGCTTGTAAGGTTGCAACTGATATTCCAAACACAAGAGAAGAGATCACCCATAAATCAATCTGCCCTGAAAATTCAGTTATCACTGTGTGTGAAACATTACTCAACAAGAATAGTGATGTTTGGAAAGCACTTAACTTGTCTAGAAACTTCTATCTTCCCCCATTAAATGATGAGGTCCTGCGGGAGGCTGTTTTGGGTGCTGAGAGTGGGAACATTTCTGAAGTCAAAGGGACAAATTACACTTTTGGTTCCCAGTTTGCTGAATCTGAATACCTTCGTTCTCAGTATGATACAAAGTTGTTAGAAGCTGTGTTCCCCTTTCCCACTATTCTTCCGTCTTTTCAGGTAATGCTGGATTGATATTTCTTGAAAAAGTTCTGTTGCATTTTTTGGGGGGTAATTATAAGTTACTCGTAATTTGAAACAGAATGAACTTCGTATCTCTGAGCTCTTACCTTTCCAGAAGAATAGCACCCTTCCATCTAGGGTTCTTAGCTGGATTCAAAGCATTGAACCAGGGACTACTGCACTTCCTGCAGTTATTATGCAGGAGTGCCTGACTGTCTACATCAAGAAGCAGGTATACCACACATACCCATTTATTGAGCTTTAGTTTTTTTTTCAGTGAGCATGCTGTTGATACAATTGAAACTTTACTATTACATGTCATAGGTTGATCATATTGGCAGGCTTATACTGTCAAAGTTAATGAATGACTGGAGATTGATGGATGAACTTGCAGTGTTACGTGCCATATACTTATTAGGTTCAGGTATTATCTAGGATGTTAAACTTCTACTTTCTTGGTCTTTGTTGGTTGTCATCTCAACAATGATGATAATTGAGACATTGTAATACCTTGCTACCGACAGGTGATCTGCTGCAGCACTTTCTGACTGTGATTTTCAGTAAGTTGGACAAGGCAGAAACTTGGGATGATGATTTTGAGTTGAACACTATATTACAGGTGCACTAATTTATTTCAACAATGTTCTATGCCATTTATTTGGGCTTATAATTGCGGAAAAATATTTCCAACTCTACCACTCATGCTTGAAGAATATGAAGTTCTAAATATAGTGATATATGATGGCAAAGTTTTGTCATTGGATTTCACTGGATGAGAGGCCTGGGTTAAACTCCTAGGAGGCAATTAATATTGCATTAGAATGCATGGAATTACCAAGTTATTGTCTTCTCAGGTTGTCTTCTATTTGCTATAAATACAGGAATCCATCAGAAATTCTGCTGATGGCATACTACTAAGTGCTCCAGATTCACTGGTAGTGTCTATCTCCAAAAGTCATGGTTTTGATGGTGATGAGCAACCTAGTACACCTACCCTTTCTTCAACTCCTCATAAAAGTCGCCCACGTAACTTTGGAATAGATGGTCTTGATTTACTAAAATTCACATACAAGGTCTATCCTTCAGTCAAGAATGCTTAATTTTGTATTTTAATCTTTACCCCTCAAAGAAATTCTTCTAATATGAACGTTCATTGAGCATGACAGGTCTCTTGGCCACTTGAACTTATTACCAACATGGAGGCAATTAAAAAGTATAACCAGGTAACTTTTTCACCTTTCTCATATTTCAAATTTTATTTTCTAGTTTGTTTTTCTATTGTTAATTGTTGTGATGTTGATGTAGGTGATGGGCTTCTTGTTGAAAGTCAAGCATGCCAAGTTTGCACTTGATAAAGCTCGGAGGTGGATGTGGAAGGTTATCATTTCTTTTAAACCCCAACCTCAGCCTCCTCTCCTTTTCCTCGAAAGAGGAAATACCCATGTAGATTCATGGAGAAGTCACTTACAGTGCCATTTTCATTGACTTCTGATCCAATTCTCAATACTGTTACTTCCAGGATAGAGGCACTGCAACAAGCAGTCGCAATCGCAAGCGCCACTGGTTAGTGGAACAGAAACTCCTCCATTTTGTGGATGCTTTTCATCAATACGTAATGGACAGAGTATGAGCTTTCTCAATATTCTCCTGTATGTAAACTTTGTTGAGGTTTATACTTGAGCACATGCATGTGCTACTTTGATCCCCTATATGGTTGTTTGTTAAGCTACTTCTAGATGCTTTCCTGTAAGTGAAGTATATAAGCATTTTAGATGTCTGATTTTAGATTTCATAAGTAGGTGTATCACAGTGCATGGCGTGAACTCTGTGAAGGCATGGCGGCTGCTGGATCTCTGGATGAAGTCATAGAAGTACATGAGGCTTACTTATTATCAATTCAGCGGCAGTGCTTTGTGGTACCAGACAAACTGGTGAGTACTCACCTCCCTTTACTAGGGTGTTAGAAATCAATTTTGGCAATCTTCTCGTTAGTTGGTGATTTTTGTGAAATATAGTAATGTTAAATGATTCCTCTGCATTCAGTGGGCTCTGATTGCCAGCCGAATCAACAGCATCCTTGGATTAGCTTTGGATTTCTACTCCATTCAGCTGACTTTAAGTAGTGGTGGAGCAGTTTCTGCAATCAAGGCCAGGTGTGAAATGGAAGTGGACAGAATTGAGAAACAGTTTGACGACTGCATGGCATTCCTCCTCAGAGTAGCCTTCTACCCGTCGTTCTTGTCTTTTCTGTTCATGATTTGATCATTTATTTTGCAATTGTATCTCATGCATCCTTGCTAAAATTGTGACATATTCATGTATCATGTTCATCCACAAGCTGGTGTGCTAGTTTTATTTGGTGGTCAGGGGAACATTCACGTCGCATACATGGATATGATTATTGTTTACGGCCCTGTAAATGTTGTCGTAAGGTTCATTCATCTCTTGATCACGCAGGTGCTATCATTCAAGCTAAACGTGGGACACTTTCCTCATTTGGCTGATTTGGTCACAAGGATTAATTACAACTACTTCTACATGTCTGACAGTGGAAACTTGATGACGGCCCCTGGTTCCGAAACTGTTACTTCAAGACTGGGCAAGCCCTTTGCGAGTAGAACAAATTGATCAAAGAGTTTTCCAAGATTGCTTATCGTATCTTCGTATTGTCTGTGAATATACCGTATTTTAGGACCAGTGCTATTGTTTGTACAAGATCTCAGCAAGCATTTTATTTGTTTATGTATTTTAACATTTTTAATTAATTAATATTAAATATATTTTATTTTAACCCCGTTCATAAATTGGCTTATTGGATTAGGGTTTGTGACCGATGGCCATTTGTTTACGACACGTGTAGGTTGAAAGTTGAAGCGTATGATCCAAGCTACGGGGCTGTGTCTGGGTTTGGTTTAGTCCTATATCCGGATCCGGCTGTGGCTGTATAAATCATTTGAAAAGCGGGACAATGAAAATTTGTCAGTGTTAAACTACCGACAGAAAACTAAATGAGCACGACGGAAAAGAATCAAATTATGATCAGGCTGAGCAAGACGGAAAAGGGTGAGGAATGGGTTAAATCTCTCACAGTGCTTGACAAGGTAAATGGTTATGATACGTCCGTATGTAATCTATGCAGAGTATGTGATCCGGACTATATGATCTGCTTGCAATCCATGGAAAGGAATACGGTTATTCTACTTTATTTTGTTTTGTTATTTTTATTTTGCTATTAAGTATTATTTATTATTTGAAGTAGTTATTGTAATTGTTGACTTGTTCTACAGTAGATAAGGTTAGTGGAGTTTGGGTATTAGAGTAAGTGACTTAATACGGTTATTCTACTTTACTTTGTTTTGTTATTTTTATTTTGTATTAAGTATTATTTATTATTTAAAGTAGTTATTGTAATTGTTGACTTGTTCTACAGTAGATAAGGTTAGTGGGATTTGGGTATTAGAGTAAGTGACTTAAAACTACCGTTAGTGGCTTGAAACTACCGTTAGTGACAACGTGCTCTCTGTTATTTAGTTAAAATTTGTTATCGCTGATCTATTTAAAGTTCATACGTAAAAGAAGGGAGAATAATGAAAAAAATACAAAAGTTTCTTTCTCTTAATTTTTTTTTCTTATTTTTAATTTTTATCTTCGTTACACAAATTCAACTTATCAGATTACTGTCAATATTTAAGTCCTGAGCATCAACTTGGACTGGATTGGTGAAACTGTTTATTGAAGAAGGTTGTTCAATTTGAACAGTTCTCTGCTTCACATATTGACTCCTTGCATTTATGTTTTCTCATTACATGACAGGAAGTCCACTGTCCACTCCACTCCGCTCCCACCACCAAATGTTTTAAGCCTTTTCTTCCGTGATGTGATTGGTCTGCTCATTAAACCAACCTCCAAATGGTCCAGTCCAGCCACTACGTTGTTAGCATTGCAGGAAAGGGCTTAACCCTCTCTCTCAGTTTTATTAGCTACGGAAATGGTGAGTACTGATAAGTAATTATGGTTAACAACTAAGACTTTGACCTACAATACACATAATTATTGAGATATCTAAAACACACATTTAATCTAGGTTGAATGAATCTGTCTTCAAATTGAAAATGCTATGAAGAAATAGCCATAACTTTCTCTAGACTACTCGAAATTCAGAACCGCAAAAATCGTTGAAAACTAGCTTACTTCTTCATTTTAATGAGATGAACCGAACCCTGTGGCCAAATTGCTTCGTAATTAATACTGTTTTGATTCCAAACTTACCTTTCTGACAACACACTCGTTCAACTGATGAGTTTAAACCCACTAGCGTTGGCAATCTGATCTTGGTGTTCGGACACTCCCACATCAGCGTGTTAGCCAAGCAGATTGGAAAATTAAATATGTTAAGGGGACGTGAGGTTCACTAGATATATATCTTAAAGAGTTCACCGTATCGTTGTTTCTTGCATGGGCGTGGGTGAATTGTATTAAATTGTTTAGGTTGTTTTCCATTACTCCTTTAACAGTACCAGAAAAGTAGCTGCAAAAGCTCGCCTACGTTCTTGAGAATAGCTTCTTTGCTAGCCTAGCCTAGGATGAGGAAGGGTTCTGGGTTTTCTTTATTTTTAATTTTAACTTTTTAATTGCCTATAGATTCCCACGTCTGTTCTTTCTTAAACTTCTTCTCCTTTTTGTTCGGTCCTTTTGCTGTCACATTGTGTGTGTGTGTGTGACTGGGGCTGGGTAAGGGTTCTTCTTGATTCAAATATTTTTATATTGGTTACTAGATCTACCATCTGTCCCTCGGTCAGCTCGCAATGTATATACATTTGAATTCTTCAGTCTTCGCTATTGTACGTTTACTCAGCTTAGAGAATCTCTCTTTGTTTCCTAGTGGATGGATGAACTTCGAAGCATGGTTCTGTTCTGTGGCGTTTGTGGCGCAGGAAGGTATTGAAATATCTTAGTCCTACGGTTGCAGAGACTGACAATAATGACCATGAGTGGGGTTTTGTTGTCTCTGAACACCTAAGCTGAATCTCTCACCTCACCAACAACTCGAGGCTCTGCTGCAACCTCTGTTATCTACAAGCGGAGATTTAACAACTACACTGAACCAACCAGACATGTCAATGCCACTAGGACAGCAGCAACCTCCGGCTGTGACTATAACTCAGCAATCTTACCAACACTCCTCAGTCTAGCCATGGCTCTGTTGGCCCAGTCATAGCCGTTCTGGTGGCGGTTATAATCTTAGGCGTACTTGCTGGCATGATTGGACGGCTCTGCTCAGGGAAGAGAATCTTGGGTTATGGTGAGTACGAGGTAGAGAGCTGCGCGGAGCATAAGTTTTCTTCTTGCATTGATGGAACAATTAGCCCCCCTCTGCCCAGGCCTAACGTTTCGGAAACCTCTGTACCAACTCCAAACCATCAAGAACCGGAGCAAGAAGAAGAGCAAGGACACTCATCTTCTTCAAACCCGCATACACGTGTAGATTCTTAACAGCGTTTTTGCCTGTTATTATCACTCTTTTGCATCATTTCTACCTCGTAGCTACGCCATTTTGCTTGCTTGTCTACTACGAAGCATCAGCTTGACTACAATAAAACGTTGTAATTCGTGCAGGAGGTTAGTCGAACTCGGGAGTGTTTTTGCCTTCCGTAACTCTTTTCTGAAATGGTTCGTTAAACACTTAAAAATCCAGTTAACCTTGTGATTACTACATTTACTTCATGGGCAAATTTACATGCTATTCCTCTGCCGGAGGCTTGTGTAAATTTACATGTTATATTTCTTAATCCACGTGCAATGCTGTGTAGGGCTACAAGCAATTCCAAAAAACATTCTGTTCCATTGTTTAGGTGCTTGAATTCAGCAATCAAATCCCAACCGGAATTTCAGGTTTGGGTTTCCTACTCCCAGGCTCAAGTCTCCGATACCTCAGAAAGAAACAATAACTAGCTGCCAGTTTGCATACTCATGTGGTGGACCCTTGAGCATGTCAAGCTCGGGACTCTTCTCACTCACCATACAATTCATTTCCACAATCGCATAACATGGACAAAGAGCCAATCTCTTTACACATGTGAATCCCTTAACTAGAAATCAAAAGTTCAGAAGAAAAAACAAATAGCCAACTCATTCCGCATGCATCACACCACCACCACCACTACCAGCACCACAACCCCAACCAACCAAACCACTTCCCCGGAGAATGTGTGAATAGCACATGGCCGTTCATCGTCTACAGTTATTGCCCTCTGGAGCTTTCAACAACCTTATTTAACTGTGAGGCATCCAGTTTGCAAGTATTTTTTCCAATCTGTAGCATTTCCATCACATCAAGAACGCTTCAAGCTTATCAATTCAAGCCAATTTACTGCATTTCAAGCTTATCAAGAACGCTTCATCACAGCAATTTACTGCATCAGCTCGGGATATAACAAATAACTTGAATAAATAAACATGTCAGAATGCTTGACAAATGAGAAGAGTAATCTACGCCATTTGTAAACATACACTGAATTCATGTCTCCTCTCAATCTCTTCTCCAAAAAATTTTGTACTAATCTAAAGGGTTGCAAGAGATTTAATGTCAGTGCATGAATTCACTTTTTCTCTGCTAAATCCATATCAGTACTAATAATTGTGCCTCTAAAAATATGCCTGTCATGAACTTAAAAGATGACAGCTTAAACTGATTTTGGTTCAATCTGATCTAGCTACTGTTCATCGATGGGCGGTTCATTTTGAGAAGATGAGAGAGACCAGCCACTACATGTAGCCGACTGCTTGGAATACCTGTCTTTGCCAGTGCCTTCCCTTTTTTGTCCAATAGTACAAAACAAGGAACATAATTGATGTCATAATGGAGGAGCTGCATCAAAAATCAATATACATAAATTAGCAATCCCAAATTAATATCATTTATGTCATCGAGATGGACTATCTAAATCCCCAAAAGGGACAATACCACATCAAGAGGAAGCCAATTTCAAATGAAACTGACAAGATATTACTAAACGAATCACAATGAATTACAACCAAAATATGCACAAATAACTAAGTGATCCCAGAAAAAATAACGAAACCATTTCACAGCAAGATAAATATATATACTACAAAGTTCAAAAAATGATAATGAGACCGATAGCAAGAAATTATGACAGAAGGCTCTCTTGGTGGATGACCTCAGTCACTAGCTATTTCTTAGCTAACTAGTGTCTGATGCATCTTCTACTGCAGACCTTTAATCCCTAAAATTCAACAGATATGATGCCATAATTGCAGCTTTTTTTAATTCGTGATCCCAACTTCAATTGGTCTAATGGAACAGCTAATGCCCCAAGTATGACACTGTATCCGCACAATCCCATCAAATTATTTTCTTAACACCGATCACATCACAGGTCTCAGACATACCATTGACAAATTTCTGAGAGGTGCTGATTCAATAAGAAGCTTAAGAACCATGAAATCTTGATTTAGTCAAACTATTACATCCAAATGTTATAGAACTTATTATATCATAACCCATAGGGCATGTCGATGATAATAATAAGATGAAGAAATAAAATAAAATCACATAGGTAGAATCTTCATTTTCATGCTTTTGTCCATGCACACAGCAACCATAATTGGAGAAACTAAACAATGTTAGTTCTAGTGAGATAAAATAACATAGGTAGAATCTTCATTTTCATGCTTTTGTTCATGCACACAGAGACCATAATTTGTGACACTAAACAATCTTAGTACTAGCATGAGACTTATAACACAAAACAAGTTTTAACCTGACCAAGAGGAAAAACCTGAATTTCAGCCCACATATTTCCAAATTTCAATCATCTGCAATGAAGAAGTCAGGAAGGTTATCACTACCTCAGGAAGCCACTTCTCATTTTCAGCATCTGCCATAACAATGTTCAGCCAGTTTGAATTTCTACCCTCCACCTCTGTGACGAAAGTGAGTAAAGAATTGCACAGACTGCATTTGGGTGAGTAGAACTCAATCACTGTAGCCTCTTTCTCACTGGCCAGGGCCGATGCAAATGCCCTTTGCTCTGCCTCTCCTTGTTCTTCTGGACTCAAGATTCTTTTCTTCGACTTCAAATTATTATTCTGGCTGGCCCTAGCAGATACGTGGAAGGGATTAACAGAGTTGACCCATGGATTTGAGGATTTTGAATATAAATTGAATGAATTGAAAGCAATGGATCCAAGATGTTGCAATGATTTAAATAACCAAGGACCTTTGAAAGTACAAACATTAGGACTTTGCGGGTTTTGATTATTTTGCCATGGCCATTTCAGACAAAAGAGAGGCTGTCTGCGAGAAGAATCCATCTTCTCCAATTTCCTTTTTCTTTGTTGACAAACTTCAAAAATAGATATTTGGCAAATCCAGCGCCAACCCCAGTTCTGAATTACAGCAAGGAAGGCAAAGCACTCTTCATAAAATAATGCGTTAATAACAGAAATATAGCTTTGAGAATCTAGCAGAACAAAATCATGAACTCTAAATTGCTAATAGCTTTACATGATTATAACAGTCCTACAAAAGGGTCTCCTTTTTACAATGGATGAAGTCCATTTGAAGTGATCAATCAGTATAACAAATTACCCATTTTATCTCATAGAAATAATACACCTTGAATCATTATCTGTTACTAATCTGCTTACTGAAAGTAGCTTTTCCTGATTTGTAATTCATATCAACCATATGGGTTTAGGGTTTGTAAGCCCAGAAACTCAATATAATCCCCAAAAAAATAATATAAATAAAAAATATTGATGCTTTCTTCAATATTTGAAACAAACAATTATGAATAAAAAGGATTTAAGAACGAACCTTCTCGTAGTAACTACACTTCCAATCACTCAGCTTAACGAACTAACGCATAGACAGAGATTACCGGTTAGCGCGCAAGCACAATCAGTGAAACACAGTTCGGGCATATTAAAAACAACAGCGTCCAATGAGCGGTGATGAAGCTCCAATGGATGGCTTTTGAATCCAAGGAGCTAATTGTCAAAGGGCCTAGTTTGATTAAGTAGCAGAAGCTTTGAATTCTAATCCAAAACATAAAACAATCTCTCGTAATCTCTTAAAAGAAGAGAACTTCACGCCATTGACAAGAATTCTTCGGTCTCACTTCTAACTCAAGTTTTCCGGCGTCGTTTAATCCCACTGTTGTTTGCGGTTAACAAACAAGAAGGATTAACCAACGGGCCCCGCCAGCTGCAGCCAGAGTGGGTGTGAAAGGCGTGCGAAGGGAAAACGACGCCGTTATATTGCAAGTAAAACGAAAGTCCAGTGGGCCGGGCCGGTCGCCGAAGCTGCTAAACGTCACCGTATCGGATTTTAGCGAAACCCTAATGTGCATATTGGCTCAATAAGGGTGGGCCGTTCATGAATCGGAGATGATGCTTGACGTTTGAAAATGAGTTCTCTTTGTTTACTATCTCGTCTACCAACCCACATTAGTTTAGTTGTTGTTGACTAAGACCATGCTTAAGGTTTGACCTTAATGGTTCATAAATAATAACCTTAATGGACATTCACCGAATCTCTGGTGACTGAAAATTTTTCTTCATTTCTCCGTCAACTTCCGTGCTGACAATTGTAATTTCCTCCCTTAAAAGACCACCTACACCCAGCTGACACAGTTACAGTGCTGAAGGGACGAGTGATTTAGGAGTGGCATTAAGGTAATTTGGATATGGGAAAGGAATTTACAGAGTTTCAACGTGAAATTATTCAAGAACGATTTGAATGAAACAGATTTAATGTTTTTCCTATATTACTGACAAGACAAAGCGATAGAGTTTGGTAATTCTGGCAGGTTTGCATTGTTTTGAGCAATATAATTTGACTTCAGCCTATAAAAACCCCTCATCGGTTTATGCTTTGCATTGCAACCATCTCGTTCCCCACTCAATCATTAAGTTTAAAAGCTTGCTTATTAGAGAATGAAGATGGGTCTCAGTCTCGCTGCACAAGGTTTTGTACTCCTTGTAGCTGCCTCTTTATTGGCAACAAGCCAAGCCAGCGCACCCAGGACTATTATCGTTGGGGGTTCTGAAACCTGGCGTTCAGGTTTCAACTACAGCGACTGGGCTTTCCAGAACAGCCCCTTCTTCAGAAATGACAAGCTAGGTAAGTATATATACACTAACTTTTCACCCGAAATGCATTTGATAATTAATATTTTAATTAGAAGTTAAAATTTAAGGTTTTTAAGTAGGCTGTTTTGATATATAAATTGGTTTGCAGTGTTCAAATATGAGCCACCAAGCGAGAATTCCTCAGCCATTGATGTGTACCTGCTTCCGAACTTGTATAGCTATTTAACATGCGATTTCAGACGTGCAAAGCTACTGGCAGACCCCAAACAAGGGAGTGGTGAGGGCTTTACTGTCGTGCTGAACCAATGGACGCCTTATTACTTTGCTAGCAGTCAGGGCTTTGGCGCCTATTGCATTAACGGGATGAAGTTCTTCGCTGTGCCATTTCCACGTTGGTATTAAATATGTGTTATCTCAGAAAATCGCAGGCAGGCCCGCAGTTGCTGTTTACCATTGTTTACCGTATCGTTTCATTCTATGATGGGAACTAAATAAACAATCATATTATGATAATATTGTTGAATTGTACGAATAAGTGTTGAATGACTGCGTTTTTTTTGTTCCTGATTTACATTTTCTGCAATCGAATAGGTAAATAAATATGTATTCTTGCGTTATACACGCATCTCTTTCGAGCATTCATGCTTGGATTACTTATGTCTTAATCTAATTGATGTTCTTCTTTCTTTTATTTTTCCTATGTAACAATTTTACTTATGCTTGAAAATCTAATTTGATAGCGCCCCATAATTTATGTGATATGGAAGATAGTTTAATACGGAGGGAATGTTTCATAGTCCTATGAAGCAGGACCAGGGCCTCATCTTATGTGTAATATTGGTGGTCTACGAAACTTCCAAAGCAGTGCAATAATAGTGGTCTTTTATATATGGGAGAAAAAGGTAGCACCAGAAGACAATAGGGTTTGGCACATTTAAGACATGCTTGCCTAAATTAAAAGTGTGAAGTGTAAATTGTCCAAAAGTGTTGATACAGAGTGGGACACAGGTCTGAGCATGTATTTGGTTTGATTCCAATTAAGAAGAAAACAAGGTACAGCATGTGTCCTGTGGGTTGCTTTCCCACCCTTGTAAGAAAGTAAAGTAAGCTGCACTAGGCTCCATTTTCGTCATGGATTTGGAGAGCAGCTGGTGATTAGATTCTTGTCGTTACTTTGAAACATTGCCGGAGATAAGCAATCACCAAACCCCAATTGTTTCCAGCTTTCAAATGTAAGCAATCATCACTCCTCCTTCGCTTTTTATCCTTTGTTCATACAGTAGTTACTGCATGTATACTTCTGCTCCTGAATGATTGATACTGATGTAATTTCCAACTAATGGTCAGCTTTGATACCACAACACTTTCTATGATCGATCTCATGTTTAGTTACCATGCTTTCACTAATTCTACCCATTCTTTCTTCTTCCTCGCCGGTAACCCATTTCCCAAATCAAACCTTCATCATCGCTGGAGATAGTCTCTACATTATTTGATCAGCAGGTTAACGTTTAAGCCTTGTACAATACTTTACTTAAATGCGCAGGTTTTAGGGGATGCAACCAAATCAAATCGATGTCTTGCTGTTAAAATATCAACCCTTGTCTTTTGATGAGTGATCCAGCTCAGATGCCAGGATGACTACTTTCTAGTTATGGCAAGTAAATTTGCTGATTGACAAACTTGCATGGTCATAATCAAGCATGCATTGTGCAATGACGCGGCATCGTGTGATTCGTCATAACCTGATAACCATCAGAAAAGAGAAATTTAATAGTTTTGGTCGTTGTTGACAGGCTGTAATACCATGCGCCGATTAATTTAAGTCAATTTTGTTTAATTAATGCCCGGAGCTCGGGCATTTTCACGATCTTAAATCCTTTGTGTTCTTGGATTAATAATACATTAAGAATGTTAACACAAAATTTACCGAAAGCCCGAACACAAGGAACGAAAATTTACCAAATTAATTAATTAACAAACACACAAAGGCAGGACATGTTTCTAATGAAACCCTGAAGTTTCGGGCAACGTGGAATTCATATACTCTCTCACTTCTTTTGCTATCGCATCTCTCATCGCATCCCAAAACCCCGCCGGTAAACTCTCCGACCTCCTCTCTGTCACCATCGCACAATTACTTCCTGGAGGTCCCAGAGTCAACGCGGTCAACGCATCGTCTTCCAATCCCATGAACTGCTGCTGCTGCTGCTGCTGATGATGATGATGATCAGATCCTGAGACATACCATCCATTGTTATTGCTACCGTTATCGACACTTTCCATCAGTTGTTGTTCTTGTTGTTGATGTTGTTGTTGTAGTTGTAGTTCTCTCGCTCTTCTCTTTAGGGTGGAGTTCCAGTGATTCTTGACTGCATTATCTGTTCGGCCGGGGAGCAGTCTGGCAATGGTGGCCCAGCGGTTACCGAATCGAGCATGGGCAGCCAAGATGGTTTCGTCCTCTTCTGGTGAAAAAGGTCTGTGCTCCACATTTGGGCTTAACTGGTTGCACCACCTGAGCCTGCATGATTTCCCAGACCTCCCCTTTATGTATCGGCTTATAAGAGACCAGTTTCTTGCTCCGTATCGTTCAATAAGCCGCGTTAAAATCCTGTCTTCTTCTGCGCTCCATGGACCTTTAATTCTCTCAGCTTTGTGGCTTGTTCTTGGAGTTTTATTTCCAGAAAAAGATGAATCGGAATCCGAAGAATCCGAAGATGAACTAGAAGAAGAACACCTATTCATTGCTTCCATTAAAGCAAGAATATTCTAGCTAGCTTAATTAGCTTTGAGACCGGAGAAAGAGTGACGTATGCAATGAACACAAAGTGTTCAGTACGAAAAAGAGAGAGATGTAAAGCAAGAATAAGCAAGGGGAAGGGTTTGGGTTTTTATATATATATATGTATATATATATGTATATATATATGTGAGATAGAAGAAGGTGCATGAACTTATTAATGGGTATTAATGAGAAGAAGGGGGTACTTCCAGGAAGCTTGCTTTTGTAAAGTTGGTAGGGGTTCTAACCATAAGAGGGTTCCTGGATGTGCACATCTTTGTTATTATAATTACCTTGATTTTCTCTCTGCAACCTAAATTTGTAGCATAGTCATTCCACTTTGTCTCCACTTGTCTATTGACCATTTTGGGTTTTCATTAGACTTAAACCATATTGCAATTACAGTGTCCAGACAAAGAAATACCAAGTATTATCTTTCAAGATTAGACCAGCTAATCAAATGTCTCGATGTCGAGGACTCCAAGACAATTACGTAATGTTTGCAAGTACTACGCTTACGAGTAATGATACAAAAACGTGGACTGTATAGTTTCACTTGTTGGTTAGATTATCCATGGTAGTTATAAAAATAAACATTATTATATTTAATTTATTAAAATTTTTATAATTTATATTTTAAATTAATTATATATTATTATTTAATATTAACTTAACAAAAGTCGTATAATTAAAACTCTTTTAATTTTTTTTAAAATTAAAATTGTCAATAAATTACACAATTAAACATAAATAATTATTTAAAATAAATGACGGACTTGATTAAGATAAGAAAATATGCCGGCACTTATGTGTACAATCAATTTCCTTTGAACGAATGGTATCCCGAATTATCTTAAGCAGACTGATTAGGGTGTTAAGTAGAATCATAACGAGAGATTAATAAGAAAGAAGGGAGGGGCAAATATGGAAATAAGGAGGGAAAATAGGCCTGGGTGGGGGATGGAGAAAGATAATTAATAAAATCATTCTCGTACTCAAAAACAATGGATTATGACGAGCGTTTAAAACATGACAGGAAAGGCAGAGCTGTTCAACACAAAACAAACGTTTTGAAACGGAAGGTGGGACCGACTACTTTTTGACTACTTTTGGTCAGATTTACAGCTGTTAAGTAAAGTGGTCCAAATCCATAGCCTCAGTCACTTAAATCAACGGCTCAAATCGACCGTCTAAAAGGACTCTTGTTAAAAGGAACCGCTTAAAATAACCAGTTTGAAGATGACTTCAACGTCTTCCACGTAGGACGGGCCCACTCCCAGCCTGTAAGAATCTCACGTGATTCGAGTTGAATCCCTTTGACTTTGTGCCACGATCCTCTCACTCTTCTTTTAGGAGCGTGACGCTCACAGATCAAATTAATTTTAGGATTTGACTAAAACCTTTTGTTTAATTAGATATTAAAAATACATTTGATCATCTTAAATATTATATATTAAAGATCTCTTTTTTATAATTATTAATTTAATTAGATATTAAAAATACGTTTGATCATCTTAAATATTATATATATATATATATATATTTTTTTAAATAATTTTAAATTATATATATTAATAAATATAAATAATAATATTTTATCTCAAACGAGAAATTAAATGATATATCAATTAAATAATAAATTAGTATAATAATTATTTAAAGAATAAATATTTATTATTAAATAATTAATTATATTTAAAAAAAAACAATTTGAATTTTTTTACACCCATTCTATACGCACCAAGGTGTAGTAGTTGAACAGCACGCGCTTTACATAGCCCGGAGAATACCCAAGGCGTAATCAGAACGGATCGATGTCATGATAGCATCCTAGCCGCCCACGTGGCGGTGTTTATGGATTTGGGAGTCTTATGGTAGACCTGTGACGTAACTTCAGCGAGAAGCAGTTGGGCAGTTGATATTACAGCTGGCAGGAAACCCTAACTCACCGACTGGATACAACATTGAAGAGTTTTCAAACAGCCAATGAAAAATAAGCATCGACCAGGAGCAGTCTTCTCTCTAAACATGGACCTGACCTGACCCCCCAATAATTATCCATTGGTTGATGAATGGTGGGGCCTAAAATAGAACCCTGTCTGTTTGAGATATAACTTTTTTTTTCTGATGAAAGGAATTAGAGCCGCTTGTTTTGTAGAAATCAGAGTGGGACCCTCACTGTTCCCTTCCAGCCCAATTGCCGGTCGGTTTGGTTTGGTCCGACGAAGGTGTCGGCCCCATTCCGCGTGTGAACGGGGGTACTTTGTCCTCATTGTCGTGCTGGTCAATAATTGGTTATAGTAGTTGAACTTATTACGGTTTGTTTCGTACCTCTTGTTTTGTATCTAATTCATTTACATTATACAAGAACAACGATAATAGTAATAATAAATTAATAAAAAAACAACAAAACTGTTCATCAGAATCTGAAGTGCTGTAACCAGATTGAACAGAAATGGTGGAGCGAGAGGAAGGCAGCAAGACAAGACATGATGTTGAGGTATTTAGAACGATGAAGATGGTGTGTAGTTTCCTGAAAACAGAAATGGGCGATGGAACGTTTGGGTCTAATCCATACTACAGTGTTGTGTGGCCCAACGGCCCGAGTTACTATTTTATGACGATCTGCTGTCCCTTTTCCTCTACTGTAAGCTGGGGTGTTTTGGGAATAGAGAGTATACGCCTGCTTGTGCTAGAACTAGAAACCTCTGACAACGAAATGAATGGTGTCTCGGGCGTGGCTTACGGGAAGAATTGCTATTGCTACACTTGGGCTCTCTTTATTGCATCACATGAAACTCTGCTTCATTGTAACGTCTAGCTACTGAGATTGAATGCGACTCTTCGTTAACAAACAAAAATAATAAAAAGTAAAAGTGAGGCCATTGACCAGGATGGGAGTATAGATATATTGTCAGCAATTCGGCAATAAATTACTGTAATTCGTAGCTGAACTGTTCATAACGTCTGTGTAAAACTCTACATACTCGTATTCAAACTAGAGAATGACTAATCAACACTTGACTCTCAAGTCCATATCCATTAGTTTAATTAGCCAGCACGCCTTGAGGTCAGGAGGAAAGCTTTCCTTGGCTGAGTTCGATAAGTTGAGACTTTCCCGATTAAGCAGCATAAGGATCAAATCCCAAAAGTCTATATGATAAGACTTTTCAACATGATTGCCTTCTTTAATTGGAAAATGGGTTAGGCAAGATTGTTTAAATTTAGCATAGCTGGCTGCAGATATTTCAATTTTAATTTTCTCCAAGCTTTGATGCAATCTATGCTAAACAACCTGAAGCTTAAGTCTATATAAAAATTAAGAACGATCAAAGAACAAGCAGACAAACCTCGAGATCATCTGAATTTAACTGGGACAGAGCCCCTGTTCCTGAGATACTGGTAGTCTTATAATCTATACATGGTGTTAATTGGTAGTAATTTATATAGGACTAACACACAGCTGCCCATGCCCATGATCATCGATCTTTATCCTTCTAATCATTGAACAATCAAAAAGCTTAAGCAACTTTTCTTTTGTGACACTTCCGACGGATCTTTAATTCACAATGTTGCCTAGAATGGTAGTACATAAATTCTAACGATTTCTTATAAAGAAAATACTCAATTCTGGCCCTGCTGCTCCTTCTGGATTTATCATATACAAAGCTTCTGAATCCTTCGATCCGACCACCCTCTCAAATCTTGCTCTCATGTACGTCAGTTCTCCATCTGTGATTGTTTCCTTCTCGTTCGAGCTTGGAAGAACACCTGCACCCATTGAAACACCTCGCAAGAGCTGCACGACATGAAGCTCGTCGTCGGACATTTGCTTCCTCCTTATAGAGTATCCAACTTTTCTTCCATTACAGTAAACAGCCCAAACAAATTCTTCCAAAAGCTTCTTCTTATGAGTCTTGGTTTCGCTCTCCAGCACTATTCTGACAATATCAGACGCCATTTCTTTTTGAAGTGCGCCTGTAAGCATCGGTAGCTCTATAACAAACATTGGCAAGCAATGAGGATCCTCTTGTAAGGCTAAACAAACTCTACCTTTACGAAAACCAAAAATAGTACCCGTTGTAGCATGGTCTTTGAGTAAAGGTTTTCGCGGTCTACCCAACAGTGCAACCATTTTGCAGCCTGAGGTTAGCATAGGAAAGAGCTTGAACATTCGTAAAAGCCCTCCGGTAGATGACTTTGAACGCTTCTGATCAGCGGTAGTAGTGTGCCGGAGCAACGATAGTATCGCCGGATTGTCCATCTGGTAAAATGGACTAGAGTGCACTGGTGGCATTTTTGAAATTGGTTTGAAGTAACAAATTCAAGAAAATAGAAAAGGCTATGATTGATTTAGCTCAAGAGTGACAAAGCGGTATAAGATTATAAATATAGGGAGAAGGGAAATGTGAAGTTAGGAGGGTGGTTGGTCACTTGATTAGATTGTCCTTGGAATCTTTTTTTTTAGCGGGAAAGGGAAGGGAAACAACAGGTTGGTTTAGTGAAAAGGAAAATGGGTAGTAAAGCTCGATGTGACCAAGTTTAGTGACGAGAGAGACAGAGAGAGAGAGCTGAAAGTGATAAGATAAGAGAGATCGGACCACTAGTTGTGGGGATGGCAAATGAACACACTGGTAATGTTGATTTATCATTTGCCTCTCCGATCATTACATAGGGCATTAATGTCACTTGCTTTATACTTTCCCAAACCCCATTACAAAGATCACTAATTATTGAGATGCAGCTCATCTTTCCTCTTACATTTCTCCTCTTTATCCATCCATTTTTGCTTTTTTGCTCGTGGGTAGCTCTCTTTCTCTGGCTCTCAGTTACTTCTCCTTTTCTGTGTCAGACCACCATGGACTCTTGTTCAATAAAAGCATTTTAGGCAACCAAATGCAAAGGAGAGCTGTACAAGTATTATTGAATTTAAGCAGTTATTTCATAGTGCTCTTCTTGTTTGATAGCAAGAGTTTCAATACACATTTGCCTTTTGATTAAGACTACCGTATCACTCACAGTTTCAGCCCGGATCTACGTCAAGCGATTTTAGCAGAATGCCAAAATAGGCCATTGTCTCAGATGGGGTCCCTCAATTTATTGACATGACTAGTTGAAAAGATTGATTGCGGCTTAGGCCTCAGCTAGCTGTCGGCGATGCCTCCCCATTGTACTATGACAATTTGGCCGAACCTAAATATAATTCGCCTTGTTCGGCAGTTCGGTGACTATATTAACTTCATGCTCGATAATAATCAAATGAAATTTGTGTTTCTAGATCACTAGCAATAATTGTACGGTAAAGCATGCATGGACCAATCTAACAAGCTTTGCTTGGCCAGAACACAGGTGCAATAAATGGCTGATGATAATAACAAGGGCCGAATTAAATGACCAAAAATTCAGTGAATGGCCATGGTTCAATCGGGGTAAAGGACTCTACCATGCAGCAGGCCCGCCCAAACTGGATATGCAGAACCATCGAACACGTGTATTGATTAGACAAATGTTGTGTTGTGTTCATATAAGTTTACTTGGTGGCGTGTGAGCCACTCTTACCCAAAGAAGAGTTGAAGTTGAATTGATGCAACATAAAGTTAAAGAACCCTCACTATCCAATGACTTGAAACAGTGACAACCCAACTTGATTTGAAGATTCATTAATTAGATTAATCAACTATCAAAAGGACATTTTACCCACATTTGATTTAGTAAAAAGCTGATTAGTGAAAGGAAAGACTCGATATCTTTGTCATGGGAGGAAGAGACTCGTTTGATCATTGAAAAGTTGATGAACACTGGCCTGTCACCCAGATTTTAAAGTAGCTTTGACATCAAAAGAGAGTTTCGAACGAATGTAGGGATTCTGCGAACTCTGCTGCTTTGTCGTTTGCTTCCAATTATTGTGCTTGCGATGGGATTGCCATATTATATTCTGCATTACTTGCTTTGCAGTTGTGTGTGTCATTTATCGGTACTGGTTTCCGCAATCATCGCTTAGTCTAAGGCATTCATACCCGTGATTTAAGACCACAAACTGATGAACAAAATACAGTGTTGAATAGTCGTTGATCCTGAGTATGGATAAGGTCTAATTACGAACAGTATTCCTGGCATGAAGAAACAGGGAGCTTCTATTATGAAGCGGGGCAGATGGGCATTGGCACATTGCTTTTGAAGATGCTTACTTTTGCAGACATTTTCAGAAGTGCTTCTGCCCCAGCCTTCAACTGCAGAACCAGATTACATGAACCTGGTACATTTTTTTCTGAATAATTTACACAGGAATCTGAAAAAGGACTTATTAGAGGAGTTCTGATTTGCTGTATGGAAGAAAGATACCATTCGTATGCTTCAGAATACGTTATTATTATATCAGTGAGCCTTATCCAGCTTCATAATTTGATGATTGATAAGGGTACTGGTCGGTACAAACTGCCTCCATCAATTAATAATTGAGACCTGTATAACCTAAAGAATTAAAAGATAAAGGGGACCCCTGTTGGCAAGCACATCATCAGACAATCACAGCCACACAGCTCATGTATTTTGAGCTTCTCTGAAAGCAGCTACGCCAGGCGCCCCCAGTTGTATCTCATTAAGGTGGCTTTCTCATTTAATTATATGCATAATTCTTCTAAAGTAACAGTACTAAGATACCCATGCTTGCCCAAACTAAAACACACTTTGAAACTGGATGAATCACTGCTGTATATAACAGAAATGCAGTTATACTGTTGAGAGATTGGATATCAATCTCTCACAACGACTGTACTAAGAAGTAGATGAGGTGTTGTCAGTGATGAGATAATTATGACCATATAGGGTGTACTTAGAAATGACAGAGTGTCGTTGGTTGCTTTAAATTGATGGATCATCATTGACCCGCGCCCGCCCACGAGTGTCCCAAATTAAGTTGAACCGCCCAAAGGCACAGTACAAATTCCCCGAATTATTCCGTCGTTGTAAATCCATTAGTGGGCCTATGAGCTGGCCCATATAAAGTTAAAGAGGCCGCGGCACAGTGTGTTCCAAGAACGCTACATGTGTTTCCAGCCCAATTGTCGATCCCTTCAACGGCAACATAAATCTCCATTTTTTTAAATAAAGCTCCGGCTGGCTGCACCAACGCAATGGTCGATTCAATGATTGTAAACTCTGATTCTAGGTTTTCCATATTTCACTCTTCTTGATCTAGGTTTTGGATGCGTGAATTCTGTTGATTGATTGTTTTTAACGCGATTGCGACTGTGACACACTTGCTGATCCCACTCGGAGATTGTAGCGGTGCGACATAGACAAACCGCGAGGAATGCTTGTGGAAGAATTCAAGTTTCTCTCTATCTTTCCTTGTGTTCTTTCAATTCCTTCTCCTGAGGTTATTTTATTTCGGGAAACGGAATATCTCGGAGGTTTAACATAAATTCCGGAGTATATCGAAATTTACGTTTGTATTTACTTTGTATTCTCTACACAATCTGAATGACATGTCTGAAAGATATGGTAGATCTTGCATTGCAAATTTTTCTTTGTTGTTATGAAGGACATGTGAATTTTGATGCAATTTAATATAAATGAGAGACTTGTAGAATTATATAACTATTTATAGGGACACCTGGATGGGAATTGAATGATGTTGGTAGACAGCAAGCAGCTTCTGCAAGTTAACATTTGCTTCTATGACCGTGTTTGTGCTATTCTTGCTAAATATCCAACTTTTATTAAGGTTGCTGATTGACTCTCAAAGGAGATGGCAATCTCTGCGGTATACTCATCTGACTCGAAACGAGCTGTCGAGACTGCTCAAATTATTGCGAGCAAGTGCAGTGGTCTCGAGGTATATTTTTCAAAAAACAATTTTCGTAGCTACTTTTGTTACTGGCTTATCATTACGCTTATTTATGAAATATCTGCCAGTTTAATGCACGCTGATAGTAATTAGTTCAGGAGGTAAATAAGGGCTTGTTTCACAATAAGATTCGATGCTAGCTTGTTTACCAATGATATCCTTCTTAACAAATTCAAGGTTTCTTTCAACAACCAGTTTTAGTAAATTCTCAGATAATCTACATGACTTTTGGGTTCTGTTTTTTGTTTTTGGTTTTTGTATATTAATTCATGTATTTCTGTCTGACTGGCAACTGCTTTTTGTTTTTTACAGTGTCTTGAACATATTTTGTATTTGGAAAAGGTCTGTTAGTCTATTTAGGCAAAATATTTGTTCTTGTTCCAAAACTTTTAGGTTTCAACACACAAACAAATCTATTAAATCAAAAGACTAAAAGTAGAGTCTGTAAAAAAATTACCAATATTCAATCCATAGCGATATATGGTAATAAGAAAACCGAAGATAAGATTTTGCAAGATTGATGTTTGAGACAGTTCATTGAATGAAATTCTAGACAATCTGATTGAAGGTGAATTACCGTCTAAGCTTTTCTAGGAAGTTTGACAGGATGATAATAGTTTATGTTTGCACAATTTTAAAATAAACTGGTTGGACCAAGCTTCAAAAAGATGACAATCTCAAATAAGTCTGTTTTGCATTTTGTTTTACAACTACAGAAGTACTATTACAGATCATTTGTTATATGCATAATTTTATTTGCTTCTGAAGCAGTTTAATCTGTTTCTGGTCATGACAAATCCAGACCTGTGGGAAAGACAACTTGGGGATCTTCAAGGTTTTGATTTATAGAAGGCATTGGAGCTTGAGCCAGATGCTTATTTAGCAACTTTATATCTTCAAGGACAGATCAAGAAATCCCTGCATGTAGTTGCCAATTGCTGAAATCCTGGAAAAAAGTTTGATAGTTAGTTGAAGCTGCTGCTAATGTGAAACTGCAAATGTATATTGCCAATGATTCTGTTCGTATTTTAAGATTAGATAGGGAAGGGAATTGCAAAGCTGATTATTGGCAAATTTTGGGTTGTCTTGTGCCAATCTTTCTTGGGGGGTGGGGGGGTTTCTTCTGGATTTTATTCAACAAGATCTTCTTGTTGATTCTTGGGGCATTCCTAAATTCCATTTTGCTCCGTGGGTGTTATGGTGATGTTGCCATATTTCTTCTTAGCGCTTTGGTTACGTTTTTAATAGCTTCTTTTCTTACACCGTCTAGGTTCACTTAACCTTCTAAGAAATCTTTCTTTTTTTAATGTGGGTTTAAAAGACCTGGGGATTTCGATAAAGGATGATCCAAATTAGCTAGTCGCGTGTTCAGTTCTCTCTAGTCCATTCAACTAGTTTCAGAAATATTCTCTTCTTGTATCATCTTATTGTTTTTTCAGTTTGATGCGTCTCTGAATGCGCTGTCATTAGTCGGTGACGAGTGAAATTATAAACACCTGGGTCGATGTTAGCCATCTTAACGTAACTGGGCCTCTGGAGGCAATAGGACCTGTGGTTAAGAGATGTCCTTGCCTCTATTTGTATTTGTCCAATTAGAATTCAAGCATGGGTTTTGTGGCCCAAGTGTAAAAGGCTTATTGTACCCGAAAGAAGCAGTCATTTACTGCTTTTACAGTGTTTGTAAAGTAAAGGACGACAGGCCAGTATTTTTATTTGTTAGATGACGTGTATGGACTGTGATTGAGATGTGGTAATTTATCGCTCGGATACAGGTCCAACAAGTGAAGACTTTCTTGTTCCAAAAATCAGACGGTGATGATTCTTCCAAAATAAGGGGCACACGTAACACTTGAATACACAGACCACTTGGAAGGTATTCAACCACTCAAAAATATAATGGCTCTCTCAGCCATAGAATCTCTCGCTCGCGTCTCTGCTCATTCTCATTCGTCTTCGACTCTAAACTTTAGGTGTATCTTTGCTAGAAGAATCCTTTTTGTAGTCTCGGATAAGAGGCAGAAGCAACAAAGCTGTCAAATGACGACTTCTTCGACTCCGGTTCCAGAGGTACCATCACCTGCACAAGACAAAATCACAGCTCCATATGGGTCTTGGAGGTCTCCCATCACCGCTGACATCGTTTCAGGAGCATCCAAGAAACTTGGTGGAACCGCTGTTGACGGACAGGGCCGCCTAATCTGGCTTGAATCACGTCCTGCTGAATCTGGGTACACAGAACGTTCACAGATTAGTAAATGATTACAGATACGTTAATGTATTTAGTTAATCTGTTTTGAGTTGCATTAATGATTTCAGGCGAGTGGTTCTTGTTAAGGAACCAGAGAAAGAAGGGGATGAACCTTCTGACATTACACCGAAAGATTATGCTGTGCGTACAACTGTTCAGGAATACGGTGGTGGTGCGTTCAGGATTGTTGATGACACAGTTATTTTCTCGAATTATAATGATCAAAGACTTTACAAGCAGTCAATAGATTCCAAAGGTACACCTAGCTTTCCTTAAAATCAGAAGAGTTTGTTATTAAGTTCCTTTATTTCCACTTTAACTTGCTTTATTGTTTATCTGACATAGTTATTATACTTCATATTGAATTTATTATTTCCACTTTAACTTGATTTATTGTTTATCTAACATAGTTATTATGATTCATATTGAACCGATGGAGTAACGGAATGTGGTGTTTTAACATCTCTGTTTTATTGAAATCTGAAATTTGATTGCTGGAAAGGGTTGATTAAACGAATTTGGAATGGTGCCATGGCTACTCTAATGTCTCAGTGTTATAAGATTTTGATCTTTCATTTATTTCAAATTTTTCTACTAACCCATTAAACCTACCAGTGGGTTCTGAAGCTTAATTTAGTGATTGGAAGGAGAGATTATTCTTTTATTTCATGCACTTTGCAATCTATTTGTGCATTATATTCTTTACATCTATCACAGATGATGAATTCTAGGGCTTATTTTAAATGGAACTTACGAAGCAAATTGTTTGGACACATGTTTGTTTATTTAGTTGATTGCTTATGTGAGCAGATTTTTCTCCGATGCCAATAACTCCGGATTATGGTGCACCTTCTGTGTCTTATGCTGATGGAGTTTTTGATTCTCGATTTGACCGATATGTAACTGTAAGAGAAGGTAGATTATCAAGGTTTTTTTCATCCCTAAGGCTAAGAGACAACCTTTTGTTTGGTGATTCATTTCCTTTTATTTGGAAAACAACTACTAATTTATTTTTTGTCTTGATAGATCGTCGTAAAGATGCTTTGAATCCAATCACTGAAATTGTGGCCATAGGCCTGAATGGCCAAAATTTCCAAGGTGAAACTTCTTAAAAAGAGTGAACTGCTTTTTCTTTCATGATGAATATTAACAACCCATCTCCATCCCCCTTAAGAAGCCACCAGTGCTTAAGGAGTTTGACGTTCAAAAGGTAAAGAATAAAGCAAACAATGATTACCAACAAGTTTCTGTTTGAGATTGTGGAACTATGACTTGAGAAGTGAAAGAAGGCATAAAAAAGAATGGGATGTAATGAAATTAGGGTTCTCAGTAAATTTCTTATAATTAAGTATGTTTATATTGTTATTTGTGTTATTATTTTCTTGCTTTTCACAATCTAATGAGCAATATTTATGTTGGCTCCTGGTCCACCGGTGTCCCCCCTTTTTCTCTTTGCCATCATGTTGCATTCAGAACCAAAAGTATTAGTTAGTGGCAGTGACTTCTATGCATTCCCACGTATGGACCCAAAAGGTGAGCGGATGGCGTGGATTGAATGGCACCACCCTAACATGCCATGGGATAAAGCAGAACTTTGGGTTGGCCATATATCTGAAAATGGGTAAGCAGAATTCTTTGATGATTTCATAGCTGTACCTTTTATAATAACTAACGTCATGTTAGTTCCAATACTTCTCTTTTCTACTGTATAATTTCGAATAACGTACCTGCTAAGTTATACATGCTAAGTGATTGTTTTAAACAGAAAAACAGTAAAACTCAGTTGGAACCTGGAATTGTTGACCATCATTTTGCTAATATTGAACTTAGGATCTGATGACACAATATCCATATGTATATATGGGATCTCTATGTGAACTGTTTTCTCTTCTTTGCACTCGGAGTTGCTCTTTTCTACTCTTCGGTTTTGTAGACATTTGTGAAGGCTTGGAATATATATCTTTTTAATCAGACTTGTATGTTTTATCAATGATTAATGGATTAATTCCTTTAATACTATAATGCAGTGATGTCTGTAAATGTATTTGTGTTGCTGGTTGTGATCCTACAATTGTGGAATCTCCAACTGAACCAAAGTGGTCCTCTAAAGGTACTCTTATCTTTAGCTACTGATATAATATGTGATGCTAAGGACAACAATGTATCATTCAATACATAGATCTAAAAATAAATGTTGGTAAATCTGTGCTATTGAGCTTAGGTTGTATCTGCATCTAGTTCACAAGAATAAATTCAGTATGCTTTTAGAATAACAATTAAATGAACAACATTAATAACAATCTTAATATATCCCATGAAGACATTATTGACTCAACTCAACTTAGCCAAGTCTCCATTGCAATCTAGTTAGGCATTGCTCAAATGCTTGTTCCAAGAAAAATTTCTCAAAACCTAGTTCATGCTGTGGGATATTTGGCCATTTTTTCTTCATTTTTGCATGGTTGGCTTCGTCACTCTTTTTGGAGAATTGTATTGTTTTTATTGGACATGATGGTTATTATACACTGCATATTACAATTATTTTAAGAATTAGAGTACGAAATAGAGTGGTTTCAAGTTGTTGCATCTATCAATGTTTATCTTTGGATTTGTGCAGGTGAACTTTTTTTCGTTACTGATAGAAAAAGTGGATTTTGGAATCTCCACAAGTGGGTGAGTTCCATTTATGTGACATTTTTTGTCAGTTGAATTCTATGCTATTAGTATTACCATGTACACTTTTGGATTGTAAGAAGGGACTCACAGTAATATGATGGAACAGTAAAACTATTATACACGGGAAGCTTCATGCTTTCAGTAAAACTATTGTTCAGCTCCACTTTTTGTCACTTACTAGCTCTCTTCACTTCTACTCATACATACTACTTTACTTCCCACTTATTCCTATCCTAAGCTTTCAGGAAAGTCAGGACAATGCTTCTAATCTGCCAATCTGTTAAAACTCCCCTGGCAGATGCCCATAGACGAGGGATTCACACTCTCAGGATTTTTGGAAAGTGCACGAACTTGGGATTTTTTTCGCTTAAAGACCAATTTTTTAAATCATTACGTGAACTCTGAGAATACGAGAAAGGGGCAATTATCACTAAAACAGTACAAACTGTAACTGGTCTGCGATGGCTGCATTCACACTGCTTGAATGTGCTCATGCAGTCAAACATTATTTATTAAGCATCAATTTGAACAATTTTTTGCAGAGCACTGTCGTTGCTTGCAAATGATTATTAATTTATGCTCATGTATTCAGCATCCATCAGACTTGATTTTCTCTGCATGCAACAGGTTGAGTCAAACAAGGAAGTGATAGCACTTTACTCCATGGATGCTGAGTTTTCAAGACCATTATGGGTTTTGGGCATGAATTCTTATGAAGTTATTCAAAGCCATGTAGAAAGTAACCTCATTGCTTGCAGCTACAGGTAACCATGAGAAAGTTATTGTTGTTAGGGTCCTGACTTTATGTTCTCTATCACACACACAGTTACATAAGCATGTACTTTCTTTTCATTAGTAAGTAGTTATGAAAATATATTGTTTATTATGTCTAAGTTTTTTATGTTATGATGCAGGCAAAATGGGAAGTCATACCTTGGAATTCTGGATGATGTTGGAGGCTCTTTATCTGTGCTTGATATTCCTTTCACTGATATAGACAATATCGTATCCTCAAAATCTTTATCCTCTCTGTTATTGTGGAATAAAAAAGTTTCATCACTCAGAACCCTGATGATGGTTCTATATTTTGTACATTAATTTTGCAGACTTCGGGGAAAGATTGCCTGTATGTTGAGGGTGCATCAGCTGTTCAGCCATTATCACTGGCTAAGGTTCTGCTGCCTGTTTTTTTATTTTGATTTGCGCATAGCTTCATCTTAAGCTCCAAATACAAATGATAACCCCAAGAAAATCTAATTAGTGATATCGACTGACAGTCACCTTCTTCTTTTCTTTTTTCTTTTTGTTTCTCAGGTGACTTTAGACGACCATAAATTAAAGGCTGTTGGTTTCGAGATTATCTGGTCTTCTTCACCAGATTCTTTGAAGTACAAGTCCCACTTCAGCTTGCCAGAGTTAATTGAATTCCCTACTGAAGTTCTAGGTCAAAAGGCATATGCATACTATTATCCACCATCTAATCCCATCTACCAGGCTAATCATGAAGAAAAACCTCCATTGCTATTGAAAAGTCATGGTTTGTAATTCTCAATCTGAAACTTTTTCTCTAATGTTATATCGTTTTGTGCTTGTAGCCATAGGATTCTGTCTATCATTTGACAATTAATACAACAATAGGAAACATTTATTGGGACTTAAAAAATTACTTCTTCATTACACGATAATTGAGGTTATCTATGGATCTTGTGTCAGATGCCTAGAACTTATTTCAGATTTTGATATTGGTGTCGCTATCCTGCTCTATACCTTGCTGTGTTTATGTTTACATGATTAAATTGTCTATTGCAAGGTGAAATATTGGACCACAAGTTGTTGCAGATGGCTGAAACAATAAAATAGAAAGTCAGAAGGAGGGTTTTTATATAACATCTTGAGAAATATGAACTCTACCTTTCAGAGTTCTTTATGACATAATGTACTTTGTTAATACAATTTTAGCTAAGGAATATGAATTTTGCTGACCGAAATAGCAAGCAAAGGCTTTTTCAATGAGAACCAGTGTCTGCTAAGTAGGTTTATGCTTATAAAATGCTTTAAAAAATTAGAAGGATATGTTTTTAAGATTTTGATTTTGGTGGGGATAATCATGAAATTTAAAATGCTTAGTTGCTTTGTTCCTGTGAACTTCTCTACAATTGCTAAACTTGTTAAGTGGGGGCCTATATCATTCTGATAGTTTTCTTCTCTCTCTTCTCTCTATGATGCAAAAGCACTCTCTTTAATGAAAGGGTATATTGCTTTTATAAATTAGCATATGATTCTGTCTATAATAGCATGGTGCATAAATATGGCAGGAGGGCCTACGAGTGAAACACGGGGAATTCTAAATCTAAGTACCCAATATTGGACTAGCAGAGGCTGGGCACTTGTGGATGTGAATTATGGTGGAAGCACTGGTTTGTCCCCTGGACTCTCAACCAGGATAATGTTTTTTCCTCCCTTTGAATCCATATTTTGGCAACTTGTACTAATAGCACGAAATCCACTCCAAGTCAAGTTTGTGCAAGACTTTTCTCAGTTGTTCAGAATGTTTCATTGGACTTATTTTGATGTGTGAACATTACTTTTAAGGTTATGGCCGAGAATATAGGGAACGGCTTTTGGGGCACTGGGGAATTGTTGATGTTAATGACTGTTGCAGTTGTGCTAAATTTTTGGTAATCACATTCATTCTTTCAGTTCTTTTTAAACTTTTGATGTACATCAGATGATGTAACTATACATTCCTTCATCTAGGTTGACAATGAAAAGGCAGATGAGAAACGACTATGTATAACTGGTGGCTCTGCTGGTGGCTACACAACCTTAGCTGCACTAGCTTTTAGAGACACATTTAAGGCTGGAGCTTCCTTGTATGGTGTGAGTACTGAATTCGTGTTTTCTGAAGCATTGCTGTGCATCTGTTGGTTATAATGTTGTCTACTGTTGGTTGTAATGTTGTCTAAGTCGTGCTTCTTGCCTTAATATAATTGCTTCTGCTGAAAACTAGTTTTGATACTTTGCTCAGCCTTCCAGTATATCTCAGGAAGTGGGCTGTCTTTTTGCAAGATGAAATGTTTGACTGCTTCTGGTTGAATTAGCCAAACCGGTGTCATTTTCTTAGGGCTTATGAATTGTTGGATCTGAACATAGCATCATGGCTGACATTTTATTTAGGTCTATTTATGGTTTGACGTGTGGGGCAATAAGGGATTTTAGCGTTGTGTTGAAGAGTAGCATGCTGTGATGTTTACATTAATATGTTGGGTATATCATGTTAGCTTATCTATTCATCTTTTGGGTAGCTGAGCTCTGAGATTCAAATGCACGGACACCCTCTTGGGAGTTGTTCTGTTACTCTATTCAATACGTATAAGGCTGAAAAATCTAGCAGTGGCTCTTCTGAATCTATGTGGGGTTTTTTTTGCTCTATGATCCATAGCCTGTCATTCTTTATGATTTTTTATTTATGTAAATATTCCTTTAATGTTGTTCGTACTTTTGTTTTCCATGTAAGGATTAAAGCCAATACTTCCATTGAATTGAAAACTGACAAGATTTTCTATGCTGTATTGATTCATGGCAGGTTGCTGACTTAAACCTGTTGAGAGCTGAAACTCACAAGTTTGAATCTCATTATATTGATAATCTTGTTGGTAAATTAAATAGAAAATGCCTAAAGTATCATTTTCTTCTTTTGTTCTGTTTACTTCATGTAGTGATGAGGTTTATTGGCTGGATGCAGGAGGTGAAAAGGAGTGTTTTGAGAGGTCACCAATCAATTTTGTTGATAAATTTTCCTGCCCCATAATTTTATTCCAAGGATTGGAAGACAAGGTATAAATTTAATTGTGCTATGTGTTTTCCCTTGTTTTTGCATTTTTATTTAAATCGTTATGAATGATTAAGAGGAATAATAAATTCATTACTGTAACCGTAGACTTATTGATATTGTCATATAATTTTGCTTGAGGATAATAAATCATTTTATGCTCTTATCACTTATACCATGAAAGTTGGATTTATTGTTATTGATAGACAGGTTGTCATTGACCAACATGAATTGGATTCATAAATAATTCTGTTTATGACATATGTCCTCACATTATGGTAGAGAAAGAACTTGCTTTTAAGGGCTACCCTCTTTATGCCATATATTTTACTGCATTTTTTCTTGGATCAGGGTGTAACTGTTATGTCTGTAAATTTTATGAATTTTAGTTGGCTGAACAAAAACTATTTCTCTGATATTGGGGTCCTATTAGATGATATTTATTATGATTTTTGCAACATCTATGCAAGGGCAGATATAGAAGTTTAAATTTAATTTGGATATAGTAAGAAAATCCATCACTCGGGGGAAGCATCTGGCTATTGTACTAGACATGGCTGGTATTTGGTGTTGTAGTTTAAGCCTCTTTTAATGTACGAACAAATCGTAACTTATATATGGAAACGTTAATACATTTTAGAAGCTAGGCTTTAAATTATTATGTCATTTGTACTGAGGTCCAGCTCGCAGATTTTTGCTGGGCAGAACGAGTCTTGTTGGATTAAAAAATGAATACTGTTATGTAGTTATACTTCTTGTGGTCAAATTATTATTTTTTATCTTGTAATATCTATGAGGTTTTGTTTATTCTGGTTTGTATGTCTTGTCAGTTGAGTCAAAGAATATCTTGCACATGCTGCAGGTTGTACCCCCTGATCAAGCTCGTAAAATCTACCAGGCAGTGAAGGAAAAGGGCTTGCCTGTTGCTCTTGTAGAGTATGAAGGAGAACAGCATGGTTTCCGCAAGGTATATGCTATTTTACTGGTTATCCAATTACAAAATTAGCCTGGGAAACTTACTACTGACCTAGTATTTTACACAGGCTGAGAACATTAAGTTCACGTTGGAACAACAAATGGTATCTTTTGCACGATTGGTTGGACACTTTGATGTTGCAGATGACATTACTCCAATCAAAATTGATAACCTCGACTGAACATTTAGTATACAATGGTTTCCAGTTCTGGTTCCTTACAAATGCTTTGTACAAGTGAAGTCAATATTTAGTCAACTGTGGGTTTCTGGTTCTAGTTCTGGTTCCATTTTACAACAACAATCAATTTCTCCTTTTCCAGGAAGTTCAAGAATCTGTTCTAGTAATTTTACCAAACCAAGAACTTCAGATGGTGGTAAGGTTGCTACTGGATTGTGGAATATATTTAGCTTAATCCCTGGTACTTGTTAAAACCTGAATGATGGGCTATATTATAATCTCGTATGAGAAGTTTAGACTCTTTTAATGAGCAGATGAAACATTGTTGTTTCATATCCATTTGTAGGTTATATCTACTGCAACATATTGAATTGTCTGCTTTACTACTTTCTCCATGCTTTTAACTGCTAGAATTTCAACTCTTGTGATAGTTTTTAATTTTTGTGCAAGATGTTTTAAGTTTTGTACTTGTAACACTACATGGGAAGTGACATGACCAAGTCCCTGAACTGAATCCTATGCAACTAGGAAAGATTTTCCTCTCAACAGTCCTAACTTATTCATGACGCCACATGGTAGGGACTAGGTAATATTTAGATGGAATGGAGGATGACTTTGGCCTGGAACAAGTGGTTACAGCAATTGGTTGTAGCGCAATTTAAGGTAAACTTTTGTGGCTTTTAAGTTATAGCTGTTGTGGGATGGAATCACCGGGTGTTGAAATGAGTGGTCCTCACCAAAAACCATGCTTATCAAATATTGTTACTCTTTTAATTTTAATGTTAAGCAGAATCAAAACAGTTACAAGCATATCTTTTAACATCAAAATGCTTAGTGACAGTAGTTTGTCCTAGAGTATCCCACACCTTGCTTTAAGTTAATTGTCACATAATTTTACATTGGATAAGAACGAAATATTTTTAGATTTTATAAGATTTAGTTTTGTATACTCTAATAGTCATTTTTGAGTAAGAAAGTAATAGTTTAATTAGTGACAAGTGATATTAAAATTAAATTTATTCTGATTTTGATGTTTCAATTAAGTGCCCTCGAGTAATAAACTATTACCCATGTCATAAGATATTTACTTGGGAGTTACATTAATGCAGTTTTGACATGGGATATCCTTCCTTTGCGTGCCATAAGAAGGCTGAGCCAATATTTTAAGGCAAACAGAGGGATGATGCTGGCTTATGCTAACTGTGTATTTAAAAAATTCATAGAAGGTAGTCATAAAGCTGCAGATAAGAGAGTTCTGTAAGGTGCATCTTTCAATATATTTATGGGAAGTAGTCTCAATCTTGTTATACTTTTGTGGCATTACTCTATTCACTGTATTTGACTACTACGTCTCACAGGCATTTAACAAGCCCTTGGCATGTACCACAACCTGGTTCCTCTCATTTTCAAATCCTTTGTGTTTTTCAGGGTGTGAACCCCTCAGGTTTTATCTGAAGCTGGCGTTGTGATTAAACAATTGAAAAATCATTCGATGTGGAGGGTTTGTGACGTGGCATTCAGATATGCAGCATTAGTCATGCCAGTCAAGCCTTCCGACTTCCAGAAGTTGATAATTATTATTATTTTTTTAAAACCCCATTTGCTTGCGTTTGTAATGGTCCATCTTGAAAGAAACATTGTTATAGCGCACATATCCATCCATTGCTGCACACCAATCTAATATACTGCGGTTTCCTTTCAAGTAATCGCTTTGATCAATGAATTTAAAAATGATGACAGATGCCACACTGTGTAATAATATTTGACTTCGCAGCAGGTACCTCCGAGAGGGTACCCATTTCTGATCCTTTTTCATATTATTATGGTATTATGCTCTCGCCTCCAATTCTGGTGGAATAGAATATTATTATTTTCTCGGTACATTATGGAATTACTGATCTCTGTTTCTAACAGCGAGTGGTTGTTAAAGAATGAATATGAACCAGCAAGTGTGGAAAAAAATAATATGTGTTATTATTGTCATGAACTTTTGGAATTGCAGAGTCGGATATGGTTATGCACTGTACCAATATGTGCTTGTAAAAAAAATAAATCAAAGATTACAATGAATGAGCAGAGAATACAAATTTCCCTGCGATTTCTTTCCTTTAACTCTACACTTTGGTATTAATTAAATTCATGAACGGGTGAAATTCCCAAACCCATTTGAGAGTGCATGAACTGCAGGATTAACAGCCACTCACCCCAAAATGCCTTGTTTGTATGGCAAGAAAGTTTTCTTCTTCAAATCCTGCGACGCAGCTTTATTCTGGGTGTAATGTAACTCATGAGCCGAAACTTGTCCTTTCCTCCTGGAGCTGGACCCTGAACCCGAGCTGTCTATGGACCGTGAACTTGTGCTCCTTTTATCTTCGTTTCTCTTGAAGAGACCTGAATACTTGCTGAATAGGTCTTTCTCTGTTGCTCTTCCCTCAGATGCGCTCCGAAACAAGAGGAAATCCCTCAATCTCCATCTTCTCGAAGAAACCTTTGGAGGAGGCTGGGGCTTTGAACTAGATGATTGCTGCCTCGTGTTTCGTTGGTGTTGTTTTTCTTCTTCTTCTTCTTCTTCTTCTTCTTCTTCCCATGGATATTCAGATACTCTGTGTGGAGACAGTGATCTTGTTGCTTTATGGCTTGAACTTGACAAATCAACTCTTCTTTCTCTTCCTCTTGTATTTTCAGTCGCAGTCGCGAACTGATCCACCTTCTTTTTATTTCTGGGTGAAAGAGCTTCACGAATAATCTTTTTTCCCAGGGAAATAGGCGATCTCGATGACCTTGGAGACAAAAGTGGACTCTTCGGAGTTGTGTACTCGTCAGTTTGTAATCTGGGCGGGGGCTTCAATGGACGAATTTTACCGCCATCAAAGAGTTCTTCGGCTGTCAGAGAATCCTTCTCCAGCTCTGCGCTGAATTTAAAAGCAAAATCATCTTCATTATTGGATGTAACCTTCGGCGTACCGGGTTTGTCTTCCCAACCAAAAGGAATCGCAGCGGAACTCCTGCTGTTCTTTCTCCCATCCATCACGTAGACATCATCAAATTCTTGGTAAAACTCAGAAATGCGGGAGGGACTTGTCGGTGCGCTAGTGTAGAAGAACTCGCCAAAACGTTTCGGTGACGAAGGAGTGCTGGGATACGGGGTTGATCTTGCACTGTTGAAATCGAAATCCATGCCTGGCCCTGCAGGTATCACAAGCTCCATCTTTTTTGATACTATGTTTTTCGAAACGGTATAAACTTTTCGGATGAATATATAAAGAGAGGAGAGGATATGATAATTACAGGAAAGAGAAGACAAGCACAGCAGCAAAGAAAGAGAGAGAGGTAGAGATTGTTGACCATAACCACCGAGTCACGAAAGACAGCCGCCTTTTAATACCTTACAGAATCTTGTCACCTGACAATTCTAGCTTGTGGAGCCTGGGGATGGGTTTTACTATTCTTTTTTATTACAAACAGTTCAATTTTCACATGGGGGATTGTTGGTAAGATTTTCTTATGGGTTTTAGGTAACCTATTACGTATGAATCTTCGTTGTCTTGTAAGCACGAGCTTAGATGTTGACAAATTCAGAAGATTGAACAAATGTTCTTCAAGCTCAACTTGCTTGTGCATCAAGAGATTGAATGAAAATCCCGTTATCAGTCATGTGCTTCTTCGTCTATCTCACCACCAAGCTTGACAAATGAATCCCATGCGTGGCTTCTCTCCTCCCACGTCACATGCGACGCCAACACAAAATGTTAGATCATTGATGACGACTGCAAAGACCCTAACCCAAACCAGAAACAATTTCTTTAATTACCAAGAAAATAAAACCTTGGAATCAAACTTAAATGGTGAAAAGAAGGGTAACGTGAAGTGCAAGAGCATTTCATAGGACTTGTTGTGAAAACGATGCTTCGTATACCCTTCAATGTCTTTCAAGGTTTATGCCGGCATGTATTGGCATTTGAGGACAATTTCAATGGAACTTTAATGTGATATTAATTGGCAGTTTGCTTTCTAACTTGTTGTTTCATTATCACTATCTTATTTAATAAAATTTTAAACAAAATAATTTTATTATATAATTATTATAATAAATTAATTTAATTAATAAAATAAAAAAATTAAACAAAAATTTTATTATTTAATCAGTGCAATTTAAGAAATTTATATAAAAAAAATTAATTTTTTTTTCTTTTATCTTATTAAATTTTTCGTGTAATATTTTATATAGAATTATACGTGTTCGTTAAGTGAATAATAAATTAATTTTTTAATTTTATTATTATATGTTTTGAAAGGCAGAATAAGACTAATTCATCATCACTTCTTCTAGATCTGTAAGACTTTCAAGCCCTCCCTCCATATTACATCTTATCTCTCTATTACAACTCTTTGTTTCGTTTTCACGTAGTTGTCTTAAATTCATTGTAACTCAAATGTCATGGGAATGGAATTTTAAAAATGGACGGCAATGTGGGAAAGGAGACAAACAATACACGTGCATGTGGGCATATTACAGAGTAGCCGGCGGCCTTGTCTCAGTTGCTACGCTCAGTTTTATTTGTTAATTGTTAGTATAAAAAATATATTAACAACCTCGTGTTAAATGTTTTTACAGTTTATTCAGGACCTACTAGACACAGTGTTTGAAAGATCACCAATCTATAATATTGGTGAAATTGGACTCCCACAGTCCAGGTGCATGCCGCCGATGGTGACTTGGTCCTAATCTAAGCAGCTTGGACTGGGTATGTTAATGGTAATTCATTCTACTGCGCTAAAATTTGTTCTGGGCAAACAAAGGGATTGTATTCAATTCTCTTGCCTTTGTGGGTGGTTTGACAACAGATAATCTGATGTCCGATCAGTGTGTACTCAATGGGTTGGGTTAGGAAATCCTGAAGCTAAGGCTACGCAGATGCTCAGTACAGTCCACCATTCAATGCAGATATACAGTAGTTAATACTATACTTTGTATTGAATCACGTGAGTGAGCAGATATGGTTAGGGGCAATCCCTTTTAACCACGTAAAATAACTGGGTAAAACAGCAGTAGCAATGTACCAGATAACAGGCTTTGTTAACTTTTCCAGCTAGTGATCCCCCGTACTCTTGAAAAAGCACTCTGTTTTGTTCTTTAACCTCTTTCTACGTAGTAGGTAAACAGGCCCATATGATATGGGTCTTGTCTTTGATGGGACAAAAGTTAGGAAGACTTCACTTTCATCAACCATTTTCTTCACGTTCAGCCGGAGACAAACTTCTTATTCCATCCATGGATCGAATTCAGAGATCATTCCAGTGTTATCCAAACAAAACCAAGTGGAATGTCACGATTCGTGGAGGAAATTTGCATTACAATCGATTCTGTTACCGACTATCAATCTATGTATTGCCGAACTGTGGATTAGGGGCTGTCATATTTCAATTCCGAACGTACTTTGAAGTACTATCCCAAGCTTAAATGCTTCTGATTGAAAAATTAAGAATGAAGCCGTGGTGAAAGGACTCAAGTATGAAATGGGGATAGCTTGTAAAACTAATCATGGAAGGCAGAATAATAGCAGGCTCTCCACATGGCACCAAACAGAGCCGATCGAGCATTGATTAAATGGCTTAGTTTCTCAGGGAAAAATGAGTTCCCTTCCTCTTGGACCACAAGCCATTAGTTCAGTTGGGTGCTACGCATCAGTGGCTTTCTTTGAATACCAAGGCTAATTAACTTTTTGCGTTGGAACTCCAATCCTACTCCTTTCTTATGAACTAGTCTGCATGCTTATGACCAATATTCATTAGCATGCCAGACACAGTAATGGCCTGTCACCGTTTACACCTAACATTCTTTAATGAAACTACTCTTTCTCTCTCTTCATTGTCACTGTAGTAGCCAATCTATTTTATCTGCTGAAAGGGAATCAATCTGAATCAGTTCTGTTTAAATCAAATCATCCCCGCTGTATAATCTAGTTCTAGTGTTTCTTGCCCATAATTCAAGTTAAAAGTAAACATTCCTAACCTATGATTTGAGCAAAACTTATCATGCATAGAACAGAAGTACTAAATTGGAATTTCTCCTCTTTTTACTGTGAGATTTAAATGACAATAACAAATATATGTTGTATCCAATCAAGGTTTTGTGTACAAATCTTCCCAATACCTAGTTACATGGAGAGAATTATATCAGAACAGAACTTTCTTTATCACAACTACTTACAAGAAACGCTAGAACTAGATTATACATTTTAGTTTTAACCTCTATACCCTAGCTGTGTACAAAATTGTAAATCCAACACCCTTAAACAACCATTTAGAAAGAAATCCAAATGATTCAAAAAGAATTATTTTACGTGCGTAGAAGATATCTAAAACTAAACTCATATGGCATAACATGGACAAATTGTGAAAAAGGCTCACTTTTTCCTCTCTCAATGGCTTTAATTGCTTTTTTTCCTAGTTCAGAAGGTAACTGGAGGCAAACCCAATCAAGCAATGACTCAAAATCCTTGGCAAAGTCCGGTAAATACCAATCTAACAGCTTTGGTATTGCAAATTGTTCTGATGAAATGCCAACTGCAGCCTGTAGGTACTCTCTTTTGGCAACTTCTAGTTCATTCTCAACTTGAGATGCTGTGTACACTCTCACCTTCGTAAATCAAACAGATTCATGAATCAGGGATAGTATCCCAGACGGAACTTTCAAAATCAGAAGTGTAAGAGTGAAGAGACTCGTGACATAAAAAGTAAGAGATTCTTGACCTAGAAGCAACCATAGCATACATATTCAATGTTTCTGGAAGATCTTGAAAGAAAACAAGAACTGCGGGGGAAAGATATGGTTATGTGCCAAAGTAAGAACTGTATTGAATATGTGCAATAGATGCATGGTTAATCACAAAGTATCAATATACTTAGGACCACTGAAGATCTCCATCTAATTGTCTGAGAATGCACATGGGAATAAAGTAGATAATAAAACCAAATCTATCAATTTTATGCATGGACTTACAGCAGGGGAGGACCAGCTTCCACAAGAGAGAGCAAATGTTACCAACGGTTCAGATAACTCCAGTCCAAACATGCACCTGGCTGTCATATCATCATTTTTTGCACTCTTTGAAAAGTTCTGTTGAAAACTTAAGGTAAGTTACAGCAGTAGTCTTAATTAACAACCTGAAAAACCTTGCAAAGAAGTTGAAATGTGCAAATCTTACATATTTTGAGTGATAAGGCAATCTCAGGATGAAATGTTCTATGGTTATTGCATTCAGCAGGTGCCCCCCAACATTTATTGTTGCCTGAGCAATAAGCAATGGAATCGAATGAATGATATTGATTATAACGTTATAAGCTATAAGTTGACCCTTGAACAAATATACTTTTCCAGGAAAAAGATTTAAGCATTTTGTAGACATACTATACTGTTAGGCCTAATCATAGCACATATGAAATATAATACACTTAAACAAGTTCATAAATGATTCTGAAAAATTCCGTACCTTTCGCATCAATGCAACAACCATCTCAGGACTCTCTGGTATTCCGTGCTCAAGGAATGCCTGGAGCAAAGTAGTATTAGTATTTGTCCCTTGTCCATAAATTAACAAGGACAAAAATAAAGACACAAGCAGAACATAAGAAGACTAAATGGAAAACAAGTGGAACACGAATGCTCAATAACACTCATTAAATAAACTGATGTTGTGAAATTAATAGGATCCTTGGCAATAAGAAGCTCTTGAATTCAAAATAGCAGTTCAGATGTTTTACTTGTGTTCAAAGAAAGGCTCCCTTACATTCATCATGCAGGAATTGTAAATGTTTATCCAGAATGAAAGCTTCTCTTGATGGGAAAGGTTCTGTAAATTGACAGAGGAAAGTTTCCCGAGGAGGATTCTGAGAATTTAGAACAGAAAATGCACATTACTCCCAGAATTGGACGGTATCATTTAGAAAATGAAAAACTAATCTAAGTTCTATAGCATATAACTTACTTCAATCTGTGAACAAGAAACATAGAACTTGATGTTCGGTTTGTATTGATTGAGTCTACTTCAATTACAAATAAATGCTTATATGGACCAATATCTCTCTTTCCAAATTGTGAACAGATACCATAAGGATCCCGAATTTCTGTTTCTTCGTTGCTTTCTTGATATGCCAATGCCGATATAAAAGACAACTTTTCTGCAGTGCCTTTGCACTTAACTGAGCTCATTCTTAACAAAATGCTTGATAAGCATCTTACAATGTCCTCGGAAATTTTGTTTGGACCATCATCTCCTGGTAATCTGTCATTTGATACACTAATGGTTCTTGCTTCTGCATTTTCAAGGTCTCTAACTCGACATTCTAGCTGAACATTGCAGAGAACTTGTACTCATTTCTCTGCAAATATATTCACTACAAGATTCTGAAAGTTATCAATATTAATACAAACCTGTAATTTGTGAGGATCCAAATGCTTCTCTGTCGGTTTACAGTCACTGGGAGCTCTCTTCACAGGAGATCTGACTGATTGGACTTTATGGACAGAGGATCCCTTGTTCTTCACAGAATTAATACACATTTGGTTCTCCTTACCTCTCCCATCAGCTATTAAATCAACGATTAAGGCTTTGATTACAATTCAATAGCAGTTAACTTATTAGAAAGTAAATAGGATCAGAAACTGATGTCTGATGGTGTTCTTACCAGAAAGAGATGCCAATTGCATTATTGCTGACGTTGCGGATCCACTCACATTTTGAGCTAAAAACGTCGACTGTTCTGGTTTGGAATTTGTATTCTTAAGGGATGGATCATACAAATCCATTGAGCTCTCTATGCTCCTCTTAGAGGATGAAATGTAGACAGCTTCTTGATACAAATCTTGTCTGAAATGCACTACCTGTTCTTCAAGCCTTACAACTTCCTCTTCCAGTACAGCCACTTCTGCAAGAAGCTCCTTTGTCTACGAAATTCAAAAACTTAAAATAAAACTCTAGCCAAACGTATAATCACACAATCAAAATCGAATTCCAAGATGCTTGTTATTGGTTGCACGCGTCGATTCATCTCTATTGGTAAAGAACGGAAAGGGAATGGTGAATTACTAACAGGAGGAGGAAGATATGGAGGTAGACGAGGCAGAGCTCCCAGAGGTCTATTGAAAGCTCTCTCCAAAGCTCTGTGTACATTCTCTTCATATCTGAGCTTCTTCTTCAACTTATCAACCTGAAAATTTCAATTTTGAATACTACAACCAGTACCAGAAACTACAATAAAATAGAATCATTCCAAATGGGAAAAAGAAAAACGAATCCTCACATCTTGCTGTAAAGCCATTTTTCTCTCTCTGTTATAAGCTCGTCGATCAGTGGTTGCTTTTCTGGAATCAGCAACTTCGCTCCTCCCCATTTCAACCTTCTCCTTCAATGCAGCAGAGATTACAATTTATTAGCTCATCTCTTCAAAGTTCAGGACAAACAAATAAATAAGTATTTAAGATTTAAATTGAAAAATGGCATTGGATTCTCATCAAGTAAGACTACTATTTCCAAATCTCCAGGATCATTCGCTTTCTGGAGCCTCGTCGTCGAAGTTGAAGCCATATGCATATCATTTCAAGGGAAAACTAAACTACCCTTTCCGGGAAATAAATAAAGGTGATTTACTGGTTTGCGAAGGAAACCAGTTTAGACATTGATTAAAGGTGATTTACTGGTTTGCGAAGGAAACCAGTTTAGACATTGATTAAAGGTGATTTACTGTATTTACTTTTTCTTGTTTCGGTGCAGCTTTCATAGATTGCAGTCCACTCCTGACTCTGGTATCCATCTTTTGACAATCTCTGTAAAATCTGCAACATAATGATAATCCCAACACAACATCAACATCAACAACAACTTCATGAATGAATATAATCTGAAAACACCAAATTCAAAACACATCGTGTTGAATTCCATTGATAACAAGGACAGAAAGCAAAAGAAACATATTCAGACCTTATTTATGCAACAAACACTCATTCCATAACAAAATCAATAAACTTGAATGAATTAGAAACTCCGATAGCCGCATTCCGCTATGGTTGTGAAGAACTAAACCAATACCACCCGGAGAAAGAGAAACATATATCTCTAAGTGAACATCGTTGGACAAAGCATTAGCCGCAAAATTCTATGTAGCGAAATATTATAATCGGAAAGAGATGCCTGATGAACAGTGTTGCTGCTGTATTCTGTTATGCATATCGTTGGAAGATTATTTTAAGGAAGAAGAAAACGAAATTGAGAGAGAGAGAGAGAGAGAAAGAGGGGGGGGAGGAAGAGGTGGCAATGGCAACTAGCCAAGTGAAAGGTGAACTGTGAAGCGGCATGCTTTATGAAAGGGAAATCTTGGTACAAGATAGCCCCCGTACACTAACTCCACTATGGGATTGGGATCTATACTTGTTCCTCTTTATGTGCCATAATGAGTGAACGTGTGTCTTCTCTTTCACAAATTACTTTCTAATCTTATTGCTATTCCGGAAACACCCTTGTTTTCTTGCTGGTTGACTCGAAAGTGAAGAATTATTATGGTCTTGTGCTAGTGTCAGAAACCATAGACAAAAGATTAGATTTATGGGTTAATTGGGTTGTGGTGTTGGTGGTGTAAGTGGGTAAATTAAATTAAGCTAATTGGGTGGACATTTGAAGGCAAAAGCTGCTCAAATCACATGCTTGCCAACTAAACACGTTTTCGTTTTAGGGAAAGAAATTTAATCAGAGGCTGAGCAGAGAGATTCAACATTTAATATGTTGGTTCGTTGTCTCTGCTTGTTCATCCCTTACTTGCATACTAGAATTCATTCTAAATTAACTTGGTCGATTGAATGTAGTAAGAAATACGAGTTAGCGTATTGTTCCATTTCAGGTTGCTCCTCCATTACTTGGCAGTCGCCTCTCAGCCTTGACTCCTGATTAAAAAAAACCCCACTGTTTTCGAAATGGGTATTAGGAAATTATGAACCCAAATTCTCATAGAGCTTCATGATCAACGTAAATGAAAGAAGACAGTCAACGATTGCCACCTCTTCTTTTCATTTCCATGGGATCCAGATTTCAGAATACCCATTAATGCATTTGAAATTGTAAAAATGGATGTGAATATCGATGTATAACCCCACATCGCGTGCAATGTCTGGCTTTCTTCTTACGATTGCCTCTCAAATCCACCCATTTCTTTAAAATTATTATTAACTTTTTGAATCAGCAGAAACTAGAATGGTGGGGAGGGGTTGGGGAGGGGCATTGAGGGCGGGCCGGAAGCTAGCATGATTGTTGCCAAATGGACGCAACAATCACAGCCACGTTGATTAGCTTAATAGTTAATTACTTAATGTCTAAATCAGATTAGCTGTTGTTTACCATTCATCATGTGTTGATGATTGTGACTTGTTAGAGCCCAAACCATTAGTTGGGTTCATTCAATTATTTTTAAAATGCTTTCAGCGTATAGATAAAGGTAATGCTTCTCTCACATTATGCAATTATTGTAGATTGAATTGGGGGAATTATATGATGGTGACTAATCACTGATATAATTACTTTTTTCAAAACACCATCACCATCGTTAGGAAAGAACTATTCCATTAACAAATTAAAAAAAATATATTAACAATAAATAAAAAAATTATTATATATTAATTATGTAACATGATAAAATTATTTTTTTAAATATTTTTTTATGTCAATTATACTAATACGGTAGAATCGTCAAAATAATTAAAAAATATATTAATATGTAAATAAAAAAATAAATAAAAATCTCTCATTCATTTTATTATTTTTTTAATTTAATTTGCATAATTTTTTATATTTTATTTATAATTAATTAATTTTTTTTTATCGGTAGGATGACTAACTTGGTAGAATTATTGTATTTAAAATTTTTTTCCTTTCTTCCTTGTTCCATCTAATTTTGCAGGCAATGCAATGGTTGGTAAATTATTGTATTGAAAATTTGAAAGTAAAAGTCATTTAAAGACAAAAGTATTAATAGGACAAGTTATTACATTAACCCAAAACGCAATCTTGTTTTCCGGAAAGTGGAAGCGGACTCTTCTTTTGGATCATTATGCAGTTTTCTATTACTCTTCATCTGTTTACATGTGTCCGAACTTATGTTAAATGTAAGATTCTCTTGCTCTTCTTCCTCTGTCTTCTCATAATCGGGTTGGGTTTGACCAAGAATAATTAAACTACTAAAACAGGGGCTATCTATTGAAAAGAGAAGCAAATAATAATAATAATAATAATCGTTTGAAGCATCCACCACCGCCATGGATGAATGAAGTAAGTTGATTGTGGGCTGTAGTTGTCACCGCCAGGTTGTTGTAACAGCAGCGTAGTTGAGTACAACCGGCTGATAAAATGTCAATTTCAAGATAATAATTGGCTTTTAAGAAGGCAGCCTAGTGATTGGGACGATAGAGATTCCTTTTCCAAGCTAAGGTTTAACGGGAGTTTCTGGTCTCTTTTGTACCAGTCTTTCAGTCACCCGTTGCATAGAAATTTTCATTACGAAACAAGACATTCGGTCCAACGACTGTCAGGAGTCAACATCTGTTTTTCTCATGCACAAGCAACCTTAGGTGGAAACCCATATTTCTCGACGACAGCTAAGTTATGCGGAAGAAAAGACAAGAGAAGCACTTGTTTTCAGCGCCACTCTTTAACAATATGATTAACGGAGAAAGTCATGATAAAATTCTGTTGAAGTTTAAGAATTTGTACGTAAGAAACAGGAAGCTAAGGGTAATTGCTTATTGAATTTTGTAAAATGAGAACGTGGGTAGGTCCAATTTTCACACCTCTCAATAGAAATGTTGGTAGGTCTACGGAGAGACCGCAAGAATCACTAATGGGATTTGAATATGTGACGCTACACCAAAAACCCATATGCTAGAGCTGAAAATACCTGTGGATCCACTTCATAATTTTGCCATGGGTCTGGTCTTGGGTTAGTAGGAGTATCATTGGCAGATAGCTCAAGAGTGCGATGATTGATCTACGGATTTAACGAGGAGTATACACCGTGGGGTCATTTCTTCAATATTTCTCAAACACAACACAAACCCCTCCGTGTCTTGTCCTGTAAAGTTTATGGTTCATATAATATTGTAGTTTTTAAAGCTTTTCAGGGTGGGAACTTTTGATGATGAAATGACTCAAATCTTCATGCTACTACAATGATTGTACCTCACCTTCTTTCACCAAAGCTTATCTTTCACCCCTCATCTCTCTTTTCCTTTTTCTCCTCCTTAGTTTTCCATGATACTGTGTGAATTCGAATGTTTATGCAACAATTAGACTGAAATGGACAATTTTCTTACAGGTCTACATTATTTCTAGAATATAGGAATTGGAAATGGTTGAAGAAATCCAGTAATTGCTACAAGGTCAAAAGCTGGAAGCTACTGAGTGAGTCAGTCCATGGCCATGGATTTCTGGAGTCTGACTTTATGTGGGCGTCACCAACCTAGTTAGAAAAACAGAAACAACTTTGGATTTGTGCAGCAGTCCTGAGAAAAGTTGAAAAGCAGCTACAAGCTAAAAGCTAGGTCTCTTCTTTACATATTGTGGAAACACTCAAAAGGCCGAAGCAACTTCGGCTTTGGTCTGGGACAAGGCCCCGAGATTGTGAAGTTGATCGCTGTCTCATCTTTGCCCCATACCGCAAAATAATTTGAAAGGACAGTCACAGTCCGACATAAATCTCCATTATGGAGTAATACAGCTTCTTTTATCATGCAAAGGTAAGAGTAAGTTCAATCAAAATAGAGCAAGAAACACTGGCGGGTTTCTTTTCACTTGGGGTAATAATATTAATAGGGTTCCAGCTAGAAAAATCTTTCCACCATGTTCCCATGTTGGATTTGTCTTTTTGTCACAGGACAGGATATCAATGACTATAATATGCGTGCTACATCAACATTTATAACCAAAATCTCGAGCTCTTGATCTATTGCCACACGTGTTTATTATTTTGAGAACACCAGGGAACTTGCTGTTTGATCTTGAGGGGTCAACCAGCTCTGATTTCTATGCAATATGGTCCATTAAAATGAAGATGCAATAAGAATTAGGGCTGCATTTGCAAGATGCATGTATGCTCTTAACTATGAAAACCATCTACTCCCACATGCACTCAACTATTATAGAACTGGATTGCGATTTACAACAAGACAGACACAGTTAAAAATAAGTTTAAAAAATAATAGAAGGCTAGATAGGTTATGCATTGACTTGTTATTGTCAGCTTGTATATTTGGTACTGGTTTTGCCATGCCAGCTCTTCATAATGAATTGGTCCCCTTTTCTAGTTGACATGTAATTTGTTTAAGCAATGCTCCCATCTCAAATTTAACATCCCATCATTATACAGATCACCAAGGTTATTTCCCTTTCAATCCAGCATTGGTTGCATGTCATTTGCCACATCAATCAATAAGAGCAGAGCAGAGCAGAGCAGTTAAAAGTTTCATCCAGTCTTTTCTCCTCCATTCAGCAATGAAAATATAGGGAAGAGATGAGTATATATATTTAATGGGAAAGCTGTTTTTATTTTATATCTTAAGCAGGAGCAGGAAAGTTAACAATCAGCATGATTTCTGTGCTGCAAGACAAAAAAAAATTAGTACAACTATTAAAGGTAATGGACATAATTTCATCTTTCAGAAAGTGTATAGCAAGTGCAGTAGCAGAAATGTGTGAAGTCTCAAGTTTTAGATCATGAAAAAGACTTGACCAAGCCCAGTCATCTAAGGTCTACACTGCAGCCTTAACTAAACAAGGCCTATAAACAAAAGGTCCATACACTGTAGTCTAGCCCATTTAGGTGTACTGAACGTAGTTAGGCCCATATATCCCCACAAAAGTGATTTAAAGAAAAGAACCAAAATTGCGGTGAGCGTGGATCGAACACGCGACCTTCAGATCTTCAGTCTGACGCTCTCCCAACTGAGCTATCCCCGCAATTGATTGTATGGTTTAACCATTTTAATTAATAATGATTTTATTTACCGGGGCCAGATCTACATCCGTAAATGGGTAAACATCAGGCCTTCCTTGCACTCCCCACTGAAACAACACCCCCACTAGCTTACTGCAACAGACGTTGATCTGCTTTTGTCATTCCCCTATTATTAACTATATTTATATTGACTACAATTCTTCTCACAGCTGGACTCAGCTTAATTGGAATTAGGCAGATGATGGTGTCAACATCTCCTACCAATAAACTAATGTTTTTTAAAGTCAAAAATAAAGCATACAATATCTCAACGACACTTTCTTTACAGCATTTGTTTTGTTCTTCTTTTCTGAATAAAGGTCAATTGTAGTTGATCCACTAGTGGCATCACCAAGAATTCAATCACTATACACACAATTATACTGTTACTCATTCCAAGACTCTAGGTAGCAATGGCTAATTCTGCATTTGTCATTTGGGTTTCTCTCTTGTGCTTTACAAGTTGGAGTCAGTGTTATGAATGGTTAGACACAAATCCCATGAAATTCCTGAAGGAGGAATTGGCTAAGGGGAGACCATCTAACGAATTTGCAAGTTATGGATCAGATGCATATGCAGTTGCAGGACGTTTAACAGTGTACATTGGCCCTCAAGATGGATTAAAAGAGAAGGATAAGATCGAAAGCTTGCCTGGACAACCTTCAGGAGTGAATTTCCATCAGTATTCAGGATACGTGACAGTGGATCCCGAGGCTGGCAGAGCATTGTTCTATTATTTTGCCCAGTCACCACAGGATTCTTCTTCTAAGCCACTTGTCTTGTGGCTTAATGGAGGTAACTAAGCTTCTTGTCATGCCCAAGTTTCTGTAATGTTCCATAAAATGAAAACCTGAGCAGTGGCCAGGAATTCCAGTTCTGACTCTAGCACTCCTACCTGGAATCTGGATCAAGTATTTGTCTTACAAACAACTAACTTGTGTGATACGATGGCCAGGGCCTGGTTGCTCTTCATTTGGAGCTGGAGCAATGATGGAACTTGGGCCATTTAGAGTGAACAAGGATGGCAAAACTCTATATCGAAATGAATATGCGTGGAACAAAGGTCAGCCTTTAAAAATTCCAGCCTTACAGTTCCTTTCATGCTTAACATATAATCTCTTAAAGTTTAGAAATGACCAGTATAATTTGGTTAAATTCCTTGATTACTTTCAGATGCCAACATCATATTTTTGGAATCACCTGCTGGTGTTGGATTTTCTTACTCAAACACAACCTCAGACTACAAATTAAGTGGTGATACTAGAGCTGCCCAAGATTCCTATATATTTCTTGTTAACTGGTTGGAGAGATTCCCTGAGTACAAAACTAGACATTTCTACATAGCTGGAGAGAGCTATGCAGGACATTACGTGCCACAGCTTGCTCATGCAATTCTTCATAACAAGTTCAGCAATCAAACAATAATCAATCTTCGAGGAATTGCAGTAAGTTTCATACACATTATATCTCTTGAATTCCTGGCCTTTATCTGAGCTTTAATAATACAAGGGAGTTTTGATGAATTAGATGGGCAATGCGTATATTGACCTTGAAACAACCATGAAAGGGCTGGTGGATTTCTATTGGTCGCACGCTCTCATGCCCGATGAAATCTACCATGGACTCACATCAAACTGTGATTTTACTTTACAAAATAGCTCAGACAAAGCATGTTTGGAATGTGTTAATAAAGCAACTGATGCCGCTGGAGACATCTATTCCTATGACATTTATGCCCCCTTGTGCAATTCTTCCCCCGAAACTAATTCTGTATGTATAGTTTTATTTTTTGTGCAGTTCTAATCCAAATGTTAATTTTTGTAATGTGATAGTTGCTCATGTATCTACTAACTGGAAATGGCAAACAGATTTCAACATTTGATCCCTGCTCAGAAAATTATATCAAAAAATACTTGAACATTCCTGAAGTTCAGAAAGCTTTACATGCAAACGTTAGCGGTCTTCCTCATCCATGGCAATCCTGCAGGCATTGTCCTACAAACAACTTCTTTCTGGGTTGTGATTATATCGTGTGTTCTCATAATTTACTAACACGAGATATTTGTCTTTGGACTTTATCTTATGTCTGAAAACAGTGGAGAAATAAATAAACTTTGGAAAGATAAACCGGTAACAGTACTGCCAATCATTCAGGAGCTGATGACTAAAGGAATACGCGTATGGATATACAGGTTAGGCATCAAGATGAATGTCATCATTTTAATAATCAAGCTATTAAGTGTTGATCTTAACCAGTCAATCCTATCACAGCGGCGACACAGATGGGGCTTTGCCAGTAACCTGCAGTAGGTATGCCATAAACAAGCTGGGAACACCAGTCAAGACAGCCTGGTACCCTTGGTACACCCAAGGAGAGGTAAGCTTTGGCAAAACTTTGCGTTCGTAATTTAATGACAATGTGATCACCAGACTAATGAGGTTGTTGTATATGTTAAGGTTGGAGGATATGCTGTTGGATTTCAAAACCTCACATTTGTGACTGTAAGAGGAGCTGGACATTTTGTTCCAAGTTACCAACCTGCTAGAGCCTTGGTTCTCTTTTCCTCATTCATAAACGGCAAGCTTCCACCTTCAGCTTAGAGACAACTTTGTGAAATATTGCTAACACGTTATCTTCTTTAGTACATAATTAAGCATTTGTGAATGAATGGTTATCTAGAAGTACAACAAGTATTTTGATTTTGTCATGCCGAGTGAAACTGTGACCTTATCTTGGAGACTTTATCTGAGAGTTTTGTTGGGTAGTTTCCTGCTCAATTCTGTTAATTCTGTGCATTGCATGTTACAACTAAAGACTTCTGTACTGAAGCATTGGGTGTAATATAAAAACGTTCGAGTTCTGGATACTCTGTTCCAAGTCATCAGCCAGAGAGGACAATTAACTTCTTTCTCATCAGTCGGGAGGTTATTTAAGGAAAAAAGTAGATGGCAATCCTACTGCTTGCGTGGAAGAAAGAGGAACCAATGAAACTTCATGTGAATCTTGCTTCTAAGTTAGAATTTCAAACAGTAATTTGGTGCAATGATTGAAAACCGTCAAGAGGATCAGAGAAAACAACATCAAAGCCCCGCCAATTCATGCGCAGTATATTGAAACTGACAAACAATGACTGGCTGGCTGGACATCTGAACAAACTTCTTTATTTCAAAATAACATGTTTATTCTGCAGGCATCTTTTAATCCATGCCATGCCAACTAACTATAAAACTGAAAGGTAAACCCATTGAACCATAAACCACCCTGTTTTAGGTTCTCTTTTCAGTCGGATTCGGGAACAGCCACTAGATAAGGTATTACGCATATCTTTTCAGATTTTGCTCTTTAAAGATGCTTATTGCGGCCAATTGTGCATTTCCCATGTCTCTGTTTTCCACCTTCAGATTACCATATTTAAAGTCAAAGATTAGAAAAACGCAGATTGCTAATCCCCCCGAAACATCCGCCTCCTATGTCTCCAATCAGAGAAGAGGACACACTGGACTAACCACTCACTGGACCATTAGAATGAGGATGTTTCCCAAATGCCCAAATAAAATTCCAAGTACCATTTCACATTGGAATCGTTAATAGAGAAAGATAGCCAATGGCGGGCCCCTCCGCCCAGATGATTTCATTAATGCAAGTTGTATTTTATCTATCATAAATTGTGTAAGGACCACGGAGAGAGCACATATAAAGTAGTCGTGAACTCAATATTATCATCATAGAAATATTGACTTGGCTTGTTTACAATTAGTACTAGCTTTGGCACTCCAAAAGCTACCCAAAAAGCTATCAAAGATGAAGGTTACTCCCACAATCACGTGGCTCTTGCTGCTACTGCTGCTTTTCTACCATGCATATTGCAACGCCAACCAGATCGACAATCTTAACAGGTTGATTAATTCTCGAAAATCCAGCAACCCTCCGCGGGCTGAATCATGGACAGAAGTACAAGTCAGAAAGGATGTATTCTCCCCAGTGTATATTGGACCTCAGGAGGGTATGATGCAGTCTGACAAGATCAACACTTTGCCTGGACAACCTCAAGGAGTGGATTTTGATCAGTATGCAGGATATGTAACAGTAGATCCCAAGGCTGGAAGAGCACTCTTCTACTACTTTGTAGAGTCTTCTCAGAATCCTACCACCAAACCTCTTGTCTTATGGCTCAATGGAGGTAAAATTTAAACCGCAAAAGTTATTTACTATTTAGCATAGTTACCATGACATTGATCTGAACGATTATTCCATCATTTCTTCCTTTTCAAAACTCTTAATATGTCATCTTCTTGCACATTTAGGACTTACTGTTTAGCACAGTTACCATGACCTGTGTGAGAAATTTTAGGACTTGCATGTATTCAGAAAGAGAATCCACGTCAAAATTAAGCTCAGCATGAAAACAAAATTTTTCTTCATACCTTTCCCTGAACCAGCCAGGAGTGTAAAGTTGAAGAGACGTTCACTAGAATGGCTTACTGAGGGGAAGATTATCATGTAGTGAGCTGGAGCCAGGGAGTCCTCAGATTTTCATTAAGCTTGAGCCAGAAATAGAATGCATGATAGACTCGATACCCGATATTCCATAATCCAACTAGTAGACGTACAAAAACGGCATGACCCACCATTTCAAAATTCCTTGTCAGGCTCTATCTGTGACCATTCGATCTTGCTTTTGCGCTTTACTTACCAGTTGCCACAATATACGATTATGACTGCCACTATTCTTTTTCTAGAGTGAATTACGAGTCAAACATTATGTAGCCACTCATGGCCCGCCACCGAGGAAACCAACTGGCACCATAGAGTCTGGGTCAGAACAATCGTATTTTATATGATTATCTGGTGATTTGATGTTAATTAAACTTTCTACTTCAAGGAAATTAAATGTCACTTATCTGCATTTCCTTCTGTCCGAACCCTCTTCTCTTGATTGCATCTTGGAAGAACTTCGTTGGCCGGTTAATTTCGGGTGGCTTCCCACTTTTGGCCAAGCTGCTGGATCCACTGTCAGCAGTGCCAACCAATATCTGTGACCACGCATTATTGCATGCGGCCATTTTCTCATTCTCAATTATTCAGAAGCCAGCCGGAAATTAGCAATGGGAATGCAATAATGCATCCATTCTTAATCTGCATTATTGCAATAATTACCCACTAAGCTTATTCTAAAATAGAATATAATAATGTTACCGTTGCCAAAAATACTAACCTCTACAATCGGTAAGTTGCTGTAAGTTAGAGTCACAACTTACCATAGCAGTTTTGTCCTCCACCACTTCCGACGTTGAGGCTACAGCCAACTCCTTTTGCTAAACAATGAAATGAGAAACAACAGCTTTTAAAAAAGAGAGGGTAAATATGAATTTCCGTTCTGTGCAGGGCCAGGATGCTCATCTCTTGGATATGGAGCCATGCTAGAACTGGGACCTTTTAGAGTGAACAGTGATGGAAAGACTCTATTCAGAAATGAATATGCGTGGAATAACGGTATGCAAAATCTGTTTTCGGCCTTAAGGTCGATGACCTCTTAAGCACGTACTCGTCATAATATCTCAAAACTTTTCTAAAAGGCACAATAATTTTGCAGTGGTGAATGTGATCTTCTTGGAGTCGCCAGCAGGGGTGGGGTTTTCATATTCAAACACCACTTCCGACTACAATAATACCGGTGACCGGAGCACAGCCGAGGATTCTTACACTTTCCTGGTAAACTGGCTCGAGAGATTTCCCCAATACAAGAACCGAGACTTCTTTATAACTGGTGAGAGCTATGCTGGTCATTATGTCCCTCAGCTCGCTTACACCATTCTCTCAAAGAACAAGAACACAACTGGATCTGCCATCAACCTCAAAGGCATAGCTGTGAGTAATCCGATAACCCCGTATCTTTCATCCCCTCATGCTAGAAAGATCAAAGTTATAAATTGATATTACTATTTCAATGGACCGTGCAGATTGGGAATGCTTGGATCGACGATACTATGTGCACGAAAGGACTGTATGACTATTTCTGGACGCATGCTCTGAATTCCGACGAAACCTATGAAGGGATTACAAAATACTGTGACTTTGTTAACGGTAATTATTCGAGTGTGTGTAGTCAATATCTAAGCCAAGGAAACAAAGTGTTTGAAGAGCTTGATGTATACAACATCTACGCTCCACTCTGCAAATCCTCTGCATCGAAGCCTCTGTCAACCGGTTCTGTAAGTGTTTATTCTCGTAATTAACGTATTATTTGCCATACTATTTCAGCATAAATCCAAAATGAGAGCAAACGGGGATTTCATATTTAAACTCCACTAAGCCATTGATGATCTTCATCTTATATTATTAGGCCAAAGATTATGACCCCTGCTCCGACCGATATGTCAACTCCTATCTAAATCTTGCCGAGGTGCAAGCAGCCCTTCATGCGAAATCTACTGATTGGTCAGCCTGCAGGTAAGACTAATTTTCTTGACTTTACCCAAATATGGTCTTCAGATATGTATTATACAAAACGATGTATGCAAAATTAAGGAGTACCCCTTCCCCTGAACGACTTAATAAAATGTCTGTGGAAATATTAGTGCTGAATTTTCTTCTGCATTATATTTCCTAGCGTCGTGGAATGGACAGACAGCCCAAGCTCTATCCTTCCTATAATACAGCAGCTGATAGCGAGTGGAATCAGGGTGTGGATATACAGGTAATTCCAGGTCGAACAATAGCTGCTATGTTATGCCTATTTCATTGTACTTCTTACTGCCGACAATTGCTAAAGCTATAAAACGGAAACATTTATAGCATAAGTGCAGAACAATTGACAAACAGCTAACCATCGATGCACAATCTAACACTTGACATGCAGCGGAGACACTGACGGCCGAGTTCCTGTGACATCCTCTAAATACTCCATCAATACCTTAAACCTTCCAGTTGAAACTGCTTGGCGCTCATGGTACACCAGTAATGAGGTATGAATGATCATTCTTCAAGAACATTAGAAAGATCCAGAGCTGTAACTAGTCTTGGCATTTATCCCATGACAATTGTGGCAGGTTGGAGGATATGTGGTGGGATACAAGGGAATGATATTCGTTACAGTGAGAGGAGCTGGGCATACAGTCCCAACTTATCAGCCAGAGAGAGCGCTCACCATGATATCCTCTTTCCTTGAGGGAAAACTTCCTCCTTCAGCTTAGTGAAACCATCCAAATCTATCATCACAGTATGACATCAATAATCTTACCATTTGAAATTTCAGTCACTTGCAATCTGAGCGCAAATAGTTCCTGTGTTATTTATTATGCATCATGTTCTACCACAGAATAGAGACCTAAAATAATAAAGTATCAATAGAACAAATGATTGTTGTTCATGCTTTTGTTCCAAATATTGCAAGACATTTGTACCGAGATCAAACCAAACAAGTTGAAGAATGATCTGAGGGAAAATTCTGAAAACATCTACACAACAGATTTTCCCCTCTGCCTCATAAACAAGTTGAATTTCTTTTCACTCGGCAAGCAACTCAACCGGGCTCTGATTTTGAAATGCCAAAAGTTCACAGTAGACTCAACCAGAACTCAAGGAAACCTCTTGTTACCAGATCAAGGGAAATCCAATAGGCCTTCAATGAAAGCACTTATAAAGAGTGGCCATATACAGGACCATAGTGCACACTAGAGGACTACTACAGGAATCAAGCCCATAAAGCCATTAAAATATTTGATTCTGTACGGATTGACAGCATATTTGGAACGTGGTAAGCATAAAAAATGACAGATGAAACGAACTTCCTTTACAAGCTTAAGATGCACACAAGTGTCATACAATCACTCAATTGACAGAAAAATAATAACAGCTCCTATTTCTAACAAAATTTCCAGTAATTATCAGCATTTCAAGAAGTTGAGTGCAAGTGATTTACATAATGACATTAAGTCATATATAGATAAGAAAAAATGCATGTACAAGTTGAAAAGCTTCATTTTCCACAACACACTGGATAGCCTCTTAATTAACCTCAAAAGAAAGCGCTGCCAACTAGATATATTTCCACTAGAATGTCAGACATGTATGTCACCTTTCTGTTCTGCACCTTGAAAGGCTGTTGAGATAATGCTGCAACTTGTTCCAAACTTGGAGAGATGCCCCAATCTTGTAGCATCTGTCAGTGAACGAGTGAAAGGAAAATTTTAGAGCAAAATGGCTCAATAACCTCTATGAAAGGAAACAAGAAAACTCTTTTACTACGAATTTCCAATGAAAGACATTTCTTCTTTTTAACACAGATCACTTCTGGGGAAAAAAAATAAAAGACAATTACTTGAAAAGTGCAACTCCTAGAAGTGATTATTTGTTCTCAAGGCTTCCAGTATGCTATCTACCCAACTGCCACCAAAAAGAAAGGATATCAGAATCTGTATTTAGTAAATTACAAATATTTTACCACAAATCATAAATTACATTTAACTTCATCTGTCATCCTGATTTACTCCGTGGTATATTAAAAAGACATCAGCATAAAGCATAACTTGCCACAAATTCCAAACAGAGTGAGGATTACCCTTCAAGACCAGGGTGTGTTGGGCTGTAAACATTTCTCAGGCCCAAACTTCTTGCAGCCGAGGCAGTAGTCTCACCAATACAAGCAACGGAATTGTTCCACTGCTCCCATTCTGAAATAAGATTGACCCAGGAACTGTTGCAACAGAGGTGAATAACTGAGGAGATGGAAAAGTTACTGACAAAAAGAAAAACTATAGGGAAGAAAACACCCATCAAAAGCCAGTAGTTGTGAGTCCTAGTTTTCAACTAGTAAAACCTGGGGTTCAAATCCAATGCAAGGTTGGCAAGGGATTTGGTTTATACTCATGTGATATATATTTTTTAAAAATACCTATTTAAGAGATCCAAATTAGAAAGAAACATGAACTGAAAGAGTTTCCATGAATCCTACTGTGCCAAAAATCACTAATAATCACGTGATAATCAAGTTTACAGATATGTAGCAACTTTTTCATCAGGCTGCCAGACCAGTAAGTTCAAGTCATGAATTTCCTTATCAATGGATATAAAAGCTTTTAAGGTGTTCAATATGAAATGAAGTATAAGATGCTAGTAACCAACCACATACCGTACTGCAGAAGGTGAAGCTACAGCAACCACAGGGGTAAAAAGTGCCTGCCGCAGAACTGTTTGGTTGACATGATGAACAGGTACCTGAAGGAAATTATAATAAATCAGGGCTAACAGACAACTCGTTGAATTAGCTGTGCAGAATAACCTATTCCATTAGATTAGGAGCTCTGATGAACAAAGGTACCATAAAGCAGCAGTTCATAATCAACTGTCTCAGGAAAACATATGAAAGCCAATATTGTCAAATATGACAAGAACAGGTGATGGCTTTTGCTAGAGGATTAACCGAGTCCAACACGCACAAAGCCTAAGACCACCTTCCATATGGAGAAGTCAAACCATTTGTTCTTTGGCGTAGATACAAGCTTCTTAGCATGGAGTTATATCAGTTTGGCTAGCCCAAGAACTGAACCAAAGCTGACGAGCCCACCCTTGTACAAGTACAGTGGTTGCTAGGTCAGAGACGAGGGGGTATATTGGTAGTCAATGCAAGGAGACATAACAAAAGATTTACTCTTGCTTACACTAATCCCATGACTACATAGGAGACTATAACAATACATTATCAAGATTACCAGTCACCAGATAACTATTTCAAATCAGACAATCATGGGATTATTAAGCTAGCCTTGTAAGACACTCTCCAACAGATGATAAAAAACCTCTGAGCAAAGTGATCTTTCAATCACCTTACCCAATGAATCACATGGATTTCTTGGATCTTATAGAAGAATGCAACATGATATTAAACAGTTACATCTCAAACTGCTAAAAAAAAGGGAAATTGAAGTGAAATACTTACTGTTGTGTATGTATTCAACCTCATGACTTCAAAACCACGATTAGACAGGCCTTCCTCTGAAACATATACAAAAAATGGATGTTCAATATTAACTCCTACCCATGCTTTTGCAGATGATATAAGAAATAAATTCATTCATGAAATCAACGGCAAACTTATGACAGTTACAGGTATTACAATCTACAATAACAGAACTTAAGTTTGACCCTTACTCATATTAGAAACTTACGAATTACAATAATGTGGCACAATTACATATTTAAAAAAAATTATCCATCTCCAAAATTTGAAACAGGAGCATGCTCACAATCAATCAATGCTTTTGAGTGAAAATTATCACAGAAATTTCAGTGGATCACAAAAACTGTACAACTTGGTTGAATACGATGAGGAAATCAAACTATAGATATTGCTGTAACCACAGCAAGAGGAAACTAAGCTAGCAATTAGGGTTGCATTAACCAATTAGATTAAAGTGGATGCATAACTATTAAATCCAGGTATAGCAGTTCTGAAATTAATGTGCAGAACAGGGGAAAAGAGGAAGAAGAAGAAGAAAGAAAAAAAGAAAGACAGAAAGCACATGACCAAAAGAAAAGTCGACAACTTGACGCTTTCTACGTACCAATCTCATTGGTAGCTTTTGCAGAAGCAGGATACAAGACAGTGCATTTTTTATTCCCATTCTTTGGAAGCTCTAAAGCCAAAAATTTTCCTGCAGCTGGAGCGAGGAATATTTTACCAAGTAAGCAACAATCATATTCAAATGCTTTGAGAAACCAGCCAGTGGCGTAAAAGTCTATGATAATGTACTAAGATGTCACAATCAATTACCTATATAACCCAAGACAGTAACATAACAAACAATCGATATATTTGCCATCTATAGCTGAAATCTAAAAATTTATTAAGTTCAAAAAAAATGCAAGCAAAGCAACAAGATAAATACAGGAAAGTCTACAGTTCACTGCACTTCAATTTTCCAGTTTTCATATGATATTATTGCTAGTTCTCCTAGGCAGTGGAAGTATATTCTGTTCTGAAATGGTGTCAAAATTTTAGCCTTCATTTTTGATTTCTTAAGTCTTCTTAAATAAATGATGCATAACTGGCTACAAAGAACTGAAGGCTTAAATTAATTAATCATTCTCACACATATAAACATGCATAAATACCTTTTGATGGCACAAAGGCTACATCCAGTGAACGCTTTGATGATCTCTTTACTTCCTCAAAACTGCTGGCTGTACCAGCACCCACAACTCCCACCCTAACATTGGGGGTTCCTGCTTCTCTAAGGGCCAAAATTTAGAAAAATTTTATTAATAATATAGAGTCAAAAGTTTAAATGTTGAAAGAAGAACCAACAGAAAGGGTCAAGAAGCCTATGAAAAGAAACAAAATCCACCAGCCTCAAAAATTATTGCTCTATCAAAAGAAAAGTGAGCAGATAAAAATAAAGATATCCTGGGATAAACAGAGGAAAGCATGTTAATCACCCAAAAAAAAATCAGACCACAGAAAATGGACATAGATCAATGACAAAAAGAAATTTCAAGTCACAATGGAGCATTGATGACTTGAAAAGAATAAACAACACGACACTTTAAACATCTTTGCAGCACATTGCAGAAATATGCATACACACTCACAAAATGGGATAGTGTCACACTAGCACGTTCTAACCCTTACTTCCATGCCTCTAGGAAGACAGAACCAGCTTCAGGGGAAGTTATCACAATCCAGTCGAATACTGTATCTGCTCTCATCAAAAAAGTACAATAAGGAAAAAGATGAGAAAAATAACTCAGATGCCCATTGTCTTGACTATAACATAATAATCACCAAGAAAAAGTTCCATCACTCGGTGTGAAAATTGATTTCACCATGCAGACTTCTCCACCACCCCCAAAGGGAAAAAGGAAATATCTCCATGCAGCACATTTGCTTCAGCACAAACAATCTAGCAAAGAGCATAGGGCATAAAGTAGAGACAGACTCAGAACAAATAGGAGCACTTAGACTCTCTGGTCAGTCCCTTGGAACAAATCAGAACCACCTGCCTCATCTCTTTTTGAAGGGAAGAAGAGGGTGGAAGTAAAGAAATTACCACTTAATACAGAAGAAAGCCGGTCCATATCAGGCCCCTGCACGTGCTGAATCAGGGGAAGCTCCAAACAGTTGATCCCATGTTTAGCCTGTGTCAGAAATAGAAACTCAAATCTCATATCGTCCTAAATTCAAAACTTGAAACAAATCTTCTCTTTGCATATTTTGTTAACTTGAATAAATGCCTAGATCCATTGGGACATGATCCACTCTGGTTTCAAGTATTTGCACTTACAAGTGGCTTGGGGCCCAAGACACAGAAATCAATGATACAACATCTGGTTAACTGATAAAGTATGCTGCACATAAACAACCGTTATATGAAATTTTAAAAGCTAGAAGCCACAAAACATGCATTGGAACAACAATATCTATGCTTTCAGCAGCTTCCCAGTACTTCATCCTTTTCAGGATGCAGCAAAACATTGATGATAACTGAAAATAAATTCTTTTGTTACACCAGAGGGAAAAAAGATTTTAAGGGCAGGTGAAGTTTGTTAATGACACTGGTGAAGTGTGAAAGATGATTGACACACCAAACACCAAACATTACGTAATAGCAATTGTTTTCATGAGATCATTTAGATTATCACATGCCACTAACCCTAGTGATGACTCCAATTTCATGCAGTGACTCTTTCGAGATGATAAATGCACGCCTTAACATTATGCTAATGTATTCACATCCTAATCGCTCACACTTTCTCATTCAATGGAACCAAAAAAGTTAAACAAAGATTAAAATCGTAATGAAATCTGCAGATGTAATGTATGTATATTTTATTTCTTCGCGTTGATTATAACATGACGTTTTCTCAACATTTTCGCCATTTATTTACTGATCTTAATCTAGATAGATTTTCCTCTTTCTTTCCATTAGCAACATGCAAGCGTCAAACTTGCAGAAGATTACCCTTCCTTATATTTAAGGGCTGAGAATTACCAAAAATTAAAAAAATAATAAAAAGAAATAACAATGAGATATGTTACGATCAGTTCAGCATTTAATCAAACACCTAACACTACAAATGGATCCTTCATTCATATCCAAAAACAAGCACTACGAGAAGGCAAACAATTCTTGAAAATAACTAGACTGAAACTAGAATAATCTTGAAAATTTAAATGCAAAGCTATAGAAAACGATACTGAAACATATTAATGCTCCTACAGTCCCAAAAAAAAGAAGAAAACAACAATGTATCAATATGCACGCAGAAACAACATAAGGTGTTGGAGAGAGAAGAGAACGTGTACCAGAGCATTAATGAGCTTGCCGTTTTTGCCACGTTCTCTGGTGACGACGACTTTCGGATTTTGATCGGAAGTAGAAGCAGAATCAGAAGAAGCACGAATGCTGTGGAACTGATAATGAAGTCGCCTGTTGAGTCGCAGACCCGAAGGAACAGCGGCACGTGGCGGAGGAGGTGAGAGAGGGACAAGAGAGACTTGTGCCATGGAAACGTGTTGAGACGAGAGAGGCGGCAGGGCCAGTTGTTACCAAATTAACTAAATTATTTTCTTGACCCAAAACATCTACCAATTTCTTTTTTCCCAGAAAATCTATCAAATATTATTATTAAAATGGAGATTTTTTTCTTTAGTTTGTGATAATCACTAAAATAATAAAACAAATTTGACAGTAAGCCCCTGGTTGGCGGGTTTAAATAGTCCCGCCCACAAAGGGTACAGCTGGTAAATTTGTAGAAGCAGCTGGAAGACACGTGGCTCTTGCGTGTATGACCTTATCATTTTCGAGACGCCGGACTAGCGTCCCTCGCGTGCGTCCACTCCCAAGGACCATTCGATTATGTTATCTGCTTTCGGGTAATGATCGCGGGTTAGATTCTGTTATGCTCGCGACCGTAGATTCTCTGTGATTATGACGTTTTCCAAATCTAAGGGACGAAATCTAAATTTTGAAGTTTAATATTTATTGGGCGGCCAATTCGACGGTGCTGTGCCAGTGCGCCCCTCCCTCTGGTCCAACATTGGCCCAAAATGAGTGGCTAAAAAGTGGGGAGCTTTGCTTGTCGGTTGCCAAGTCTATGGTCCTTCAATAGGACAATTTCACTCGTATCATCCCTATGACTACATCGCTTGATTAGTGAAATCAAGCGGCAAGGAAAGCCGGAGAGAGTGACAAATAAGGAAACTGACAGCACGGGACGGGTGTCCGATGCATGCTGCCGCAGGCTGTGGAACAACTCAAGAGGTGGGCAACAGTGATGGATTAAAGGCACCCTAAGTATATGCTTGTCCAAGGCACGTTCAATTAACGGCGAGCAGGAGCAATCAGCATGGCCCATGAAAGGGTCACATCCATCCTCTTTGACTCGTTTATTAAGATTATTTTTTTCTTTTACTTTTTTTTTCAGAATTCATTATGGATTTAATTTACATTAAAATTAGAGTGATATTCTAAACAACTAAATATACATTTCGATTGATATTTCATCTTTAGAACAATGCTTGAAGCCATTCTCTGCCTCGGATTTATGCGGGCAGGCAGGAACATGACATTAACACAAAATCAACCGGCCAATACTAATATAAGCCTATACATGGTAATTTTTAAGACCAAGTTCAAACTCTGTTCAAAACTGCATATGAATATGTAGAATACTCGAAAGGATGCCACCACAAGCCTGCAAAATGATAAAAAGTTGTCACCATAACATTGCCCCATGCATTGCGAGGTTATATATTCCAATAAATAAGTTTCTCATTAGCAACCTTGGGTCTAACAAATAATAAATCCAATCCCTAAAAACTACCTCAGGTTGTCAAAATTCAGTTCCGCTCCCCAATGGAAGGGATTTATAAGAATACTACAGAACCAAGAGGACTCTAGAGAGATGAGGCAGATTTGCCCTTTCTAGCACGATAACATTTAATTTCTAGAGCTATGTATTCTCCCGTGCTGTTACTTCAGCTTACTTGTTGTTGGTGGCTGCCATACACGGGGTAAGGCCCATAGGCTGCAGCTGCTGCGGCGTACATGCTTGGGTCATGTGGTGGTGGCAGAGCATAGCCATAACCGTCATAAACTTGCTCTCCATAGTACTGTCCACTCCACTGGTTGGCATAATCTGCTCTAAACTGCTAACCCACAAACATACTAGTTAAATGAAAAGCGACAACAAAACAGTATCATATTAGCTCAATTTTGATAGATAAAAGATTTTCAAATATTGTTTGCATAGAAGTGAAGGGGGAGTGTAATGCCTGCTTATTTGCTGGGTTGCGTCCCCAAGAAAGACGCACGGTTTGCTTGCCAACTACTGTCCCATTCAACTTCTGCAACGCTTCCTCGGCATTATCTCTGGTAACAGAGATTAGATGAAGAATCACAAGGTAACTGACTGACTGAAGCTATAACTGTAATATATGTCAGAGAAAAAATAAAACCAGAATTTCACCTGTTGGCAAATTGTACAAATCCACATCCTTTTCCAACTGGTATTTTAACGGAGACTATTTCACCAAACTGAGAGAAAGGTTGTTGCAGATCTTCATCAGTGACATTTGGGTCAAGGCCGCCAACAAATATCTAGAAGAAAACATGGATTAGCCAAAGAGCCGCCCCTTCTAGCTAAAACAAGATGAAGGAGCTGGGAAACTCACTGTTGTGTTTGAAGAATCTCCATCAGATTGAGGGCCTTCAGCAGAGGCACCATTTGATACATATCCACCTACTAAAAGCAAAAGGAAAAAGGAAAAAGAAAAACAAACAGTATTGATTAAACATTGTGAAGAATTAAATGAAGTATACAACTTATAAAGCAATGTTTTATCTTCTTTCCTTTTCCCTCTTGTCTCTTTTTCTTTTTCTCCTTTGATCCTTATCGTGGACACAAAAGCTGATCATGAAAACAAAATAAGAATAGGCTACATTTAAGTGGCCCAACAAAGAAGCAAAAATGTGATCATCAACAGATGAAAAGAAGGTTATAGAAAGCATGCAGAAAACTAATCCACTTTGAAATGAAAAATCTCAATTCCACTCATTAATAGAGCCAAACAGCTAACTCTCAAAACAATTCGTCCTGGAAAAGCAGAGTTTGCATTAAGAGTACTTGGTCATTGTGAAGACTCTATGTAACTAAAAATGGATAACTATAGATCATAGGAATCGCGCCACATTCTGTGGCATGAACCATTTGGATAAGGCATTTGTGATGGGACAAGATCATAGTTCGCTTTGTAGCACACATAATAACAGGACAAACGAACACAGAGTTGTGTCAAAAACTGGAGGAGAAAAGAGACACAGCTTACTTCTCATAAACAAGTAAGATAAAACAATGGCACCTGGACAGCAATCCAAATCCTTCCATGAATTATAAATCAAACTCACTAATACTATTAAACATCCAGACAATACACAAGCAATGCAAGAAGAATAACTAATTACTTTGTGAAGAATATTGCTGTTGATATCCAGAGGACTTCCTAGGAGTTGCAGCACCAATACGCATAGGCCTGCTTGAACAATAGACACCATTCATTTCAGTCATTGCCTTTGACCTCTCGTTATCATCTCCAAACCTCACAAAACCATAACCTTTAGATCGACCAGTATTGGCATCAAAGACAACTTTTGCAGCTTTAACAGATGGATATCTACTAGCAAAAGTTTCATGCAACAAGCTATCATTAACATCTGCAGCTAAATCACCTACAAAGATAGAAAGATCAGGACCATTGTCTGATCTCTTGTCACCCATGCTAAATGTTGCCCAGTTCAGGCGGAAAGGCTGGTCTATGTGGGGCATCAGAATGTTAGTATATCTTTGTAGAACTTTCTCAGCTGTTGCATGGGTAAAAAATTCCACAAATCCATAGCCCTCCGACAAACCCGTCTGCTTATTGCGAATAACCTTAATGGAGGCAATCTACATGATACATAGCATTACATGTTAGAGAGAAAGCAAGGCAGCAAATTTATAATATGTGTGTGTGTGTATATATATATATCTCCAGATATGAAGAGATTTCTAATTAATGATTGGAGACAATAATTTTTCCACATTCCTGAGAAATAAAAACAGGCAAGCTTTTAGTAGATAATATCAGTAGTGAGAATTAGTGTTTGAAAAAACAATCATTTTCCTGAAGACTTTCTCCACAGAACTTCATCCTTAAAAAAAATGAAAAGGAGCCCAAGAGAAAATCAGCCATTCCTTTACATAATACAGAACCTCAAGTGTAAATTATGATTACCAATGTATTCTTTTTTAAGGAGGGAGATGTTGAGAAAGAAAAACAAATATTAGCATACCAATGTGCATTTCCTCCCCCTCTCCTTCCATGCATTGATTAATTGTAAGTGCCATGAATTGCTTAATTGTAAGTGTTAAAGGCCATCTTCAAGTTAAGCAGGCAACTGCATAGAAGCTTGAATTACATTTTTTGCTCATTTCCCAACTGCTTTAAGTATATGAGCAGCAAACTTATCTACAAATGAAAAAACATGGAGGGATAATACGTCCAATAATAAAAGCCAATGGGAAGAGAACCTACCCAATCACCATCTGGTATATATTACGATTGGGAAATACCAGCACTTTGCAGTAAACTGAACACAAGAAAATTGTGTACCTTCACCAAATCTCAATGTCTATTTTTATTAGTGTAGTTGTCAATTTTGAAGTCCACCATTTCAAGTTTCTTCCATTATCAAAACTCTGTTCATAGTGAACAAAACAACTGAATTTTCTTTTACATGGCCTTTTATGTTTTCTACCTCTGGCTTAGGAAACTACTCCATCACAAAAACTCAAAAGTTCTCCCATACTTAGGCTTCTAAGGACTGTACATGCATATAACAATTGCGTATATTCTTTTAATTGTCATTTTATAAATATTTAAACGGTTTAATTTGAACAAACAATTAAAACTCAATTCTGAACATTTCCTCAGACTCATTAAAACAGTTTTCTTCCTGCTCAGAGGTCTTGCCCATACAGAGAGCTATCGTTTCCTTCACATTCTCATTCCATATAATCAACGAATCATCACCACGAAAGTTTCGAAACTTTCCATAAATAGCAACATTCAAATTCATAAAAATAGTTGCAATAATTACTTCAAAAATCAAAACTGCCATGACACTGAGTTCGTTCTGTTGCATAATTCAGCAACAAATTTACTGTGCTTAATCTATATTCGTATGCAAACGAAGTCAGTACATACAGCCATTAATATTCATGACAGTAATCTATATTCAAGTATCCAAATATACGATGAGAGAAGGAGAGAGTTGGGACCTCGCCGGTGGACGCAAAGCAGTTATGCAGGTAGTTTTCATCCATCCAATGATGCAAATCACCGACCCAGATGGTCTTGTTTTCACCGCTAGATCCTTGATGCTGCTGCTCGTGTTGCACGTGCGGCTGGCGGTGGTGATGCTGATACTGGTGGTACGGCATGTAGTGAGGTGGCGGTATTGGATAATGGTGAGGTGTCATCATTTGGGGAGGCATTACCATCGCCGGCGCCGGATACTGTATCGCAACCCACGGCTGCTGCTGCTGCCGATGATTCTGCTGCTCCTGCTGGGGCTGCGATGAATCAGAACCGTTTGATGGCATCTTATTCATTTAGCTTCCTCACGTTAACTGAAACGGAAGATTCAACGAATTGGATTAAAACAAATTTAACAAAATAAAATTAATAAATCTGAGTTCCAGAAAGAGATAGAGAAAGCGATGAATCTGAGACTTTAAGATAGACGGAGAGAGATTAGGGTATAACCGGAGGATTAATGTTGAACTGCAGATGAAGGAAACCATACACGTGTTGGATTTGTAAACACTGTTGAAGTTTAGACCAATGGATGAGGAGGCGAGGTTTGATCGTAGCCGTTGATTTATCGACAAGCTGCGGATATGCAAGTCATACCGCTTCGCTTTGAGTGTTAAGTCTCTCTACTGGATCCGCCGCCAGCTACCTCCAACCACACTCCCCCTCCCCACCTCACCCCTCACCTGTGCTTGCGTAGATATTTTCGTACTTTCCTAATTTGTTCTAGATTCTCAAGAAATGGCAACTTGCACCCTGAATCTTATCTCTCCTTGCGTCACTGTTTTTAACTTACCCCGTGGTAACTTTTTCTCCTCCTTTTAAGGTTGTTAATTCTCAAAGATTCACTGCATCAACAAGTCGAATTTTGAAGAATTTGCTGATTGTAATTATGATTTTACTCGGCCACCGTGCACAGAGTTGCGCGGGCGTCCAGTAGAGCAGGTTTAGCAGTTGAGTCGTGTTGGTCCATTTGTGCTTAAGTGATGCCAACCATGTTCGGCCCAAGACTTTTACATTGTTTGGGAAGTTTGACAGTTACAAAGGAATACATACAGTAATCCCACTTCACTTTCGTCAGGATTGGACCAAACAAGTAAGAAGAACAGTATGACATAAGAACGTAAAACCCACAACGTGTTATGGTCTCTGATGTTTGAAGTTAGCTACAACTTCCCGTAATGGTGTTCGCAGTTGCAGAGGGAGCCGATTGCAGGAAATGTTTTAGATCCTGTTTGCCACAAACCTAACTACAATATTCAGAAAACGACAACCAATTTATTTACAACATGTCGTTTACATTTACAGCTTACATCGAATCCCACGGACTATAATTAGCAATGACATGCCATCCTTTAAACAAGAAATGAAGATTTTATTCTGTGGGGATTGTTTCCAATGCCCTCTGTATGTATGTCTTTGATTGTTATCCTCGTTTTGAACTCTTCCCATAAGCTCTATGGTTGACCAGCTATTGTCTGCTTCAGCTCCATAATTCGACATTCTCTAACATGACATGTTATTATCACAACTAAAAACATTGTTAGCGTTATCAGACAATTAATTATTTTTATATATCGAAATTACTCATAATTTTAAACTCTAAATGAATTTTAAAATGTTATTATGATTAAATTTTATATTAAATAAAATAAATAAATAAATGATTAATTTTATACGTAAAATATTAATTTTAAATTATATTTTGAAACTGTAATAAGTCGTTTATGTCTATTAGTAATTGATGTCATTATATATTTAATACAAAAGATTATATGCATAGCTCACTCATGAATTTCTATTTTCTATTGGAATCAATGTCTTATTATGCATATTTCAAAGTGAGATACACTATTGTGATTACACAAACAACATAGAACATTAATATATGCTCTAATGGATGCAACTTCCAAGTTGATTGGATCTTAGAGTTCATTTGCAATTATTGCAAATATGATTAACTTGTGGCGATTAATGAGTGATTCCTTTTAAATCGAAGGCTAACCTTTCTCCATTCGGACCAATCCCATGTAAAGAAATAATGACCTCAATTGGTGATAGAAATCCACAATAATAAGAAAGCCAACACCTCAAAAATTGCATTAAGTGGTCGACATTCTTAATGTCTACGGATCATAATCCACAGTTTATATACGTCCATAGCTTATCTATCGTCCTCCACTGACTATCTAAAGCTACAAAAGAGGCATATAACAAAGCCATAACTAGAATATCCTTAAAGGGTTTGGAATGGACAATTTTAAAATAAAAAATAATGATTCATTCTGTAATGAACTCCATGTCCTCGAGCAATAGAAGTTGCTCATGTACTCGCAACTCTGGAATGTAATCATGAAGGTTTCGAACACTATCTCCATTCCTTTTCCCTTTGGTAATAGTTTAAAAGATTTTTTTGATTCCGATGTTGTGTTTTTTCTTGGAAGGAGCACTTCCACTTTGGATGATAATGGGCATAGTCTCGACTCTCGACAACTCTTATCATCAAGTCTTTTTGATTCCAAATGTTTGGAATCTGAAGCTAGATAATTTATCAAAGTCAAGGAATGATGGTCTCAACCCTTACATGATATCATTGTTGAATATGGGAAAATACAGTCTTGCATTGCTCCCTAAGTCAACCGGTTGATGCTGTTTAACAACTAATACGAAAAGATCTTTTTTCCCTTTTAATGGTGTAAACAATAATCTTGACTCTTTGATTTCAATTTCTAGATCGTGCGGAGTTTAATTAATTTGGTCGCTTAATATCATTGTTCAATGCAATAAATTTCTCAAGTTTTAGCGGTGGGTATTATGAATTTTAGAAATTTTTAAAATTAAGTAGTTATATATATAATTAATAATTATAATTAAAATAATTTATTATAAATTATATTACGTGTTAATATTAAATTTAAAAAATAATAATGAAAAATATTAAGAAAGTATCCAGGGATAGATTGATATACATATGGCTCAACATTCGAGAAACAAAAACTTAGGAGTTGTAATAATCTTCACTGAAACATACACAAATAGATCTGATTTTACTAATGCCATGAAATGACTGACAAATGCACAGAGAAAGATAATAACAAACACTAGTACAGTCTGCTCTGGAATAGGAACCTCAAGCAATACACAATATCCATATTATTTCACAAGGGATAAGACAGCGAAAAGTAAGAAATTTTAATTTTATCCTTGATTAGTTTTGACCTTTGCTAGATGGTCCAACGGAGTGGCCAGCAGCGGCACTGGGGCCAAGTGTCGTGGGACGGAAGCCGTCGGTTTCTGCTGAAACTCGGGGAATAACCTGGCTACGGCCTACTATCAGGGGACGGAACACTTCCTTTGATGAAACATTGGCATCAGTAGGGCTTTTATAAGACGGGGTTGGTTCATGAGATTCTGCATGGTCGAATCTGTTGCCAGTACCGGGACTGTGGCCTGGTGTCGTGGGACGGAAGCCTTCGGTTTCTGCTGAAACTCTGGGAATACCCGGGCTACGTCCCGGTATCAGGGGACGGAACACTTCCTCTGATGAAACATTGGCATCAGTAGGGCTTTTACCAGCCACTGGTGGTTCATGAGATTCTGCATGTTCGAATCTGTTGCCAGTGCCGGGACTGTGGCCTGGTGTCGTGGGACGGAAGCCTTCGGTTTCTGCTGAAACTCGGGGAATACCCGGGCTACGTCCTGGTATCAGGGGACGGAACACTTCCTCTGATGAAACATTGGCATCAGTAGGGCTTTTACCAGCCACTGGTGGTTCATGAGATTCTGCATGTTCGAATCTGTTGCCAGTGCCGGGACTGTGGCCTGGTGTCGTGGGACGGAAGCCTTCGGTTTCTGCTGAAACTCGGGGAATACCCGGGCTACGTCCTGGTATCAGGGGACGGAACACTTCCTCTGATGAAACATTGGCATCAGTAGGGCTTTTACCAGCCACTGGTGGTTCATGAGATTCTGCATGTTCGAATCTGTTGCCAGTGCCGGGACTGTGGCCTGGTGTCGTGGGACGGAAGCCTTCGGTTTCTGCTGAAACTCGGGGAATACCCGGGCTACGTCCTGGTATCAGGGGACGGAACACTTCCTCTGATGAAACATTGGCATCGGTAGGGCTTTTACCAGCCACTGGTGGTTCATGAGATTCTGCATGTTCGAATCTGTTGCCAGTACCGGGACTGTGGCCTGGTGTCGTGGGACGGAAGCCTTCGGTTTCTGCTGAAACTCTGGGAATACCCGGGCTACGTCCCGGTATCAGGGGACGGAACGCTTCCTCTGATGAAACATTGGCATCAGTAGGGCTATCACCAGCCGGGGTTGGTTCATGAGATTCTGCATGTTCGAATCTGTTGCCAGTGCCGGGACTGTGGCCTGGTGTCGTGGGACGGAAGCCGTCGGTTTCCGCTGTACCTCTGGGAATACCAGGGCTGTTGCTTGGTATCAGGGGACGGAACACTTCCTCTGATGAAACATTGGCATCAGTAGGGCTTTTACCAGCCGGGGTTGGTTCATGAGATTCTGCATGTTCGAATCTGTTGCCAGTACCGGGACTGTGGCCTGGTGTCGTGGGACGGAAGTCGTCAGTATCCGCTGAAACTCTGGAAATAATGGCGTGGCCAAAGCCGGGACTGCGGTCTGGTGTTGGGGGACGGAAGAGTTTCTGTGCTGAAACACTGGTGCTTTTACCAACTGAGGTTGGTTGATGATACTCTGCGTGTTCTAAAATGTTGCGGTGCGAGTTGATATCATTTTCACCGTCTTTCCCCTTATCAGTCACGATATTCTCATGGTCTACGCTTTCCTTGTTTCTCTCTGTACTCTTCAAAGGCCTTTCCTCAGTGGATATAATACCATTTGCAAAAATCAATACAAGAAGAAAAGCACCATTGAGTATGGGCTTAGCATTAGCCATGTCGATATATTATGGGGAATGCTGAATAGATTAGGAGAAGAAGTCTAAAAGAAGATTTAGCTAAGGAGAAGAGAGTGAGGAAGAGACAGGTATGCCCGAACTCAGTTGTCACTTTGGGTATTTATAGAGTTTTGAGAGCCATTAATGGCTCAAATTACTAACAAAGCTGGTAACAACGAGCATACAACATGTAAACGAGTGATATAATTATGCTTCCTTAGATTCTCTTCGTGACAAAAGTCCGCACGATCAGCATATTCTTTTACTGGTTGTGGATCTGTAATTTTCTATTTTTGCATGTGCCATGGAACTATTCTCTGATTTTCTCTCTGTTGAAATTAAACTGATTTAACAGTGAGTAAAACTCATTACACGCAACTTGTGAAAAAGACTTTTCTGGTACAAAGCCACTATTTGACTTAATGTTCGGTTCTCAAAGGGCGTATCTGGAGGCTGGAGGGACTGTTTATGCATCATATTTCACGTGCCACGAGGTGAAAACTACATGCAGCTTCACCCACTTGAAGATGTTTATGGAAGCTGTAATCACAATTAGACGGCATTCTCAGTTTCAGTGAATCTGGATCAATCAACAAAATTAGTTCCTGGAAACTCCAACGGAAAACCCAATTACAAACAAGGCACCAGTGATGATCAGCCTTACATAACCAGTAACAGGATCAAATTGTTCTCCAAATTTTTAGTTATTAATCTGAAAGCTCATAGGATTATGCATGCATTAATCTCTTTGGCTTCAACTGATGAAAAAATTCATAGTAGTGGAGGTTGGAAAATGGCAATCATTTTTTCAAGAAGCATATGTTTCAACGAATCGTGAATATTCTGTTTGACTTGTTGGCTAACATTGGGTGGTTGGAATGTTCAAAATTGTCTAGTGGTATTTTAATTTTATTGTGATGTATCATTGTTGCAGCTGCTGGAGAATACTTAACCGTGTATAGTTGCGTGACAGCAATTTCTTTTCGAGAAAAATCTGTTGGTTAATATGATGAGAATCCCGGCGGGATTTTGTGGGGCAGCTGCTGCTGGTACCATCACTGAAAAATCAATCTCCCATGTGAACTTCAGACTGTAATACCTCAGCTGAGCAATTAAGTTGCCCCAGAATGAAAATCCAACAGAGCCAGCTCCAAATCCTGAGGGAACTTCCTTGATCGTTCGCTTTTCTCGTATCCGAATTGACAGTCTGCTGCAATCTCCAGCTTTATTCATGTGATACAATCAATCACTCCTTAGACGACCTAAATTTGCACACCTGAACACGCATGCGCAAAGCACTTCTCCATTTTTTCTAATATATTTGAGTGGTTAACTTCACTGGAACCTCAAGGACGATGCATACAAGTCCCTAAATTGAAATCAACTGCACTGTACTGTATTTGTTGAACAATAATGAGAGATCTTGATGCATCATGACTAAGTGCGCACTATATTTTCCAAAACTTTTACCACTAAAAGAAAGGTATACAAGCTTTCAAGTCCCACATCAATCCCATTATTGTCGACAAGTCCAGAGAACAAAAAAAAACACACAATCAAATTGAATTAAAAGTTATTGATTCTTGGTATAATTCTTATACTTCAGTTTTATTCATTCTCTACATTAATTATTATAAAAGGTTCCGTGTCCCAATCTGCCATTAACATCAAATGAATGCATCCTTTTCGTATAATGGAAGAGAGAAAATTAGAGCGATTAATGGTGGTGGCTGGTTGGCTCCTCGAGTTGCGGAAGTTAACTTGCCTCTCGTGCACTAAAGTAAACAGCTGTAACACAGTGCGAGGCACCATCAGTTGCCACTCTTACGAGGATCGGTTGAAAGAGAAAGGCATTAATATTGTTTGCCAATTGCCTCCAGATGCTGAGCGTTGAAATTACAACAGAGAAAGTTGATAAGAGAATCTAGCTAGCCTGGAATCTTTGGAGTAGGGCCTGGGATATTTGCCACTTTGAGCAGACGACGTGTTTGATCTTACTCAGCTTGTCAGTGGATTGGTCATCATTGCTATGCCGAAGAAGTGTAGAATTTGGAATTGTGATCTACACCCTGCGTGCGTGTTTCGGGAGCCCTCGGACATTCAGAACGGAAGTTGGCCCAACGTGAGAAGTGAGGTGGATTGACACTTCAAGCCCGTCTAGTTCTGTATGATTAAGGTTGGGGGATATCGGCTCGTCCGCTTGAGTCTCATCCGAGCACCCATAAATGTTGTCGGGAAAAATAAATTCATGCCCTTGTCACGTCAGTCCCTAAATTTTTATTATTTAAAATTATTAAAAAGATTTAACATAATATCAATGAGATCACCTCATTGTTTAGTGCATGGTCGGTCAAGCAGCCAACCCACAAGCTAGTGGCTGTGGGTGTGAAGAGTCTGTATCCATGGACTGCTTTTACGAAAGAAGCATGTCGTTTTGACAAAATTAAGAAAAACTATGTGCGTGTGTGTGTGTGTACATACAGACAACCCACGCAGTTCCCACGAACCTGTGCGATCAGCCCACAATCACAGGCCCATAACAGTAACATCAGCCCGAGTCCCAATCCAACGGTCAACAATCTGCAAATGCCGCTCAGAGTGCAGTGACCAATTTTAATTTTAATTTTTTTTTGGCTTAAAAGAAAAGTCAAAATTGAACAACACGTAACCTCTGCAATTCCAGGTAATGTGTATGCAGTGGAGAGAATATGCCATTGTTATGTACTTCTCAGACATTCTCAGATGCCATTTTCTAAGATAACTGAATGCTAACTCTCTCTTATTTTTATTATTATTAATTATTTGTTTTTGGGTCCACATGCAAGTTTTCATTTCTCTCTTATCTTTCAGGTTCCTTCTCTCTATTTATCTGAATTTTTAAATTTGTTGTTAAAATTCTCGGACTGTTGATGGTAACATGTTTTTGTTCGATTGATTTAAGTTTGCAAAAATTTGTTCCTTATAGTTTTTGTTCTGTTCTTGCGATACTTTCATGCTATTTTATTAAAAATTTGTTTTGGTTTGTGGCAATTTTTGTTACGGATTTGAGGAAGTTTGTTGTTGAAGAAAACCCTAGTATCTATTTGTTTGCTGAGAAAATGTTTTGCGGACTGGAATAGCTCCGGTTTTATATCCTTTTAAAATTTGGCAACGTCATTTTGTATACCTGAATAGTTGATAATAACGATGACTACCAATTGCTTTAGTGCCACAGTTTGCTAGCTTGAAAGGAATATTGAACTAGGACATTGATATGTTTAGTGAAAAATCTTTATTCTTTCCACAGTTTTTCCAACACATTTGATCTATGTAAATGACCACCTCAAATATGTTTGCAATTCTTTTAACGACCTTTGTTTTATTGGATTTTATACAGTGTCCTGGAGCTGGTCTATACCAACGTTTTGGTGCTTACGAGCTGTGGTTGATCTGCAAGCTTGAATGCTGTAATTAATCGAATTAGTGCAATCACTGCTCGATGGGTTCTGATAAGCAGTCTGCTGGTTTACTGGATACTCTCCGAATGGAGAGGGTCAGGACCATTCTAACTCATACACATCCTTACCCACATGAGCACTCGCGCCATGCAATAATTGCTGTTGTTGTTGGTTGTCTGTTCTTTATCTCATCTGATAACATGCATACCCTTATAGAAAAGTTGGATAATAATATCAAGTGGTGGTCTATGTATGCTTGTTTGCTTGGCTTTTTCTATTTCTTTTCATCTCCGTTTATAGGGAAGACTATTAAACCAAGCTATTCAAATTTTAGTAGATGGTAAGTTTTTGATGCTAAAGCCAATGCTTCATTTTGTGATTTGGAAAAACATGTACAAGTTTGTATGCTTGTTAACATAGTACTAACGGCTAGTTTTTTGATGTGTGAACTTTGCTTTTGCAGGTATATAGCTTGGATTTTAGTTGCAGCATTGTATCATCTTCCTAGTTTTCAGTCAATGGGAGTGGATATGAGGATGAATTTGTCTTTGTTTTTGACAATATTTCTCTCTTCTATTCTGTTTCTTATTGTTTTTCACATTATATTTCTTGGCCTTTGGTATATTGGTCTTGTTTCCCGTGTGGCTGGACGGAGGCCGGAGATCTTGACGATTCTCCAAAATTGCGCTGTAAGTTTTTAAGACACATTTGACTCATAGAGTACATTATATATGTTTACCTTGCCTTTTTCTTTTCTTTTTAACTTTTGTGGCCTTGTCTGTAGGTTATTAGTGTATTCTGCTGTGTTTTCTACAGTCATTGCGGTAATTGTGCTATTTTGAGACACAGACCGCTTGACCGAAGATATTCTAGTTGGTTTTCTCTGTGGAAAAAAGAAAAGAGGAATGCATGGCTTACAAAATTCCTCCGCATGAATGAGTTGAAAGAGCAGGTCTGTTCATCATGGTTTGCCCCGGTTGGATCTGCAAGTGATTATCCACTTTTGTCCAAGTGGGTTATATACGGGGAGGTACAGTTAGAAGCCATATATTTTGTATTATCTGGTTTGTAGTTCATCATATCATTTGTGATTTTTAAACTGTTACTATCTTTTTCTGACTTGCAGTTAGTTAGTGACAGTGGAGGTTCATCGGATGAAATCTCTCCTATTTATTCGTTGTGGGCCACGTTTATCGGCCTTTATATTGCCAATTACGTGGTGGAGAGGTCAACAGGGTTAGTGTTAATGTCTGGCTTGAATAGTTAACAAAATATAGTTTGTTGTTGTATGTAGATTTGATTGAAGAAACAAGAATATATTGCATGACTACTATTTGGATTTGATTATGCTTGCTTATGTGTTTATGGTTTGTTTCCTATTATATTGATTTTTGACTATCATCAGGTGGGCTCTTACTCACCCTTTGTCACTTGAAGAATTTGAAAAAATGAAGAAGAAGCAACTTAAGCCTGATTTCTTGGATATGGTTCCTTGGTATTCAGGGTATATGTCTATTGTTTCTTTCTTCGTATTGCATTCTTCTTTGTTTATTTTGGGGCAGGGCGGAATTGTTATATGGACTTTTCAATTAGTTGTACTTAGTTTTGCAAGCATTTTTATATTGCAGAACGTCGGCTGATTTGTTCAAGACTGTTTTTGACCTCCTGGTATCAGTAACTGTTTTTCTTGGTCGGTTTGACATGCGCATGATGCAGGTATAGTACCACATGTCTTGGCATATTCAATAATGTGTTTATGTTATACTTTTTTTTGACAGTATATAGATCTCTCTCCCTCTCGCAATATTGTCCTAGAGTCTATTTACCGAGAAATATGATGTTTCCTGCTGAAATACTTGTATCTTGCTAGCTTGGCTTTTTCTCATCTGGCTTGGTAATCAAGGTAGATTCTAGGTTTGGTTCTTTACACTTCTAGACTTTACCTCTCAAGTATTGAAAACCAATTTAAGAAGATCTGTACGTGGCAATATTTGTATATTGTTATTCTTATTTTTTGGTTTTATGTCGTTTAAACTTCCCATATCTATTTTTGGCAAGACATACAAACTGACAATTGTATCCATGCTGATAATGTTCTTTGTAAAGTGAATTGTCTCTGCACTAAGAATCTTCCAGAGCTTGAGGAATAGAATATCATGTTGTGTCATGTTGATATTATCAGTTGGTCAACAGAAACCTCTTGGGATTTTTTATTTAACTAAAGCCTGTGTTTTAATGTTCTTCTAAATAACTTACCAGCAAAAAATCCTCTAAATTACTTTTCTATATGAAATAACCGATGAGTTTCTATCATGGAATAGTTCTATACCTTTGACTAATCCTCCTTTTCTTCTTTTATGAATTTAGCATTTTCAAGAATAAAAATCTATTTAAGTCCAGATAAGAATTTTATGACATCTTCTACCTTTTCCATTTTGGCCATCATCAGGCAGCAATGAACGAGGTTCAAGAGAGTGATCGGCAAGGAGATTTCTTGTATGATCATTATAGTGAAAAAGAAGATCTATGGTTTGACTTCATGGCTGACACTGGTGATGGCGGAAACTCGTCATACTCTGTGGCACGGCTACTTGCGCAGCCTCGTATCCGGGTCGGTGGAGGTGATTCTGTTTTCACCCTACTACGCGGAGATGTGTTACTTATTGGAGGGGATCTTGCGTAAGTTGGCCATATTTCTTATACATGATTTATAATACCATGTGATGTTACCAAAATTTGCTACTCGGGTAACGGCTTACTTTCATAGTTACAAGCTGATGTTATATCTTGATAGTGCATGGAATGGTTGAGTAATTATTGGCTGGACTAGATCATCAATGTCTAGGGTTTTGACAATGCGTATAACCGACTAAATGTTGAAATACTGAAAATTGAATCTTTGATAATTTTAGGCCACAAAATTTTTGATCTTGATATTGAGACTGGTTGACATTGTTGAAGGCCAAAGAGACTGATTTATTTATTGGAACAGCTGATATTTTGGGTTCAATAGCTTGCTTTGATGATGGTGATTGGTATTAGGAGAAACTGTTTGAGTTACTTTTAGTTTGATATTTTGTTCACTCATTGTGACATTGGAATTGGATTATTACAAATTTGAACTCCATAATGCATAATTTAGTTTTAAAATAAAACATTCTTGAACTAGAGTAATATTATTTTTGGCAAGAACTTCTGAATTTATGTCCTGACTTTAAGTCTGGTATTGCGAGCATACTCATTGCTATTGTTGCTTTTCTGAATCTCCACATTGTTGCTGCTGCCTATGGGAGTGCCATCACAGCTGCCTCCACCATAAGCTCATAGCTTTGTTGTGAGCTGCCATTTTCTTACCATGTCAATGGCTCCTTGCCACCATTGTTAACACACATACAGCCTTTTTGGGATGAACTGTTTACAATTATATATTGTCAAAAGTGAACACATTGGTACCCTGTTAGCATGGTATTGGGAAACTCTGTGTTAAAGATTGGTGAAGCTGCATTGGAATATAAGTTCTTGCATTGTGCATCTGTGATGTTTTATATGATTGTTTTTCTTGGAGCACAATAATAGTTAAAAATAATCAGAATTCAATGTCTTAGCCTTTGGAACGTTGGAAGGAAGTGTGCATCATTTGAGTTTTTATTTATTAAATAATTTGTTGATGAGTATTTTTAATATACTGTTTGCATGTTCCTTTGAAATTATTTATCTCTGGATTATTATAGGTACCCCAATCCTTCAGCTTTCACGTATGAAAGGCGCCTCTTTCGTCCCTTTGAATACGCTCTTCAGCCTCCACTGTGGTATAAAAAAGATCATGTTGCTTTTAACAAGCCTGAGTTACCTGATGGAATTTCTGAATTGGAGCAATATGATGGGCCACAGTGTTTCATCATCCCTGGAAATCATGGTTAGTTTTGAGTTTTAGCCTGAGCTGACTCTGAATGATTTATTTCAGCTGAAAAGATCTTGAATTTCTGTTCTTGCCTTCACATCTGTTGCTGTTACTGTAAAGCTATGATATATTCATGTAAATTTGTTTACTTTCTTTCATAGATCCTGGTTTCGGCAGATAAAATTATGTTCTACATTTGTGGTTATTAAGTATTTCAAGCTGATACAATGGTTTTCATTTTCAAAATTACAGATTGGTTTGATGGACTAAATACTTTTATGAGATATATATGCCATAAGAGCTGGTTAGGTGGCTGGTTTATGCCACAGAAGAAGAGTTATTTTGCGTTGCAGCTTCCTAAAAGATGGTGGGTATTTGGTCTTGATCTAGCACTTCACTGTGATATTGATGTATACCAGTTCAAGTTCTTTGCTGAACTAGTAGAGCAAAAGGTATTTCTATTTTCTGTCTCTCACTGTTTTAACATGACTCCTAGATGGTCGATTCATCGGCAGTTAATAATCATCTTCCTTCTAGTTGCAATATTTATGCATGTGGGTTAATGACTATGAATAGCCTCTTACTGCCTTCACTTATTATATTTAGTTCTCCAATAATATATAGAATTTACCTCCACAGATATGATCCCTCACCAGGCCTAAACACAAATTAAACTTAATTCCTCCAATGTAGGTGTGGGGGATTTTGACACTTATATATCGTGGCCCACTGCAAGAGATCTAACCATTTAGGCTCTCTCCTTGTTTGTAATCAATCAAATGCCTTTTCTAGTCATAAGCTTTTACTTCAGATTTTTCAACTTTTAATATATTATTAACTCTAGTTTGCAGGAATTTAGCTCTTTTTTATGGTGTATATTTTTAGGCTTTCTCTTTTCTGCTTATTTCTGATTCTGTCTTGTGAGAGTTTATATCATCACTTGTTCATTTAGGTTGGAGAGCATGACTCTGTAATCATCATGACACATGAACCGAGTTGGCTTCTTGATTGGTACTTAAATGATGTTTCTGGAAAGAATGTCAAGCACTTGATATGTGATTATTTGAAGGGAAGGTGTAAGCTTCGAATGGCTGGGGACTTGCATCATTATATGCGCCATTCATATGTTCCATCAGATGGGCCCGTTTACATGCAACATCTACTCGTAAATGGTTGTGGTGGGGCATTTTTACATCCCACCCATGTCTTCAGTAACTTTAAAAAATTTTATGGGACTACATATGAAAGCAAGGCTGCTTATCCTTCATTTGAAGATTCAAGCAGGGTAAAGTTTGAAATTTATAAATTCTCTACTGCACTGCCTTGGTTTCCTCTTGTTTCTTGGTGCTATAGTGGTTTTTTTCACTTGATGCAGATAGCATTGGGAAACATTTTGAAGTTCCGAAAGAAGAACTGGCAATTTGATTTCATCGGCGGCATTATATACTTCGTATTAGTCTTTTCACTGTTTCCCCAAGTAAGTTTCTGTTCATTAATCTTTGCAATAGGTTTCTTAAGACTAATAACTAGTTAATGATGATGTCTTTCAATTTTCACTCTTTTAAAGTTGAAATAGTTGCACTGTACTAAGGACCTATCTTATAGATGCAACCATTGCTATACTGTTTTGACTTCCTGGGCCAGAACACATACTTGTTTATGCACCTCGAATCTTTCACTTAGAGGAAAGGCTTCAACTAATGTATGTTTTACTATGTTGCTGAGATGTGACTGAATTTTCTCGCTTTATTTCTAGTGTAAGCTCAATCACATCCTGCGAGATGATTCATTTTCTGGTCACTTGTGGAGTTTCTTTGGCACAGTGTGGAATGCTTTTATGTATGTGGTGGAACACTCTTATGTGTCATTGGTAGGTACTCTACTGTTGCTAATTGTAGCAATTTCATTTGTCCCTTCCAAAGTATCTCGGAAGAAACGGGCAATGATTGGAATGCTACATGTTTCTGCCCATCTAGCAGCAGCTCTTATTCTTATGCTGCTCTTGGAACTTGGTGTGGAGATGTGCATTAAACATAAACTACTAGCAACTTCTGGTGAGTTTTTACTTTGTCTCATACGAGCCTGCAGCAGTAAATGATTATAGTGTTTACAGTTTCCATTTGTAATTGCACCTAAATCATTAAGTTAATTATCTTTTTAGCGTTTATCATAAAGTGTATGATTTTCTAATCAAGGTGATTAAATTTTACACTCTTAAGACAACGACAACCAATTCATTTCAATTAATTCATGTTTTTCTGTTATATATATATATATATACATATATATATTTTTTTTCGAGGTCAATCATAGAATTCTATTTTACAACAAAATATGGGCTTCATATTTGTTTTGAATATTAACTTGACATTTGGTGCCTCAAGATTCTGCAATGTGTATGCCTCTGAAATTTGGTTGACTATGTGTTTGCCAAGTGGAGGTTATAACTGATGAATTTTGGTACAGGTTACCACACGTTATATCAGTGGTACCGATCAGTGGAAAGTGAGCACTTTCCAGATCCTACAGGCCTTCGAGCCCGTATGGAACAGTGGACCTTTGGCCTTTATCCAGCATGCATCAAGTACCTCATGTCTGCATTTGATGTTCCGGAGGTAATAAGTTCTCTTTGTACCAGAATTGGTTTTTATTCTTCTCCTTTAGTATATCTATGTGATACATATTGTCAGGTCATGGCTGTCACCCGGAGCAATATTTGCAAGAATGGAATGCAGTCACTATCTCGAGGGGGTGCTGTCATATATTATGCTTCCGTATTTCTCTATTTCTGGGTCTTCTCAACACCAGTGGTTTCATTAGTGCTAGGAAGCTACCTGTACATCTGTGTTAACTGGCTTCACCTACACTTTGATGAAGCATTTTCTTCCCTAAGAATTGCTAATTACAAGGCATTCACTCGATTTCACATCAATCGTGATGGAGATCTTGAAGTTTACACTCTTGCTGTTGATAAGGTAAGGAAGCCAAATTTGCTTCACTTTCGGGTTGCAACTCGAGTTATGAGATTGTTTAAATGCAATTATGTTTTCTGTTTTTTAATTATTATTTTCCATATTATTATTTTTTCTGTGTCATTTTCTTTTAGTAAAAATATAGGATTGGCGTCAGCTTACTTACCAGTGTAATGCTGTTTGTTTAACCTTCCTCCTTCAGGATGTTAGGAAAACATCAAGTGACTTCCTAGTTTTGACAGTTTTATCATTGGGGATCCAGACTGATTGATGATGCTTTTTGTGTTTCATCCGTCCTATGTTTGAAAACTGTTTTAAGTATTCATTGGCTTAATGGTTAACTCTGCAAAATCTTTCCCACGTGTTAGCCGAGGACATGAGACTTTTAAATCATTGGCTACAGATTACTCACCCAACCTAACATGTGATGCAGGTCCCAAAGGAATGGAAGCTTGATCCTGATTGGGATGGGGAGCTAAAACAGCCCCAGCAATTGAGTCACCTCAGAAAGTTTCCTAGCAAATGGAGTGCAGCCGCTCCGCAGCAGGACCCACTTAATACTGTTAAGATTATTGACCACTTTGTTATTCGGCAAACAGAAAAACCTGACCTCGGATGGAGTAATTGAACAGTTTCTTTTTGATGTACTCTACTGTAACATTTACGGAGTTCACATCATTTAGGAAGAAGCAATGAAAAGGAAGAAGAAGAAGCTGTTCTGAAATGAAAATGATGCCTTCTTTTCATTTCTTGTCTTGTTGAAGCAACAATTTTTCAGTTCTACGCTGTGCAGTGCATGTGGATTGCAAATCATTTCAACAAGTCGAGCCCTGCCATGTCCAATGGTTTATTAGCTTTCCAAGCATTTTTCAATCGTGTTAAAAATATTTCTTGTTCGTGTGATGAGGGACTTGAGCCTGCTGCCGTAGACGTCTGATTCCACCTCATTGCCTTGTTGTCTGATTACTGAATGTTGTTTGTTATTAATGTCAAACACTAATCTTTGTTATTAATTTAAAACATTAATCTATAATTTAAGAAATTAATTCATTAAAAAAATATTATCTATTCGTTATTATTATAAACTTAAAAGCTCACCCACGATATCTATCCCATGTAGAGGGTCACTTGTCATCTATCGTGACAGTAGGAACACCCAACACAGCCTCAAACGACTTGTTCGATAACTGAATCACCTGTGGAGTGCATACAAGCTTAATACGTCGTCCACTATTCTGCGGGACGAACTGCTCGGGCTAATGCATACTTACTATCATGACGTGCGTACTTTGAAGGCATTTGTCATCAACTGTGGCAGAAATTGCCAAGGACCTTTTATTGCTAAAATTGAATCTTAAATCAGGTATATACACACTTGGAAAAACTACATCTGATAGTCTGAGTGCAGGAATTTCTCGTACCAGGTTCCGTTCAATGCTTTCTGGACATCATCCCAGTTCTAAACTTGCTGTGATATCGCCCTGCTGTGGATCTTAACGTGAAGACTTGTGAGCTGTGTATGGCAGTCTTAGAAATTCATGAACTTCTCTGGAGTTCCCATACGATGAAATTAGGAAATCATCACTGGATTGATTACTCCATTGTAGACCATAATTTTCAAAAAGCAACGAACTAATTAATTCTGTTGCATTACAAGGGACACAAGTGCCGATATAGTTATAAAAAAGGAGGCCTTAACTCAAATTCACATACAAGAAATCAATTTAAAAAAAAATCATAGTAGAGAATAAGTAGCTAACAGAAATGACATGCAGAAATCATCTTTTTTAAATCCAATGAACAGGCCCAAAAATCTAATAAAAGGAAAAAGCCTTACCACTGAAAATGTTTCCAAGTTGTTAAAATTGAAATGACTATGGTGGTTATAAGATGATCATGCAAACTGTCTGCCCCAAAACCCTGAATGATTTTGCTGCTGCTTTCAAGCATTTGTTCTTCTTGTCTCGAGACCAGTGCTCCGTTGACAGTAATACACCATTCAACGATATCAAGCAATGTCCCAACAAAGGTAAAACAAGTTAATAATACATGACAGAGTCAAGTGTCACCTCTCCAAGCATGTTGAGCTTCTTACACACACCTTTGAACAATTCTTGTGCATCCTCCTCCCGTCTGTCGATTTTCAGCTCCCTCCTTCTAGGATCTTCTAAGAAACCTACAGATAATACGCAACAAAAGAGAGTTAACATTTTGTGCAAGTTTGGGAAAATTCTCCCCTGGTTTTAAATGCTTATGAAGAATATTCAATCCAAGAGCTTCAAGGTCATCCATACATGAAAATCTCATATCTTCATTCTTCATTCTTATGAGGAGGCTGCATTCTTCTATCAAAAATAGGGAAATCAGATGGAAACAAATATGCACTGATTGGGGGATTAGGCAAACGATAAATCAGTGGGCACAACCAAAAGTGACCTGCTTTGAAATATATAGAGGGTGTCCAACTTGGCAATGTGTATATTCGTTAATTTGAAAAAATCAACATATACTTGGTTATGATTTTTTTACATGTTCTCTTGATAAAAATATGAAAAGTTGAGAAAAGTAGTAGCTTGTGCAGGTCTTTTCACAACATTACATGGCACTTTCATAAGTCTATACATTTCTACAAACAACATGGAAATGAGTTTCTTTGTAACAGTGCAAGTGAGAATCAGACATGACACACAATTATTATGTCATCATCAATAAAGCAGTTGTTCAAAATTTGAAAGTAATCAAATACAACATACAAACACTCTCCCACAAACAGAGACAAGTACACATACACCATTTGCAGAACAAACCTAATTCTAACTACTTATTTTAGTCCTTCAAAATCCTATTCCTTCTCTACATACTGCAACCATATTAAATGAGCTCTCTATTGGTTTTCCTTCACTTCACATTCTTCTAACTTACATGGAAATTTCAAGGAATCTCAGCTTGACCGCCGGCTATATGGAAAAAGTATATGTTGTAGGAATGAGACAAAAATAATGGGGCACTTCTCTCAGCAAGTTCTTCCAAATGCTTGGCATACGAAAATCCTGGAGTGCTAGGCTCTGGAATCACAATACCCTGCTCACTAAACCATTCTAAATCTTTTGAAATACCTCCTAATCATTCCAATCCAGTTTTTCTAAAATAGGCATCTGTAATAGAGTAAAACATTAGATTCTTACACTATTAGGGAAGCAAGAATCAAAATTGGAAAAATAATTAATTTGGCCAGAGAATCAACAGGGATACCCAAATAATTGACCAAATGTAAGCCTAGAAGTGTCAATGTAAATTTGATTCCTTCGCAATTATTTATTAGTAAATGACCTAGAATTAGCTCCATAATCCAACTAAATACGACGAGGGCACCATTCACAAACTTTGTTTCGATATTGTGTCACAAGAACATTCATCATCAATGCACGTAAAGGTTGAATTTCTTAACCACTATCCTAGCCCTGATGAAGGAACTTGAACAGCACAGCACAAACATGAATGGTATCAATAATAACACCAAATTTACAAAGATAAAAAGATAAATAAGTAAACAAACATATAAAAATGATGAAGAAAGAATAAAAAAACATACAGGCCACATCATCAGATTCATCAGCAATGCTCTCTACAGTGTTGAAGACAAGCTGGCAATCAACCAAGTACTTGAGAAAGCGTTCCGTGTTCCGTTTCCAAGTATCAGCATCACTATCTTGCTCTGCTTTATCTTCTTCCAATTCTACGTTGTGGTTGATGAAACTTGGGAATCCTCACTGTCACTCTTACTATTATCAGCAGAAGAAGAAGAAGGATATCTTTTTACCGTTTAAGTTACGGAATCTCATGGCAAAAAATCTCATCTCTTCAGTTGTACCTTGGCTCTCTCCTGGGTACAACTTCTGGTACCTTTTTCTCTTTCGTATCACGAGGCGGAGCACTAGTAGCGGTAGTTGGAATCACAGCTGATGAACTTTAGTGAAAAATCTCTTCTCGTATTTATTGTTTTTGCGCGGAATTGTCAGCTTCAGATTTACTTGAGAAGGATGAACAACAGATGTTTCCAGTAACATTGTTATACTGGGCACCAAGGACCACAGTACCGACATTGTCGGTACACTGCAATTCTTCTTGTCCACCCTTCAAATCAAGACATTTCGCAGAGACATGGGGCTCGTCTTTTTATATTATGAAACAAGATTGTTCATGACCCATTTATATCATCAGTCAGATTCCTTATTTCTGCGGCCCAATGTTCTGGGGTTGATGACAAATCCACACCAGCTCCAATGCCATGTTCTGGTGGGATGATGTTCTAGCGCTTATCCACCCACTATTTTATTCCACGGGTGAAATAAAATTTTTAATTACAGATTTCCATTTCTCCGTTAAATTAATAAAAAAAATAAAATATTATAATACTTTTATAATTGATAATATAACATTTTAGTTAACTATCATTGAAAAAAAAGAAATTATAAAAGAAAGAGAACGGCTTGTGTGACATCAAGAAACAGTATTTCAACTGTTCTAGCTACTCTTTTTCTTCATTGTTATGTATAACATTTCTAAACCCATGTTCGGGTCTTGATCTTGTGTATATTCTACCGATACATATGAACCGAGGGGAACAATAATGTACAGCTTTTGAGGAAATAATAAAGCACAGATGCAGGATGATGTACAAAGAAGATGCTAGTTCTGCAAATGAATGTTGTATATGGTACAGACTCCCCTACGCAAAGCTATCCAAGCTAGTTAGCTATCTGATCCAGAGGCCACCCGGCCCCTGAGCATCATAATATGTTCTCAATAACCGCCTTAGTGAGAGCAGAGTTTCAAAAGCTCTCTAGTATGATAATTGAGAAGAATAATCAACATGGGATGAATTTAGAAGCATCTCCTCACGTATAAAGGGATTTCAGCTTCTGCAAAAATTCTAATATTTCAGTATAGGAAGGATCGGCCCGACTAACTGGTTTGCATGAATTTATATGATCTGTTGATTCTAACACCTGTTTCCAATAAAGTGCTGAGAAGTTAGCCAAATGAAAATTGAAAAATTAAGAAGACTAGTAAACATTCACCCTTAGAACTGGCATTCTCTCTCTTATTTCAGAGACCCCATCAACACAGTTTTTTGAAAAAATTATGTAAATTAATGTTTAAATTATACTCACAACAAGTTCCCCAAATCCAGGATATGCTGATTCAATAGGTACAATTTCCATTCGGAAGGCCCATCCTCCATAACCTTCAACAATTGGAGTTACCTTGGTCTGCAAAAACAAGAAGCTATCTATGAAACTTGCGAGAAAACACTCACACATGGTGGCATGCAGGCCCACTAAGAGGGTACAGACATTTCAGTATCAATAGCTCCAGACCTATTACCTCACAAAAACTAAGGACTTCAAGCACCCCTTTCTTATGAAGATGACGGATATGGTCATTAAGTTCAACTAATCTTGCAGAACCACTTCTCAACTCCCCTATCTGATAAGACAAAAGCATCAAACAAATGCAGTGGAAATCAACTTACGCATGCATAAATTACCATAACGAATAATGCATAGAATCTGCAATTATGTACTAATGAAACTTAGTGGCTCAATTTATGAAGATCTTGAACTAACACTTGGAGCTGGGCGAAGCACAAGGCCCATTCGCCAGGGCATATCTGCAAGTTTGCTTCCAAAATGTGGGCAGCTATAAAACACCTAAAATCACATACGACATCCAAATTATGCAAGTGAACATTGTAAAGTAACAGAAAGGTGAAGTAAGCATCTATTATTGAGTGAAACATACAATTCCAACAGTGTTCTTCACAAAATTATCAATGTTTTCTGCCTTTGCTTTATGTAACATCTGCTTGACAACCAGGCCTCCCATGCTGCAAAATAGGCAAGTCAATATATTGTAATAGTAAGCTATGTAAAAACCAAACAAGTTAAAACCTATGACACAATACCAAAATTATTTACAAAAATTGAAAATATTTTTTATTAAGTGCTACAAACATATAGGAACTACTATATGAGGAATTGCAACAATAAGGCCATTCTATCAACACACTAAAAAACAAGCATTATGTGTGCGACAAACCTGTGTGTCACAAACACAACAGGACGGCTCCCAATACCTGCAGCAACAAGCTTCTCTAGTAGCACGGTGCTGACTTCCTGCACATTTCAAGCTCAATATTACAAGTTCAAAGATTTCTATTAGAACAGCCAACATATAAGGAAGATTTTTCATCAAAAAAATGCTACAAGTACGAAATATTGAAGTAAAAATTAGACATGGTTTTACAAGGCAAGTCTGGGCAGCATTGTTGGTTAATGTATAGCACCTAAAATCAACCTAGGTTGGACAAGAACTAGGTTTTATAAAGAACAGTTAACATTAAACAGCAAAGTTCATTTATTAAACCAAGGTCAACCCTCAAGTCGACAACACAGGTTAACTAACAAGATGGTCCAGGAAGTTCACCAGATAGAAGGTTACACAAGTTTGTAAACACAGATCCAGACCAAAGATTCTCGGATCATGAATGGAAAAGCCTGTTGATAACATACCAGGAAGCTTCTAATTTGTCAACCAAACAGTACAAACCTGAAGAGGCAGGCTGGCTCCAGACCATAGTGTAAGATTTGTCTGCATCAAACATCAAATTAGGAGTTATTAATGTGACCAATCTAGCCTAGAAACCAACTTATGAAACTTTAAATGAAGGAGATATCCCAATACAAGAGGATGCCACGTCTCAATTCCTAGTGGATCAATTCCACCACACTCAAAACAAACCTTGTATTTGACAGAAAACATGCGAGCATGAGGGAAGTCAGCTGAAAGCCATTCACCTGGCCAAAATGTTCCAAGCTTCCCAGCTTCCTGATCAATCTTCTCAACCAAGCCTGACTTAGTTGAGTGTTTGTCCTCCGAAATGCGCCAAGTTTTATAAGGTCCACCTCGCAGGCCATGGACAAAGACGATATCTAGTTTGGGAACCACTGACTGTGAGCTGTTCTGTGATTCATCAGTGGAGCTAGGCGAGTCACCATCATTTGAAACTTCAGTTTCAGGGTTAGCTGCATTCTTAATAGAATCAGCCTCATCTGAAGAAGACTTATCCCTCTGAACATGGTCTTGATCTTTATTTTCAGGACACTTCCAGTGGGGCAGTTCAGGGTTAATTAAAAATATCATGTCATCATAATAAGGACAACTTCTGTTTCTGTTGGTAGTTTCAGTATTAGGAACATCATGATTCAAAGAGTCTCTTCCACCTTGTTGATTGCAAAATACATTTAACAGTGTGGCCCTAGCATAACTTTGAGTTTTGAGGTCACTGCAACCTTGGATCTTTCCATTAGCGCAATCCTCAAGCCATTGATACCAAGTTTCATCTGCCATAACAGCCTTCTGGACTTCAGGAAGGAGTGAAAGGACAGTTAACAGCCGAGCTGCATGCTTCCGAATGTGAGCAGTAGGTGGAACCCGAACACTAGATGGATTATTTGTATCTAAATCAGATGATTCACCAGGAACTTCTGAGTTCCTCTTTTGAGGGTCTACGGCTCTTGAAGCATCATAAGCTTCCATAGCTGCAAGTTTCTCATAATCATCATGTAACAGAAAGCGTCTTAGCAAGCACAAGATTCCAAAATTTGCTAATTTCTTTTGACATAAAGAATCTCCAGCACAAACTTCAGTAAGTGCTTTGATCCCCTTAAGTGTTGCGAGTGCAGAATCTGTGGCATCAAATTTAGACATGGTATCTTTCTTAAGGTTTTTAAATGGTCCAGCAAAAGGTTCCAGATCAAGAAGATCTGACAGTGGGAATGTTTCAACAGCATCAGTGATTGTTCCCAATTGCTTTCCAGCCAGATTAACAACGGCACCCGCTAATTGATTAGTGCTTTGTGTGGCAAAAAGGATGTTTGACTGATCAATCTGAGTCTGCAAAAGTGAAGCCACAGTTTCAATCAACAATTCCGAAACCGAGTAAAGAAACCAAATTCTCGTCGCAGATAAAATACAGATAGTAGTAACCAGATCAAAGTTTGAGCATGCGGCATCATTTTAATGAAAGAATTACTAAGGGAAAAAAATCTCTATACCTTTACTTTATGATTTTTATGCTCCGTGCCATGTTTAACAGAAGCACTCTTACTGGAACCCAGAATTTCATTTAGCATGATAGTTAACCATCCCTGAGAAATCAGTATTGAAGATAGTCCATATTCTTCAAGAATGTGTGAAAGGATTTTTATGGCTGAAGACCGGGTGGTGTCAGTGGAAGATTTTCCAAATACCCACTGAAGCAATATGCCAGACCATTTTTGACTTTCTTCAAGTGATAATTGCATGTCCCTGGTAGAAAGCAAATCTAAAGCCTTTGCCAATGTTTCTTGCACTTCTTTATACTTTGCCGTGCGCTTTGCAGTATCTCTAAATAGTTGAAGACCCTTGTCCATCACAAACTCTTGTGCCCTGGGGCTTCTCTCTATAGAAACTAAAAATGCAGATAAGGCTACCCGAGCCAAAGGAATGTCCTCATTTTTACTAGCCTGAGAAACAGTTGAAAGAAGACTGGAACTCCAATCAGAAACAGAATCACTTAAGGGCAGATCACGATCCTCCAACAGCAACCTAGCCACTAGACTCCCATGCCACTTAACAGATCTCTCGGGCGCCATTAGAGCAGTCTTGATGGCCTGCCCATCATGATCTAATTCTTGAATATGAGATCTGTTGCCACCTGATGCCATTGCCCAGTTGGCTAATGCCCAAGCAGCAAAAGGCACAGCAACATGTTGACAATGCAAGTCATCCCACAGACCAGGAACAACAGCAGAAGATAAATTGGCTTGTGCCGATGAATTGTTGTCCTTACTGAGCAAGGCAAGGGTATTAGGGGATTGTCTAACTGGTTGTACTCCAACATCATCAGAATCGCCCAACTTCATAAGCCCACTAGTTCTTGAAATCCCTAAAACTGTTGTACCTTCAAGAATTTTAATCCCTATCCCCCTCATTCCTCTTCCACCATCCTCATCGTCTTCATCTCTTTGAGGTTCATCAAAATGCATGCCACCTTCCTCAATAACCTCAATAACATTAGCAATATCCCTTGTTTCAGCATTTCCTGGCAGTAAAGGCTTAAATGATACCTTTTCTATGCTATCACAGTTGGATGTGACTACATCCATAATGGCAGCGACGAGCATGCTCCTACCTTTCAAAGAATCAGAAATATCGAATGAACTCCGTCTTGAATGCTGCTCCCACAGAAAAGTTATATATCAATGGTAAAACACAATTTGGAAGCATCAACAAGACCAGGATTTAAGCATTCAACAACCATGTCCATGATGTTGACAATAACTGATGAAGAACAAAATGAATGATGTGATAATTAAGTGATGTCAATGATGTGATAATTAGGTGATGTCACTCAAAATAATACCAGTACTTGATGTCTTATTATAGATGTTTATTATAAAGTAAAATTTCTATTTCTCAAGACAAATACACCCAGCATTTTTTTTTGTAGGACTGTATTTTAGCATTACTAACAAAATTTTTGAAACAGATGTAAAACCAATTAGAGACAAGCATATTGGTGAGTTGATGCTTATTAATATTTAACCACTCAACTTTTTTCTTTCCATCTGCCTGTGGTCTTCTCAATGTAAGATGCAAATGGCAATGATGTAAGCTAAACATTTTATAAGCTTCTAGCAGTGCAATGAAGTGCCAACAATGCAATTTGAATAAAAGTAAAATCGTTTTCTGCAATTTCAATACCAATTTCAACGACCAACAAACAAACAGAAACAAACACTGGCCTTCTTGGATTTTGGCTGACACGAAAAAATAAACCGCAACAAATTTGGCACCGCACGAGGCCGCCCTAAAACATCCTTAGACACGTCAGGGTCGGCAATCAAGTAGGCAAGTGCCCTCGCCGCCTCCGCTTGGTTCCCACATCCGTCGCCTCCCACAGCCACCGTCTCCAACAACCAGTCAACCACCTTCCCGCCTCCCGCTCCAACAATTGCCTTCCTCCGCGCCGCATTGGCCGCTGCTATATCCGCCAACAACGCCGCCACCCTCAACTCAAACCCAGCCCTCACCTCGTGGTTCGCGTTGGACAACACCGAACTCAGAGATTGCCACAGAACCGAAGCCGCAACGCCGGTTTGCTTTACATGGCGAATAATTCTTCCAAACGACTCGTTGGACCTGTAAATTGTGTTCTCAATCGTTGAGTAAATTGGACTACCACTTCTATCAATGCTATCCCTACGATGATCATCGGAAAGAAGCGCAATGGAGGCGATAATTGCGGAAAGGACGGTGGCAGAGACGACAAACACGGAATTTCGTGAGAGCGACGAGGCGGTGGTGGCAGTTGAGAGAGGAGAGAGATGGTTTTGAATAGTTTGCGGTGGTGGCGGTGGTTGAAGGACATGCTGGGCATTTATGAGATTGTTAGAGGGCTCATTTAGGTTTTTAGACGAAGAAGAGACGTGCCGTTGGAGAGGTAACCGGTAGTAACGCCGGCGCATAAAGCTGAGACGGAGCATTCTTCTCTCTTCCTTCCGTTCAGCGTGCGTAGAATTTTATGGAACAGATAATGATTCTGTGTCCTCGATCTTTGTTGGCTTGTTCGGTGTTGCGTGTAAAGTTACAAAGCGAGCATGGCGGGAGGAAATTTCGCGATTTGTACGGGAAGCAAGAATTTGATAGACGCTAAGGACCGTCTACGAAATGGAAATTTTTTTTTGTTCCGCGGAGAAGATGGGAACCGTGGCTCTTGTCTGAGAAGTAAAAACAATTTTAAATGGGCTTCAATGGCCCATTAAGAGGGCTTTAATGGATCCAATTCTTTGCTCCACCAACGTCCGCTCAAAACCTAATTGGTGTGACGCGGGACTCAACAGCCAATTATCTTTTGGTTAGCTCAACAAACTGAGCTATCATAGATAAATTCAAAGCATTCCCTTTAACAAATCTCCACCTTGATTTAAATTCATCCAACTGCTAACTTTCTTCCGAGATTTCACCTATAGCATCTCAAACCAGACTCTCCAAGCATCACTACTTGACATCAATAGTCTCCATGTTCAACAATGCCAAACAATGTTCAAACTTCTTCTTTGTGATAGTCTTTATTAACATATCTGCAAGGTTCTCCCAAGTATTAGTTTTCAGCACCCTAACATCACCTTTTTACAATACATCTCTAATGTGATGAAGGTTTACATCCATGTGTTTTGTTCTTGCATGATGTGTATGGTGTTTTGACAGTAAAATTGCACTCATGCTATCGATAAACACCTCTACTGCATCAGCATTCACTCCAAGCTCAGCAATCATTCCCTTTAACCACAATGCTTCCTTAATTGCCTCGGTCAAAGCCATACACTCAGCTTCAGTTGTAGATAAATCAACTACATGCCAAAGTGAGAATTCCAACTGATCACACAGCCAAATAAGGTAAAAACAAAACTTGTTAGTGACCTTCTTTGTCGAGATGAGCTGCATCAAGCTTTTATTGCTCTTCCATCAAGCTTACCTTCATTAACATAAGCATATGTAGTGCATATGAAAATTCTAAAGTGATTTAAGTTTGTTTTGTGGCTAGTACACATTTCATCTGAAGTTTTGTACTCTATGGCTGAGGATGGACATCTATTCAATAGATATATAGCAATTGTGATTGCCTTTACCTAGAAATGTTCTAAAAGTCCAGCACTTATGAGCATGCATTTAACTCTTTTCATGATATTTAACTCTTTGCAATACCATTTTGTTGAGGAGACTATTTACTATTTTGTGTCTTTGAATTCTTTGTCTTTACAAAAATCATCAAAAGACTTGCTATACAACTTCGTGCCATTATTTGTCCTTAAGACTTTAACCTTTTTATTTGTCTGATTTTAAATAAGTTTTAGCCACTTGTTGAATGTTTCAAACATTTAATCTTTGGTTTTGGGCATGAATATCCACATTCTTTTAGTGCAATCATTAATAATGGTCACAAAATACCTAGATCCTCTTAGTGAGCTTACTTGAAAGGTCCTTCAGATATCAGAATAGAAGTAATATGACCTTTCTCTTATATTATGCCTTTCAGATTCAAATTTAATCCTATGATATTTCCTTAACAAATAACTCTTACAGAATTTTAGAAGTATAGTAGGACTAAAGTCAAGCAAATCTTGCATCCTGCGTACCTCAAGACCTCTTCCACCCAGATGGACTAACTTAAGATGCCATACCATTGATTATCTTAGTTTTACACCAATAATGGTATTTGTATCACCAGTTGCTGCCTTTCCTTGTAGAATATACAAGCCATTGCTTTTAATTCCTTTCATCAAGACTAAAGAACCTTATGCCACCCTAAGAACTCCTACTTTATTTTCAACTGAATAACCAGCCTCGTTAAACATTCCTAGAGATAATAGATTCTTCCTAAAAATCAGGCATATATCTCACATTTTCTATGGTTTTGTAGCTGTTATCGTGAAATTTAAACCTTATGAAGCCTACACCTTGAACTTTACATGACATATCATTTCCGAGCAAGACACAACCTCTTTCAAACATTCTTAAGGGTAAGAACAAGGCTTTATTGGGACACATATGAAATATACACCAGCGTCCATAATCCATTCCCCATCATGATTGTCATTTGAAACAATTAACAAGAAGGCATTCCTGAAATCATCTTCAGTCACTATTACAACATCTGATTGCTTTGATGCAGAGCCTTTTTCTTCTATTTCTACCTTTTTGGATATTTTTTCTTCAAATGACCTCTTTGTGGCAAAAGAAGCATTTATACTTCTTTCCTTTCGAGCTTGATTTAGAGTTCTTTTTCCGTTTTGAGTCTTTCTTTTCTTACTTACCTCATGTACTCAATCCTTCTCCTGCCACAGATTCTTTCTACTCGGTCATTTTACTTAGCTCTCTTGAACTCAGTGATGACTTAACATCATCCATTGTTACTATATCTCTTCCATAAAAAAGAATCTCTAAAAAATGTTCATAACTAAGAGGTAAAGATGTTAAGATCATCAAGGCTTGATCCTCATCATCAAATTTAATACTTATTGTTTTAAGATTTAATATAATCTTGTTAACCTTCCTTTAAACTAAAAGCATACAACTGTTTCTTCAGATACAATGTATAAGCAAAGGATTTCTTGACGTACCTCGATTTAAGCTTATTCCACAAACAATTGCAATGGTTTCTTTTGAGATTTCCTTTAAAACTCCATTTCTAAGTGACAAAATCAGTGCACTGTGTGCCTTCTTAAGTATATCTTTCTTCTCATCTTCTTTCAGGTCTGGTGACATCTTGCTTTCTTCAACTAATGTCTCTTTCAGTCTTTCATGAATCATATATGCCCTCATCTTCATCTTTCACAAGTTGAAATCATTTTACATGTAAATTTTTCAATCGAGAACTATGTAGATCCCATTTTTGTTTGATCTTGAAAGGCTCTAATACCAACTGTTTTGAAAAACAACTAAGATTTTCAAAAATACAATGACAATTAATTGATTTGTACATAATAGAATAAACTCAAACCAACACACATGGATTATAGAAGTAAGAACAAACAGAAAAAAAAAGTGATGCACAAAATATATTCAAGAAAAATACCAAAAGAAAAATGCTTCATTTTTTATTCAAGAATATTAGCATTGAATATAGCAATCCCTCTTACAATTATGTTATTCATGAATGGCTTATATAGGCTTACAAGAATACACCTTTCAACTAACTTAATAGACTAACTACCTCTTATATCTAACTTAGCTTTTAACTAATTAAAGTCTTATAATCATAGCTTCAATCTGCAACTTATCAATTCAATTATTGTCCTTTGGTTAGCTCAACAAACGGAGTTGTCTATAAATGAATTAAAGCATTCCCTTTAACAAAAATGAGTCTACAGTTTAACTTTCATATGAAATTGAATCATTTCTTTTAGTTATTTGTAGGGTAGTGGATGTTGGAAGAGAAACTGTTCTACATTAAGATTAACCCGTATTTGGGAAACATCAAGCATGCTTGTTTTTGTAATTTTGTTTACAAGTCTAGCCATTAATATGATAGTAGAGCTAGCTTTCTAGCTTACAAGACTTGTCATGCATGGCGGCTAGATGAACAATTCTCTTATGCAAGAGAATACTTTATGTATTCTCGTATGCTCGCAGGGGCATGTGGGAGTCAATCAAAAAGATGATAAAGTCAATTTCAAGAAAGTATGATAAACTATGAAAGGCTAAATTGCATAATGCCTAGGACCACGTTGTCATTTCTAGTGATTGCAGCAAACATCTTTAGACTAACATCTTCTTCTAATTTTTTTATATCTTTAACTAAGTTATTGAAGGAAAAATTAAAGAATTCCATCTTATTGATAGTGGGTGGTGTTCCTGAAAATAACTAGGTATATATACTATAGTAAGTTAGTGTTCCATCTTTGGATTGGTTACTCCAGGGCGATTATATTCTACTAGCGGATGTGTTTACTCAAACAAATGTAGATATGGTTGATTCCCATCTTGACAGTGGAGTTGAAAGCAAAGATACAACAGGAAAAATTAGAGAATTTAACCTAATAGACAGTGGAGTTGAAACCAAAGATACAACAGAAAAAAGTGGAGTTGAAACCAAAGATACAACAGAAAAAACTAGAGAATTTAACCTAATAGACAATGGAGTTATCGCAAATAACCTGGTAAATACAAGATTTTATTAAAATACATGTACTAATATTGCAATATTTTCCTCTCATAACACGTTACTTGTACGTTAATCTTGTGTCTTTTTGCTTTCAGACTTTAGTAGCCATAGGTGAATTGACCAGGGCAAACACAAGGGAAAATCCGGATTTCTTTCGGATAAAGCGAACGGATTAAGGAAGGTTGCTGGTTATTTCCCTAGGAACTGGCTCCAAGCTTTGTTTTAATACAGAAATGATGCTGTTAGAATCATGACAAAACAACAAGCAATCATTTGGGTGATTAAGCGAATTACTTTGGAAATTAACAATGAACATTAATTAATTACTAAGAGAAAGCTTCATGTGTTTGCTCGATGTATTTGTGACCATATATTTGTATGATGATACAATAAATATCCACCGTTGGACTACTTGATCATTTGATTTTAACGACTCTGATAGACCATAATTTGATTGCGACCACTATCGACAATTCCGGAGATCTTCATAGCTTGTAAATTAGTCTTTTGCTTGTGGCTCTTTTGACCTTTCTCGACAAGATGAACAATTAAGGCTCTTTATTTGATGGGATGAAATTCTAACTTTTGACTTGGCAAAAATTTATAGACCTTGATCTGTAACCAAAGCAAATGCATGCTGGTACACATTACTGCCTCCTTCATTTTTATTTTTTATAAAAATGTCAATTGAGTTTACATTTCTTTGTGTCCTTTGCGGAGATTTTCTGCACATCCAAACATCAAAAAGTCTTGGAAGAAAATTCACAGAAGACCTTAAGACCTTACTTCACCAAACAATTAAACCACTAACAAACCCATCGACTTTACGATTAATACCACAAATAATTCTATTAAAATTACGATTGTCAAAATGTTTATATAATAAAATTTTCTTTTATCATCTTAATAGTCGTGATTCTGTTTAAGAATTTTTCATATAAAATTTTGGGCTAATTTAAAATTCTCAATGCAAACAGCACGTACATGCATGATTTTCACAATTAATACAAGGAAATCTTTTTTATTTAAAGGTTAAAAGAAGTTACAATTCCATGCTACAAGGCCTCCAATTGAAATGTGTTAGATCAATAGACAACAATTGTCTAGTTACGGGGTGAATAACAATCAGCCTTCACCCAAATTTATTTGACATTGATTGAAAGAGTAACAAAGCTATAACTATGTGAATGAATAGAAGAAAAGTTCTGGTAGCAGCCGAGCAATTGATGATTATATTGTTTATTTGTGGGCGTTGGCAACCTTTCCAAGCAGTGATTGCTTGTCACGAGTCCGCTTCTCCTTGGAGAGAGCTTCCGCCAATCTAAAAGGAAAAAACAAGTTAAGCAGAACAATTAGCAAACACATTTATTACTTTGGCTATATCATAACACAAATTGGGAAGTTAAATGTGTACGTACTTTATGAGAGCTTCTTCATTTGTGCCCCGATTACAAGTATCATTTACCCCAGTCTCCAAATTCACCTTGGAAACTGGTTTCTTCAGCAAATTTTCACCGATTCCCACAAGACTCTCCAAGTTCTCTTTGGTGGCAATATCCACAGAACACTCATCTCCAACTAGTGCATCATCCTGCAGTTTTTTTCACGCCATTAGTTTTAAAATCAATTTTCGGTTGCCTGTACATTATGTGAACAACAGGAACTGAACAGGGATGTATATTTTACCTGGATTCGTAGGTAACTGTCTTCACAATGAAGGGCTTTAAAAACAGTGGAAATGTGAAAGTCGACCATGTCGCTGCTTGATTGCATAAACACATCCACCAGTGGGGTGGAACTTTCGCTTGTCAACCATCCCAACAAACCCCACTTAGCTGCTTTAAGAGCATCGTACTTCACTTCAGACTTCTGTGAACCAGTCCCCAGCGATAGAACCAGAAAACGGCTATATTCCATTGGCTCTATGGAAATGAAGTCAGAATTTCCCCGGGTGATTGCTTTGGTCACTTCGTTTATCGCAACTAAAGTCTGAAAGAAAAGTAATCCAGAAAACAAAATTAATGACTAACACGTGTTGGGACTATCCACTAAAATACAAAATTTTATCTTCCAGTTTTAACATCGGAATACAATACCGGATTATTAGCAGCCACGCCACCATCGATGAGATCGAATTCTGTGACTTTTCCTTTGGAATCAACGGTTTCAAACTTATGTGCTGGCAGATATGTGGGTGCAGCTGAAGTTCCTATGCAAATATCAGAGAGGCAGGCATCCAGGCTTGGGCTTTGCTTCAACTGTACCACAAGAAACACATATAATATTAGATCTCATGCATGTTCAAGCTTATCTTCCTTTGAGTTATATTTGCGAAGCTATGAATTCGAACCTCATAGCTGGAGAAGATGGTGGGCTGGAGTTTCTTGATGTCGAAAGTTGGAATCACGACATTCGTCAACGTCTGGTGCAATCGGTTATCTCCGAGTTTTTCCTTGACAAGGCCATGTAGATAACTTCCATCATATTTTGGTCCACCCAGAGATTTGAACAGCTTTGCAGCAGGAGCAAATAGACCGCTGCAATATATGTAACAAAAAATAATATTATCACATCATCGGTAACTGTATGAATCATGATGAATATTCGTACGTAACTCATGACAAGGGTTTCCCATTTGCCGAACATTTATGTTAAGATTTTTACCTATCCTGGGGAAAGATTTTAGGGCAGTGGCTTAGATAGAAGTCCTTGATATCTTTGGCAGCAAACAGCGGGCGGTTTTGTTCATTTGGAGCTGTTAGCATGGCGGTCACAAGACCACCAGTACTCGTTCCTGCAATCACATCAAAATAGTCTGCAAGTCTTGCTTCCTCACCATCAAGTTTCTGTTCATAGCCAAACAACAAATATTATAAGGAAATAAAACTAATATGCACGCATGTACGTAGTAGCCACACACACACACACAGAGTTGAAATCTTGGAGAAATTGTTTTAAGTGGTTGCACGTAAAGCTTTTTCTACCTGAAGCTCAGATTCTAAAAAGGCAAGGATAGTTGCAGGGATAACCCCTCTAATTCCACCTCCATCGAGGCTTAGAATGGTGACAACGTTTCCATAAGTTGGAGGCTGAATGGGAGATCTTGAAGTATCCATTTGAATTACTGTGAGGGTAATGCAAAAGCGAACAAGTGATCGATTAAGAAAGAGGGAGGAATATGTAGTGAAAAAAGTTCAAAGAAATTGGAGAAGCGTAAGACTTTGTGTTTGCTGAAGTGTAGTTGTAGTTCGTAGTCTGGAGGAATGCAAGTGAGGGTTTTTATAGACTTGTGTTTCATACAAATGTGTTGAATTTTCAGAACATTTGAAAATATTTTTCTAGTCTAATGTTTTGACCCAGTAAGTGTAGCTTCTTTCAAGTGGGAGGCTCAATTTCCTTGTACAGTTATTGTGCTTGGATTAAGCTGGACCAGGTATATGTATTTGTTTCCAGCAAGACAATTGAAGATTGATTATTTCATAGTATAATTCCAATAAAAACCTTGCAACTGAACTATGTTTCATCCCAGCACTCAAAGAGAATTGAAGATAACACTAGAGAGCGAGCATGTTGAATGGGTCAATAAATCATCCGGCCTTTTGGTCTAAACTCCAAACAACTGGATGATGTTTCTTGGGAAATCCGAAGCAATTAATTAGTAAGCGGTTCTATCAACTTCAATCCGGACAATAATTAACCCAACGGTGACACCCTGATATGTTGACTCTTCATGCAATCATGCAGTCACAATTTGAGGAGAACATTTCAGCAGATTTCCATTCAATTTCAAACAAACGCGTGATGAAAGTTCAATAAACTGCTTCGTAGATTTGTTATCAATTAATTGACACGTTAGTTAATTAATTTAGAACTGACTAATCAATCAATTTCACCCGTGCTGGTTCCCTTACGACACCACTAATTTCGAGTGATCGTGTTTCATGCACGATATTACTAGTGCAAGGGTATCCAACGACAGTTATAATATTAAATAAAGAGTTCTAACCACATGGCCTGCGTTCTAACTTCGATTATTCAATTTGCATGAAAAGTTAGGTCGGCCAGTTCAGTAACTATCCTCAAATGAAACATGGCCAAAACGAAGAAGATTAGCAGAATAATTAAAGCTATAATGCATGATTAGTGAAACAAAAGCGTTCGAAACTCTTCCCTTGCAACAATTAAACACATATGTTCATTGTTTGTGATAAACATGTAACTCTTCCTTTTGTTTACATGTTCTGAATTAACATCCTTGATTAATTAAAGTCTTAACAAGCCTATAAATTTGAAACCAAATTAAATGGGATTAAGAATACAAAGTCAAAAATGCAATTAATAGAATCATTAATCCAGTCTTAATTTAACCACTATCAGATGACTGTTCAAAAGGGCAGTACCAATTCATATTAACTTGTCCCATAAGACAATTAAACTTTCGGTACTTAGTTCTTTGGATTGTGTAATAGTGCCTGGACCAACTATAGAGTTGTTTGAGTGAAGGGCAGCCATAATTAACCTGCTTAATTATCTTATTTTGTCAGAATAATTTTAATTTGAATATTTTTAGCCTGGTGTACTTGGAAATGATTTCATGAGGTAGCCACCATCCGTGGAGTTAGGCTAACAAATTTTCTATACCATTCTTACCTAAAATCCGTGGAGTTCGGTTAAGAAATTTTCTTACATACCATTCTTACCTACAATTCTCTGGACTCTTACCTGCAATTCTCTGGGAGTCTCACCTACAATTCTCACTATCTTACAATTGTTTTGTGGACAACATAGATATACACATTTAAGAGCAATGGGCGACGCGGTTTCCTGCCTGTTAAAATGACAATTTTTCTCTTTGACTGGAGAACATGCAATGTATATATCGAAGAAAATGTTGTCAAATCTAATTTAATGACTGTTTCGCCATCCGAGATTGCAATGAAAGAGTAAAAATCTCTATGAAATAGACCTGCATGCGTGCTTTATCCAAGAGCAGCTAAGGTCACAACATCATAATGAACATATTCTCCCCCTCCAAAATCCTCAATAAATTCACTTCTGGTGCATGTATCTTGTTCTACTGATGATATTGCACAAGAAGAATGAATTACAGATCAGAGGTATTTATTACATAATAAATTTCCGCGGTTTCCCGACATCTTAAATGATATTAATATTCAACTGTCTGATTTTAGATTTCTAAATAGCCCTACCTCTTTATACATAGCTTCAACCCTGGGGCCTAGCTATTATTGACTGTGATCATGGAATTATCATTGGAGAAAATCCTGGGTTGTGCAAGTAGAATTGCTAATTGAAAGATAAGGGTTCAAGTGATTTTCATATGTTCATTGATTGTGTATGTAGGGGAATCACCAGAGCTGGCACCTTATGAGAAGACAAATAAAATTATTGATAGCCATTTGCAAATGATATTAATAATTCTCATATACGATAAGTTTTATTAGTATTATCAATGACATATCTGCATCTCATGGATGACATGCCATTCACGTCCTAACGTTCATATCTTTAATTTGTATTATAACACCATAAATGTTGACCGACAGGTGAGCTGAGGTTGGTTCAAACTTGAAAATTGAACAATGAAAAACATTATTGCAATACAAGAAGAATCATTGGTTACAATTACACTGTGGATAATTGGCCTCGGCATCAAATTTACTTGTAAATGATTACATATTCATGTAACTAATTTGGCATTCATATTGTTCTTTACTTCAAATTTACAGCTTTTCCTTGCGGTGACCTCAACTCACGAATCCGCTTCTCCTTGGACAATACTTCGGCTAATCTGTTTTTACAGAAGAAAAATATTAATAATGTTTACATTTGTCCAATTTCATAACGAAATAACCAGCATTTTGTTATGGTATAGATGTTTGTGTACCTTTTAAGAGCCTTTTCATTTGTTCCCCAATCAGAAGGCTCGCCGGCTCCTGTCTCCAAGTTAACCGTTGCAATTGGTTTCCTCAGCAATCTTTCTCCAATTTTCACCAGATTCTCCAAGTTCTCTTTGGTAGCAATGTCCACGGAAGACTCCTTTCCAGTCAGTGCTTCATCCTGAATTTTTTTCAGTCATTATTATGATCATTCCAGCCGTCATGCTAAATTATGATGGTATATTTTAACATGGTTATGTAATTTTACCTGGATTCTTAGATAATTCATTTCGGAATGAAGGGCTTTAAACACAGTAGAAATGTGAAAGTCGGTCATGTCGCTGCTTGACTGCATAAACACATCCACCAATGGAGTAGAACTTTGACTTGTCAACCATCCCAACAAACCCCACTTAGCTGCTTTAAGAGCATCGTACTTCTCTTCAGACTTCGGTGAACCTGTCCCCAAAGATATAACCAAAAACCGGCCGTATTCCGTTGGCTTTATCGGAAAAAAGTTAGGATTCCCCCGTGTGATTTCTTTGCTCACTTCGTTTATGGCAACTAAAGTCTGCAAAAGTATTTTTGTTAAACAATTTAATATTGAATACGTCTCGTTGCGACCATCCATTAAACTGCAAACTTTAATTTCCAGTTTTAAGATCAAAATACAATACCGGATTATTAGCAGCCACACCACCGTCTATGAGATCGAATTGTCTGACTTTTCCTTTGGAATCTACGGTTTCAAACTTATGGGCTGGCAGATAAGTAGGCGCAGCAGAAGTTCCTATGCAAATATCCGAGAGTAAGGCATCCATGCTTGGGTTTTGCTTCAACTGTACCACAAGAAACAGGTATAATATTAGATTTCAGACATGTCTAGGCTTATATTTCTTAAGAGTTATATTTGCCAAGTCATGAATTCGAACCTCATAGCTGGAGAAGACGGTGGGCTGGAGTTTCTTGATGTCGAAAGTTGGAATCACCACATTTGTCAGCGTCTGGTGCAATCGCTTATCTCCTAATTTTTCCTTGACAAGGCGGTGTAGATATCTGCCATCATATTTCGGCCCAGCCATAGATTTAAACAGCTTTGCAAGAAGTGCAAAGGGACAACTGTTGTTAAACGCGTGTCAGAATTTGTAGACGAGAGAAAGGTATATATTGGCTAAATTAAAGAAGCATTCAAGATTAAGATTATTAATTACCTGTCTTGTGGGAAGATTTTGGGGCAATGATCTAGATAGAAGTCCTTAACATCTTTAGCAGCAAACAAAGGGCGGTTCTTCTCATTTGGAGTAGTTAGCATGGCGGTCACAAGACCACCCGTGCTGGTTCCTGTAATCACATCAAAATAGTCCGCAAGTCTTGCTTCCTCCCCATCAAGTTTCTGTTTATAGTCAAACAACATAGCAAGTATTAGGAGATAGAATTAACAAAAGCAAAAATAAACGTCGATCAATACATGCACAGCAAATAATCAAACATTAGCTGATTGCCCATAAAGCAATTTCAACCTGGATCTCGGCCTCTAAGAAGGCAAGGATAGTTGCCGGAATAATCCCTCTAATTCCACCACCGTCGATGCTAAGAACTGTGATTAGGTTCCCATAAGTTGGAGGCTGTAGAGGTGATTTTGGACTTTCCATGAGTAACAGCACTGTTTCAATGTATAATGCAACAGGAGTAAGGGATTGATCCACCCAGATGATGCCGCAGAGAGATTGAGAGAAATTTGAAGTGCTCTAAGTGCCTGGCAAGAGAGATAAAGAGTAACGAAAATGAAGCGTTGAAATCTGGCAGCAGATGCAATGGAATTTACAGACATCTGCTTCTCAAACGGATTCGAAAAGTCAATAACAAAACATTTTTTTCCAGTCCAAATTTGTACCCATGCTAAGTGCAGCTTCTTGGATAGCTTCATGGATGGGTCCAGTTTTCTCCACTATCATTTCAGTAATGATCATATTTGGCTGAAATTGGAGTCCTGTCTCGCATACTTTGACTTATCCTAAGCAGATCATAGCTAAGAGCGTACGTGCTTGCTGAATAAGGTCAATAATCATTGATTTCTGTCGGTAAAAAGTCCTATCGACATCCCTGCAACAGGGAAGAAGCCCGTGAATAGCTGTAATATAATATTTGTTAAGTAATTCCCCGTAGAAAAGTCAGCCAAGACGGTTACATCTCAACAAGTTTTAAACTAAGGTAGTTTTTATTATGTTATTATAATTAATTTATAAAATTATTTAATTAATAAAATAAAATAAATTTATTTATTAATAATTATATTAATTATAATAATAATAATAAAATTATTTTGCTTAAAGTATATTTTACACGTGCAGCTTTTAGGTTTTAGTAATGCAAGGATAGTTGCTGGTATGATACCCTGATTCCTTCTTCGTCAATGCTGAAAACGGTGACCGTTCAGTGAATTGTCGTTATCTCTAGCCTAACAGAAGGAATTATCACAAGTGTAAGAAGTAAGTGAACTGATTTTAACGGCAATAACCTTTGGGCCCAGTAGTTGGATATTTTTCCTTCCAAATTTTAACTGGCTTATCTTTGGGCTTCGACTTTGGGTTTTGTTGGAGATGGGCCCAGACTGGAAAGGAGCCCAATCTAATCCAGCCAGCCCGAGTTATTGGAAATTCAAAATGGGTCCCTTTTTCAGACCTTGGTGTTGCTTTATAAATTGTCACCACGGACTCAATTGCTTCTGCTGCTGCTTCGCAGAAGTATCAGGTCACCAGGGAAGTCTTGCGAAGAAAGAAACCGAAATATCTGTTTAGCTGATGTCAGGTATGGAAAGATTGCAACGGATGTTTGCCGGTGCCAGTGGCGCCTTGGGTCATCCGCCACCAGACTCGCCTACGCTCGATTCATCGGAGCAGGTTTACATCTCCTCGCTCGCCCTGCTAAAGATGCTGAAACATGGTAAGATTTGTAAAACCTATTGGTTTTTTGGTATTAGTTTGTGTTTGTTTTCCATTGCGACTTTTTAATTGTTCATTTTCGGGTCTGATTGAAGGTTTGTTTCTAGTAGAAAAATTGAAGTCTGACCTAGGGTTCATGTTGTGGTGCATTTCAGCGTTTCGTTGTTTCGGTTCTCCAATCGTAATTTCATGATTTTTATGAATATCTCATGTTGCATGGCTCCAATGTAGGGTTTTCTTCTTTCGATTACAACGATTGTGTTTCTGTTGGCACATTCTAACTGTATTGGTAGTGCAAATCCTACTCGGGGTTTTATCTGTCTTTTTTCGGTTGGGTCTAAAGTTTCGTGAACATGTTGAGATTTATATTTCATGGAGTTGGATTTTATAAGTGAGATTGTGTAATTTTTTTTTCCCTTTTGTGTGTGTGTGTGTGTGTGTGTGTGTGTGTGAATTACAGGAAGAGCTGGGGTGCCCATGGAGGTCATGGGTTTGATGCTGGGCGAGTTTGTGGATGAATATACAGTTCGCGTTGTTGATGTTTTTGCTATGCCACAAAGCGGTACTGGTGTTAGTGTTGAAGCTGTTGATCATGTGTTCCAGACTAACATGCTTGACATGCTCAAGCAGACTGGAAGGTGTTGTGCTGCTTATTTGACTTCGTTGACTCATTTATGTTGCACTTGGTTATCTAGTTCTTCACATGTATGGTTTACTCGATTGTGAATGTTTGGATTATGTATGACCTACCACATGTCGCATTTCTGTTGATATTTCTGATTGATTTGAGAAATTACTTGAAACATTTTTAAAGCAAGCTGACAATTATACTTAATAGTGATTGTGGTTAACTCTGGATGATATTTACTTAATGAGAAAACCTTTGGTGAGGCGTGCTTACTAGAAAATCTTAGGTGGGGTGTGCTTACTATAAAATCTTAGATGGGGTTTGTTTACTACATCACACTATGCTCCTGTCCAATAAAATCTTGTCACATATACGTTTAGTTTGAAACTAAGCAATCATGAAAGTTATTACGACAATGTGAGGAATTTATTACACGTGTTGTGAATTTATTGAATGGTGCCATTGAGGTTGTTTTATTTAAGACTCTTACTCAATTATCAAACCAGTTTGGAACGTATTTGTGTGGGTTTACAGTGAATTTATATGTAAACACTGAATCATCTGCACTTATCGCAAGCCATTTACATGGTGGTGAAACTAATTACTATTAGAATGCCAATAACATTACTTCTTATCTCTATGAAGAAGCTAACAAATGACAATATTGATGTATTAAACTTTGCTGTGTTGAGACTAATATTATTCAATTGATTGAAATTGGGGGTGGTAGCTAATTAAGTAGAGAAGGTGAAGGGAAAAAAGCAATGGATTAGGGACAGTTAAGGCGTAGACATAGCTTAGAACTTGTGAAATAGATCTCAGGAGCAGTAATGCTCATTGGTGGATGCGCACTCTATTTTTTTATATGACATAATGCTTTGCGAATTGACACTTTTCTCTTTCTTTATGTACATTTATTGACATATTTGATGACTTGGTTCATGATTCTGTGTTGCTCTGCATCTGGTTTGGCTTACTTATTCATACATTGTTGTTGCAGACCAGAGATGGTGGTAGGGTGGTATCATTCACATCCTGGATTTGGTTGCTGGCTCTCTGGTGTCGACATAAACACACAGCAGGTAAAATTATTCTTTTTTCCTTTACTTCTTCTCTACCCCTTCTGTGTATGACTTCATTGCTTTTGGAGTAGTTTTACTTCTATTAATGTGAACCTGAAATTCCTTCTAAAGCATTTGTCAAAGAAGACCTTTTTTTCCATTTAATTTCTATCAGTTTAGTCGCCTGTTTAGTGATATCTTATATGTTGATGCAGAGTTTTGAAGCATTGAATCAAAGGGCTGTTGCAGTAGTTGTTGATCCAATTCAGAGTGTTAAAGGGAAGGTGGTGATTGATGCATTCCGATTGATTAACCCCCAAACTATGATGCTTGGCCAAGAACCACGACAGACAACATCCAATCTTGGTCATCTTAATAAGCCATCCATTCAAGTGAGTGTTGAATAAATGGTGTCGTACATATAGAAAAAGAAAATACAGATTCCTACATATTCCAATTGCCTACCCTTTTGTTGAATTATGATCTTGTCTCAGATGGTTTCTTTTTGTCTCAGGCATTGATCCATGGATTGAACAGACATTATTATTCAATAGCCATCAATTACAGAAAGAATGAACTTGAGGAAAAGATGCTACTTAACCTTCACAAGAAGAAATGGACTGATGGATTGACACTCCATCGCTTTGATTCCCATTCCAAAACCAATGAACAGACTGTTCAGGTCAGTGAAGCTTTCATTAACTTCAATAGATGTTGGAGGTGTTAAATTTTTTTCTTTGCAAGATTTGAAATGTGAGCTCAGTAGTTTTGTTTCTTAAATCTTTCGTCAAATGCTTAAAACTTCCAGGTTTAGACGTTAGAAAGAGACACAAATAGTTTACTGTGCAAGTTTTTGAATGTGGAAGCTATATTTGGATTTTTAGTTAGGGAATGTATAGTGATGGGGTCTTGGTTTGTCTTGGGATGTGCAGGAGATGTTAAATTTGGCCATCAAATATAACAAGGCAGTTCAAGAGGAGGATGAGCTGCCACCAGAAAAGCTGGCTATTGCCAACGTTGGAAGGCAGGATGCTAAGAAGCACCTGGAGGAGCATATCTCCAACTTGATGTCGTCAAACATAGTCCAAACTTTGGGAACCATGCTTGATACGGTCATCTTCTAGATGTAGTTTACTACTTGCTTCACTCGTTTCCATTTAATCCTATGCCCTTTTTTTCTTATGCATGTTAGTTAATACTTCGCTGTTTGTGTCGTTTAGACTATTTGTATGGATTTTACAAATTTTTATGTTGTGATTTATTATTTAACATTTTATTCTCTGCAAAGGCCTGTCCTTGTCATTATTCCTGACCGAACCGCCTCTGATGGTCAACTAAATGAGCTTGTGCTGAAGGTGGAACGATTTTGTTTGATTGTTGCTGGGAAAATAGCTGATTGAACGTAGTATTATTGATACATGAAAGAAACGAAACAGTGGGTCAAGAGAGGTACATAGTAGGAGAGTCTCCCTCTACTGCTGCCACCAATATCCCCTTTCCTGAGCATTATTTATACACCAATTCTTCGCGGTGAAGCCTCCTGTTGTCTCTCGGTCTATCGTCCCGCCCTTGCTACAGTAAATAAGTTGATATGTGCGGGTGATCATCACATATTTTTTATCTGAAGGGTAACAGAACTTGCAAATTTTCTATTTGTTTCGTGACTTGCACTTCCCCGAAGTCTTATCAAATCAAACACCCATCATTTGTTTTCTAACGGTTGTGTTCTCTCCGCTCCTATCGGTTCCTTTTCCCAGAAATAATGCATGATCGTGCCAATACCAAGAATCTTCAGGTCTCGAACCTCCTTTGATTCCTTCATCCGTAAAGACAAGGGATGTGCAATACTAGAACCAGCACTGTTACCCATCAAAAAAACCTGCTCAAAGTAGACAAATTCTTTGAGCTAATCTTCCAGGTTACCATCTCCCTTAACATGAGAAGCCACCCACTTAAGTGCATCCCATGAGTCTTCATATGCAGTAGGAAGGAGATGTTCCGGGGCTATCCTGTAGTTGACTGAGACAAGAATGATACCTGCCTCAGCAACTAGTTTGTTGAGACTGGTGCGGTACTTGGTATCGGCAGTTGATGCTATGCAGAACGCTCCACCGTGAAAGTACAGAACCAGGGGAACCTTTTTGCAGGTTTTTGCCAAGTTATTGAGACGGTAAACTCTGGCTGAGACACCGGTTTCCGGCATGATCACGATGTCTTTCGACGTCAGAAACTTCTGCAGGTTTGATTGAAGCCATTTGAGAGAGGGAGAGAAACTACAGACCAGCGATAAAAGAGATCGTGGGTGAAGAAGAAAGATGCAAGTGTGATGGTTTTTAACGAAAAGACAGAGACCGCCAGAATTGAAATCCAGAATAGGACCGTCCTCTACAACCATCGAGACCGATATGACTTTTAACACGGACAAAGGGATGAACTTTCATTGATAAGTCGATGAACTTAACTAGCGGACTGGGACTGAGGATGGAAACAAATTTATTTTGTCTCTTCTGTCATAGGATCTCGGACAAGCCATCGTTCATTGCTGCAAATGAGAAAATTTTAGAGTACCATGCGAGTAATCTTAACAACAATATGCCACATCACATAAACAAATAGTTATGGGCTGCTCTTCAACTTTCCTTACGTATTGCATCGAGTAGAACATGTCAAGTGTGCTGGGAAAATTCATATGATCTATGCATTAAGTGAGACGCTGTGTTTATTATATTGTGTCTGCTGACGGACGTTGACTTAATTTTCTATAACAGATGCCAAACACTGATGGAAAATTTTTTAAAAATAATTTTATTTTTAAAATTATTTATATAAATAATCAACTCTAATTTTTTTATTAATTTAATTAATTTTTAAATAAAATTATTTTCTTATTACCTCGTACACAAACACAAAACAAACTATATTTTTTTCACTGTACCATTTCATTTTTTAAAAATTTTAATTAATGTTCAAATATTGAATTTCTTTTACAAATTTAGGGATATAAATTAATCGTAAAAAATTTCAAGTGTATTTTAACAGTTAAAAAAATATATGAATAAAAATATATAAATTTTTATTTAATTTTACGAGTTCATACTGTAAATTAATATTATAATTTGTTATGAGTACTTATTGAATTAATTTATATAATTTTAACCGTAAAAAATACTAAAAATTCTTGCAATTTAAAAAAAAATGCAAAATTCAATTTTAAAAATTCTTGACCCCCAAAAATATGGATGTACCAATGCAACGACTAAAATAGGTACACTAAGCCCTAACTCGGGGTCTCCAGCTTTCAATGCCATATTACGAGCAATGTTGGCACCAGCCCCCTCTCCGGATAAAAACAGTCTTTCAAAGTCTGCATGTTCATTATTATTACAATGAGAAACAACCCATTGAAGCGCAGCCCATGAATCTTCATATGCGGCTGGGATAGGGAGCTTTCCTGTAGTTCACTGAGACAGCAATAACTCCAGCTTCAGCGACGAGAGCGGTTAGGTAGTTATGGTACTTGGAAGTGAAGGGTGAATACAAGAAAAAGCCGCCACCATGAAAGTAGACCAAAAGAGGGAGTTTTTGGTTTGTGCTGCTGAGTTTCGGTAGGGGATGGTTATGTCTTTAGATGAAACTCCGGTGTGGGGATCGTCGGATGCTGCAGGAACAAAATCGGTGCCCTGTAATCTGTCAACATGGCCATTCTTGTAGATACGAATGAGTGGAAGGACCTCGAAATCTACCTCTGGTTTGCTAGACTCCATAAGATAATTCTGGTGCGTTCGAGATTGTTTAGATGATGATGTTCGCATATGTATCTCAATTATCATCCTCTTGCATATGAGTTATCGCAACACTTCCATGTGGCTGTGGTTGTGTTTCTTGTCTCATTGTACCTTGAATGCATTATTATCAAAAGATTGTGGGCACGTTTCTTTTGCTCTCTCTCTGTCTCAATTGAATTGAATTGATCAAAGTCGTTAAAATGATCTGTGAATTAGGTGCCATTTATCATTAATTATTATGAGTTAGATAATTATCAATTATTAATAATCATTGTTATTAATTATTGAAATATTTTAAATAAACACTAGAGACTTTTAAATTTAAAAAATTAATATAACAAGCAGAGATTTTTATTTTTGAATTATTTTGATAAATTTTTTCAAATTTCATAATTATTTTTTAGTAATTAAATCTTAATTTTCAACCATAAGGCATTCAACGTTATCAAGCTTCATGCATGCATTATTTTTCAATTGAATGTCTTAATTAGCTTTCAATTAACTCTGCAATTGAATGACAATGACGATCTCCAGACAGTTCCCTCCAGTGATGCTCATAAGTCATGGCATATCCTTGATGTTTCTGGCCTCTATTGTGGAACAAGGAGTGCGTTTTCCTTAGACACAATAGCACATTTCAATGGCTGGGACAGCCCAAGTCGCAGCTTTAGTTTAAAAATTCCTTGGCAGAGACAGTGAAGTCTTGCCCAGAAAACGTGAAAGCCGCTTGGCAAAATAAAATAAATAAACAAAAGAAATGGCAAGCAAGCAAGCATGTGACGATGATTCGCCCCTTACCTATTGACATGTTGGAACTTTCCTATTCTCTGTGAACAAAGATAGTTGATTAACCGCTGCTTTCCTTGATCTTTCTGATTTCAAAACAAAAATAGTTGATCCATTCAATAATATATCTAGATTACCTTCAATCAAATGGGGTCGGCAGTAAATGTAGAAAACCAACGATACAAGAACAGTCATGAACTTGTTCAAAGACCAAACGAGGTAAGAAGAAGATAAGTTGTACATCAATGGAAGTATCATCAAACACAAAAGCCCACGCATCAAAGTAATGGAGGCATGTCCCTCTTGAAGAAAGCAGCCAATCTTTTAATCAAATCCTTGGCTTTTTGACACTGCAAATCAAACAAATGGAACGTATGATTTTCACCCTCTGTCTCTGCAATCTCCACAACTCCCATCCACCCACACCTACTCAGTTCTTGATAATAAAGCCATCCTCTATCTCTCAATATATCTTTCTCAGCCACACAAACTAAAACTCTTCTGCACCCAAGCCCCGCCAAACTAGGTGCACCTGCAGCCAGAGGGTTGATCCGTGGGTCATTATTATCCGGACTAGATGGGCACACAAATGGCCACAAATGGTCCGTTGCCACCTTTGCTTCCGGATTTGCAGCTGCTGATGCGATAGGATCCGACCCCCAAAAATAACAATGTACCAATGCAACGCCTAAAATAGGTACACTGAGCCCAAATTCAGGATCTCCGGCTTTCAATGCCATATTATGAGCAATGTTGGCACCAGCACTCTCTCCGGATAAAAACAATCTTTCAAAGTCTGCATGTTCATTCAACCAAGACTCGGGTCCATTATTATTACAATGAGAAACAACCCATTGAAGCGCAGCCCATGAATCTTCATATGCGGCTGGGATAGGGTTTTCAGGAGCTTTCCTGTAGTTCACTGAGACAGCAATAACTCTAGCTTCAGCGACGAGAGCGTTCAGGTAGTCATGGTACTTGGAAGTGAAGGGTGAAGACAAGATAAAGCCGCCACCGTGAAAGTAGACCAAAAGAGGGATCTTTTGGTTTCTGCTGGTGAGTTTCGGGAGGTAAAGGCGACCACCGATTGTATTGGATTGGTCGATGGTTATGTCTTTAGATGAAACTCCGGTGAGGGGATCGTTGGACGCCGCAGGAACAAAATCAGTGCCCTGTAGCCTGTCAACATGGCCGTTCTTGTAGACACGCATGAGTGGGAGGATCTGGAAATCTATCTCTGGTTTGCTAGATTCCATAAGAGAATTCTGGCGTGTTCGATATTGTTTAGATGATGAAGTTTGCATGTATTTCAATGATCATCCTCTCTTGTCTGCATATACAGATGTAAAAAAGATTGCTTGTGATTGTGGGCTTGCTTTTTACAATATTTTACAATATCATGCTTCATACATGCAATATTTTTCGGATGAATGTCGGTAGCCATTCAGTTCAGCAGTCTTACTCCATTTGTTCAGTTGATTAACGTAGCTTGTTGATCCAATAGCCACACCCGTGAGTTATACTCTATACATCGTGCAAATGACCACTTTTATACGTAACTTCCCGCTCTCTAAAATTATTAAACAAGCTTTTCCGTTTCCATTACTCTCCCTCACCTCCCCCATCTCAAAATAATTTTCTTCGCAGGCAACTTTCTCTCAGAAAACTTTACATGAAAAACAGAATGCTGGAAAATTTTTTCTTTTTTTGTATTTTTTTGGGATTTAATGTCTGAAAATCGATTGATTGTTGTTTGTAGATGGGTTGTTTTGGAATTGAGTTTTTTCGAAAGATGCATGTGATCGAAAAATTGGGGACTAATATGCCGAAATTCGAGCACACTAATTCTGTGCTTGAATTGTGAAATCCAAATTAAACTATAAAAACAAAAATAAAGTAACATCTAGGGATCAATATGCAAGTTAAAGTATAATCAATTTGGGACTAATATGTAATATTTATAAACTTACAATGACTTAAAGTATAATTAATTTAGGGATTTGTATGCAAGAAATTAAAAGTATGCAAGGTTTTTATTTTAAAATTCGAGCCCACGTAAAGAAGGAGAGGACTGGGAAAGTTATGATAATTTTGGGTGATGGGAGTATTTTGGTCCAAACGTGAAATGCTTGGTCAATTTAATAAAAATAAAAACAACATGGGTCATTTTCAATAAATTAAATGTTCAAAGTGGTCATTTTAAAACATTTTCCTCGACCATGCAAATTTGACTCTTTCGTTATTGATTAAAATATTTTGCCATGAGGGACACGTTCGTCAGATTAGATAAAAGTTTGGGGTAAAATTATAATAAAATTTAAGAGGTGCTATTTTTCAGTAAGGAGAATTGAATCTAGCTGTTTCTGCAAAATAGTTCTCCTTCCTCTCTGAAATTACCTACTGAGCACTCCCCATCGAAAACCCGTAGCAGGTTCTGCTTCGCAGTTGCAGAAAGAGAGATGGAGAAGATAGCTGTAGTGAGATCCATATGCCGAGCAGCCTGTTTTAGATCATCAGTTATTGCCGCCGCTAACAGCCATCATCTCCGCCACTTACTGCCTTCTCGAACGCTTTTCAGCTTATCTTCACCTTCTGGTTCAATTCCTTCCAAATCCATCCCTTATGGTACTTTCGTCTCTCCTCTCCTTATCATCTGATCCAAAAGGAAAAGTATTTTATGTACGAAAGTAAAAATTCTATTATCAAATGCATCGAATTTGATCGAATCTAATCGATATTACTTTTCCTCTCTCAGTTTAATAGTTGTCTCACTCTAATGAGTCTGATGTATGAACTGGCTCTGGAATCGTAGGTTTTTTCCTCCAACCCGCTTTAAGTTGCTGATTACTTCATGGTTCTGTTAGGTGATATGAGATATTTCAGCACATGCTTTTTTGTTTCTTGATGATTTATCCGTTAGTATGTTTTTGTTATTTGCATCTTGGGCATTGTGTTTATTTTACCTTTTCCCATGGTTGCTCAGATAAAGAACATCCTTATTAGGTCATTTAGCTTCCGCAAGAGTAAGTTTATGCTGGGGCAGTTTAATAGTGATTTTGATATTAATTACATTCAGAAATTATCCCCCTACTATAATTTAGTGAGCAGCTCCTTTTGACCGATGATCTTATCAAGTGTCATAATTGATTTCAGACTCAGTTCTCAGCATTACTAGCATTTTGCAGCTTTTTTCCTCTCCTTTTTATCGAATGAAAAGTTCTTTGCCATGAATTGGTTATTCTGCGATTGTTCTATGGGATTTTGATTGACTTTTTTATTTGAGCTTGAGATAATTAGATTGCTAAACCGCAACAAACAACAAGACTCATGCAAGGGGGTGAGTAAGATTTTGGCTTTATCTAGATAATACTTGAAGCTGCAATTGTATTTGTGTAATTTGAATGAGTATCTAAACATGTGGACATTTGGCCATTAGTGCTTCTGAACTTTGGGCATAATGAGATTTACTTCTGGTTAGATTATTAAAATTTTTCTGTTGACTGTTATGATTTTGAGTGATAGTGCTGACATGTTCTGAACTTGTTTTTTGTGGTGCTAATCTATAGATTGGCAGACTTCTCTCATGATGAACATAGGATGCACCCGTTCTTTCAGTGAAGATGTTGCTCACATGCCTGTAGTAAAAGACCCTGAAATTGAGCGTGCTTTCAAGGACTTGATGGCTGCAAGCTGGGATGAGCTTCCCAATGCTGTCATCCATGTTGCAAAGAAGGCATTGTCCAAAAACACTGATGACAAAACTGGGCAGGAGATCTTGAAGAATGTTTTCTCTGCAGCTGAAGCAGTTGAAGAATTTAGTGGGATTATTATGTCTATAAAAATGGAAATTGATGACAGCATCGGAGTGAGTGGCGAGGTATTATAATGTCTATGAAATTGCTGATTAGTTTGCTCTTTCTGCTGCTCCAATCATGTGACTTGATGATATGAATTTTCTCTAGGATGTAAAACCCTTGTCAGATGAATTATCCCAGGCACTTCGCACAGTTTATCAACGATACCATAGATACTTGGATGCATTTGGGTCTGAAGAATCCTATTTGCAGAAGAAGGTAGAGACAGAATTGGGGTCAAAGATGATTTTCTTAAAGATGAGATGCAGTGGCCTTGGTTCTGAGTGGGGAAAGGTAGTTTGTCTCAATTGTTGGTGTTATTATGCTATTCTTGCAAGATAACCTGTGCATGAATCTTCACCATTTATGTGCTGCATAGCATCTGCTTTATTACTATTGTGCCATAAGAAGCTTCAAATTGGACAATAAATTTCTTAATTAAGCATTTTTTTTCTTTTCAAGGAAACAGACGAAAGTTTCATTGAGGTCACTACTACAAGTGACTTTTGCTCTTGTCTACTTTGTTAATCACATGTATAACCAAATAACCATATGCACGACCTAGAGAGTTATAATCCTTTGTTCTGTGAAATCTTCCTCCCCTCTCCCTTACCATAAAATTTTAAGGGAACTTAGATTTTAGTTCACTTTTGATAGGTTTGTCACCTGTCAAATTTTCATATTTGCCTTTTTTTTTCCAGCTTGGATATATGCTACATTGTAATCGACATGTAAGATGTATTTGGATTCTATATAGGTTATCTATCTGTCATGAATATTAATGTTTTTCTGTACTTCTGATTGCAGGTGTCTGTTCTCGGAACTTCAGGACTTGCAGGGTCATATGTGGAGCAAAGAGCTTAGCCCAAAGTAAAAGGTTTATTGTAATTGTGATCTGGAGCATGCTTTTGAGCATTCTTAGTTGGAGTTGGCTGGCACTAAAATAAGAGCCTGTTTTGTGAGCAGTAACTATGAATAACAAATCAGTGGTTTATCATGTTTTCATTTGGTTTGAGAAACTTTTGTTTCATTTACTCCATTCACATTTATACTCCCGGGAAAATTTGAAAGAGATAAATGTCATAATTCGTAATGATTGTCTTTATATTAAACATTTTGAATGGTCTTGTCTTGAGCAAATGTGAATTTGAATTCAAAAGAAAGCAATAATTTTAACTTGGAAATGTCGCATGGACTTGGTAAGCATACAAGATTATCACAATTCTATCTAGCCAAAACCAACGGTGAGAAACCATGTTTTGTGCTAGTTGGTAGCCACATAGGAGTTAGGCTACAAGAAGTGCTTCTTTAGGATAATGTCGCGCTCCTTAATTCTTCTTTAGCCGGCGGGCTTGCTTACACAGGTAAAAAACCCAATAAACAATGAGGGACGATTTTCTAAGCACAAGGCATCTTTGCTATTCTAGTGCCTTTACGCCATGACCAAGATTCAGATGGCGATTTGGGTAACGGAGGAAGTAACACAGCCTTCCTGCAGAGGCCAAATGGCCACCCTTCACAGTAACGGAAATCCTGAATTACGCACTGTCTAAAATCCTGAAAATCAAACTTCCTAAAATCTTGATAATCGAGCCCACTCAAGCCAGAACTCCGTGAGAAGTTGCTCTTAACGGAGTAATATGCTTCCCGATTCACAGCGCTTGAATAACATGAGAAACAACTCCCAACAGAAAAAAATTCTTCTTCGCCTGCATCTTCATCTATATCTGCATCATCGTCATCATCCTCTTTATGTTGCAATGCCTGCAGGTACAACCCTCTTGTTCTTGGAGAAAACACCCAGGAAAAGCTATCTGTAATTAGGCCAGGCTGGCGTCTCAACTTCTCCATTGCTCGGCTTCGGATTTCTGAGACAACCACCTGTAGTAAAGACCAAGAAAACAAAATAACAGCAACTCAATGATTGCAGCAAAACAGAAAAATTTTGAAATATGGTGAATGGTGTGTACTTCCTGTTCCGCGTTGAAATCGCTTGTTTGATAATCCTCCTCTGGACCTGAAGCAGAAAGTTGTCCATTGAAACTACGGCAGTTGGAAAATGCATCCTTCAAAAGCGTAGAAATGAATTTGCATCTCTTGGAGTGGTGATGTGGTGGCTCTTCATGGTAAAACACGCTCATGTTGCAGAAGCAGCTGGATGAAAATGGAATATGGAAAATGCAATCTTATATTTAGTGATACTTACAATAATTCATTGCCTGGGTTGATGCTGAAATTGACTTAGCTTCAGTGATGGCAGCCTTGCAACTTACTGAAGATATTGGTTTCATAATCCTTTGGGTAAAGACAAAGATTAAAAAAAGCACACAAGACAAACTAACGATCACCCTCAAATTCCGCTGGAATTCTTGTTGCCATTTGATGCTCATCTCTTGGCTGCAATTTTAAGCTACAATTTACCATGGTGTGTGTTTCTTAGAGGACTTCAATATATTTAAAGCCATATTCCATCGCTAACGCGTAGCTTACAAGTTTACACCTTAAGCTGAAGTGATGGAGGACTAGACATAACACCAAACTATTGTGCTAATCTGACGAATCCAGTAAGAATTATGCTGCATCCATACGGGTTATTTCAAGATAACAAAATCAAGAAACAAATTATGGCAATTGGGTTCCCTTCTAAGTCACATTCTTTCGATAATAATCTAAATACCAGCAAGGGTAAGCTTACCTTATTCTTTCAAAGGCTCGAGTATTTCGGTTCCTCGAACAACTGGATCTGGTCGAGATCTGTCAACGAGAAATTTTTATTTTCACGGTTGTTATCCTTCCCTTTTTGTTGTGTTTTCTTCTTATCGCTTTAACCACCCATTCGATCCTTTTTCTGTGAAGTTGATATGATTCCACGAAAAAGGTCAGCCTGCATTTATTGCAATTTTGAAATGTAACTTGTGGCATTGCCCTTTTTTTTTGTTTAAACGACATGGCGAGTTCTTGACATAAAGCAAGCCTTTGGAAACGCTTTGATTTGTAAACATGCAGGCTAACAGGATTGCCAGTAGAGAGCTCAATTGCTTTTGCCTTTAAAAATGAAAACTTTACAGACAGAGAATGCTTTCATTGAAATCATTATGAGACAGGACAAGTGTTCGACTAAAGTGGGTTGGAGTAAGCAGCCACACGAACCAATAATTTAGATTGGAAGAGTAAGAAATAAATTGATTTCTAAACGTGAAAAATTGATATGCCCGTCTTGTTAGTTGAATCAGGGGATACCCTAGACAAAGGCAGATTAGCATACATGGCAATGGAAAATCTGAGTGCTAAGCATTTATGAAAATGGTCAATACCCCACACTCCAACACTATGTCATTCTACCATCAACAGAGCCGATAATCTCAAATGGGTTAGCAATAATCCAACACAGTGTCAACACGTAGCTGGATCATAACAGCTAGAAGAAGTCATCTGAACATTCAACAAAGAATTATTCCTCCTTAAGAGATTCTCAGAAAAATAATTTATGCCACATACTCAATGGGAGCCACTTGAGACTATTCAATTAAGAATAGAGAATTCAGAACATCTTCCAACAGTGCATTTCTTTGTAAACAATTATATATATATATAAAGAAAATTTACAATGTCAAGTGAGCAAAAGGAGCCGCTTATATACAACATCATGATCATACACTAAAACCATGTGTTGTACATTTTTTCACCTATTGGACCAGTCACAATTCAACACAGCAGCCAGCTTCTGATTGTGAAGGCTGAAGGAATGCATTAAATAAAAATCCTGCAATATAGTGTCTATGGTGCCTTCAACTGGGTTTTCAAAAGGTTGCCACATCTCCCCCTGTTCCTCCTGTGCATGAATCATCTAATAGAAATACCCGATCAATTGAAAGAAAAGACTGGCTGGCCAAATTCTGCAAATATCAAGTTAAAACGAGAGGAAATTAATTTAGTCTATCTTCGCACAGCCTTCAAGAAAGTAAATTTTCCAATCTTCCATCTATTCCTCTTACACATAAACTGCACTAGATATCAGACTGTGTTAAGGAATCTCTCTTAAGACAAGGACCTAACTCAATCCTACACGCAGATTTTCACACTTTGCAGCAAATCCCCTTCCCAGCCAAAGAAAACATTTAGCAGGAAATAAGTACGATTTTTGTTCCAAAACAATAAGCATCACCATAACAAGTTTAGAAAAGAAAATGCAGCAAGAAGCTAGAATCAAAGACTGTTCATTACTTTTTAATCAGCGCTGGGAAACATGCTACCAAAACATCAAGCAATTATCAATCTAAACGTATACTGTAAACTCCCATTCCATTCTGTAATGAAAGAATAAATATTTACCAGACAATTCAGTTATGTGACTTCTGAAGTTGCTGAGATGTCAGAGAAATAAGAGACTGAAGTTTAGCCACAGCTGAGGTCTTATCAGGTGGGCATTTGGCGAGAGAAAGGTTCAGAGAGCAAAGAGCTTCGTCAAGCTTGCCAGCAGCTAATGCAGCACATCCTGCCTTGTAAGCCTCATCTGCCACTTTTGCATCATATTGAGGGGAAACACTTGAGTCAGAGCTTGTGTTGTTCAACAGGGAAGAAGATGTAGAGCCAAGATAAGCAGTAGCACGTGCATACTCAAGATTAGCAATAGCTGTGTTAATCTCTGACATGAGAGCTTCGGGAGTTGATGGAAAAATCTTCACACTATCAAAGACACTAAAACGGGGGCTGCCTTCTCCAGAACCCATGTTTCTTTTAGGCTGTGATTGTTAATTTAGGCTTAACAGTAAGTTGTTTATCAGTAATAACTCAAGAACCTGACTTTCAAGGTTCGGCACAGCAATATTGTCGACAGAGTAAAAAGATAAGTCCCAGAACTAAACCAAACATTTAGTATTGACCCTCGCCGATCCAATTGTTGTTATGAAATTCCCAAGCCTAAGAAGAATCCAATATAATGTCAAAATCATTATTCTGAGATTGATATGACTAATTCTTTTGACCCATAGTTTTCTTAAGCATGTAGCAGTCATGAAAAACTATAAAGAGCTACAATACAAGGATATACGTATGAGAGAGAAGGAAAAACAACAAGAAGAAGAATAGCCTGTGTAATATTCAGAGGAAAAAAAAACTAACTTTCCACGATGTCGTTTGTGTTCAAGCCAGTTGCATTGAACGTCATTATACTTCACTTCATAAAATGATCCATGAAAGCCTGATCCTAACTCTCACATTCTCATTTATGACTGCAATTATGACCTCAATCGTCTCTTGAGGCTTGAACTATATTATATATATATATATGGTATTTCCACCAAACCTTAACAGAGATAGTGAAATCACGTGGTGATTTCTGCAACTGTCCCCAATCACAAGGTTGGAAAATGATTTTTGCGCTAAATTTTAGAGGATGTAATTACACGAATGCAAATTGAACTTAAAACTCTTTCTTGCGCGCACTAAAAAAATTAGTTTCTTGTAAATTCATAATGAAATAATCAACAAAGTTTGAATTTTGACTGAGGATAGCCTCAACCTGATTATGATTGATGGGGAAGAAAGTTATTACTTCAGTTACGTTCACGAAGAAAGAACAAAGCAAAAACCGTAGCTTTAAAATCAATATCAAATTGTTAAAAGAAAAAGTATCAGAGATCCATACCTCACAGTCTTCGCCAAGCCCGATCATTTTCTTGGTGTGTTGAGGATAAAATCAGGATGACGAGGTAATGCGACAACAACCGAAACCGAAGATCCCGATCTGCTGTTTCTTACAAATGTCAGTTGAACACTAAAGGAATTCTATCCTACGGTCAATCGCGTTGTCCTGGGCCACGTGCCCAAGCCCACCTCAACACCCGCCCTTATGTGATGTCCCATGGCCCAAACCTGAGATCAGACTCCCACGCAGGCCCCACATGGATTTTCCACCATTTTTTTTAAAAAAAATTCGTTTATTTATTTAATAAAATATCACGTTATTTAAATAAATAAGTTAAAATACGCAAAAATTCTTACTAGGAAAACCACCAACCATCACCTGTGACCTTAGTGTCGTCATCAACCAACCAACCAATGAACGAACATGCAGAGAACAAGAGCCCTAGGGTGGAGTAACAGATGCTGGCAAAGTATCTGGTGGGCTCTGTATAGAAATCGTACTCTCATTTCTTAACAGTGTATAACCCATTTTACCGAACTCCAAAGAATCAATGGAAAAGTAATCACCACATCGACACTGGTCAAAGCGGTCCAGAGCTTCTCCATTAGCTTCTATCATCATGTCCTCTAAGCTAACATCCACTGCAGCAATTGTATCCTGTCTCGACGCCTGCAGCTCGCTATCATACACTGCCTGTGACCTAGAATTGCTGAGGACTTCCCAAGCCTTTTGTAGTTTAAGAAATTTATCTCCCGATTCATTGTCATTATGAGATGGCTCAGATGTCTTTTGTAATTTATCCGGATGGTTATTAAGGAGGGCAGATCGATATCCTGTACGGATTTCTTCATAACTTGCATCGTCTCCCACACAGAATATCGTAATGTGTTTCCTGGATGGTGCTCTCACCAAAAATCACGGTTGAACACCGATGGGCGTCAGTTCTGCTTCACTAGGATCGCTACAAATACAATAAATTGAATATTCACTTCGACGTTCAATACAAAAGAAACCTTAGCAAGATCAGAACGGTCAGTATCAGTGCAGAAAATAAACGAAGTGCTGTACTGACCCCTGAACTATGTATAAAAGTCAGAATTCCATCAGATGTTCCAGGTTTTTTGGATACCAAGATATGAAGGAATTTTCAGCCTCCCCAGGGCTTGCCAATATTGAGTATGATACAACCACTTGCCAATATCGAGTCTGATTAATGGAAATTAAAATTCCTCGTGACAAAATGTTCAGACCTTCCGATTACTCAATGACATTAAAAGTCTAAGTGCACTTACTGCACTGCTTGAACAAATAAAGCACAAGAAATGAAACTAAGAATGAAGAGCTCATGATGAAAGGTGCAGATGGTATCAGGTCGCATGGAGTTTGATCCTAAAACGTCATTCTATTTGCAAATCTATGCTTGAGAAATGTCCGGACCATAGTATGAGAACAACAGGATACACAATATGCCTCAGTTAATGATGCAACATACATGGAGATTCTTTAGTGGCTAAATGCATTTGCAGCACTATAACTTAAAAGGGAACATATAATAAATCAAAACACGAAAATGGCTGCAATACAGTTACCATGCAGGATTGAAACCAGCCAGGCACAACCCACAAAGAATTGGGAAAGGCCTTCACTGAGCAAGTAATTAATATAATAAGTGGATTCAGTTACAGCAAACAAATACTGAATTGAAAGCGATAGTTGAATTTGATAAACCCTAAATTCCCTTGGTCATAATAGATAGGCGCTTCATTTGTGTCGGGTAATGTCATAAAACAATACAAAGACAACGAATATCAATGGATTCCAAATGAATAACAAATCACGATAATGTGCTTACCCCTTCTCGACGGTTTCACAGCGAACTTTCGGCGGCTTCATGGCTAGGAATGGTTACCGCAGTGCCGTCAGGAGATCATGACAAGATTCTCGGCGAGACAATACACTTGAATACTACTCAATAATCACAACCAGAATTATTCTGTATTTCCCATGTTCAGCAGCCGTCGCATCTGCGATTGTTACATTTCTCGCCAAGACCTCTGGCCTATACTTGTCCGAATAACGCACCAGGGATCCTAGTCCCAACCTAAAACTTATTTTCTCTTCTGAAATTTTTACGCAAGGAGGTTTCTTTCGCAATTAACTTAAATCACCGTAGACGGAGATAATTCTAACAATTTTCCTATGCCTGCTTGTTTTTCCAAAGAGGGTGGATTAGGGATGAGAGGACTTGTAAAATTTGTACGACTGCAGCCTGTTCATCATTTCTGAAGGACACAAATAGAGATGGAGAATCGCGCGATTAGCTGGGAATGCTAAGATAGCCGTCTTGTAGTTTACCAACAGCTTTCCTTGGATAATGCTGCTACGGCAAAATTTGTATACCACAACATCCCACGCATTCAAGGAAAGGAAGGACGAAAGGAAATACAGTTGATAAACATAAAAGTAAGGATCAGAGTAACACTAACTAGCTGTTTCAAGTGTTCCTGTGAAACAAGTCACCTTTATCTGGCATCAAATTACCCAGCCTAGGATAATCTTATCTTGCCAAGGCCAATTACATTATCTGTTACAAAAAAATGACCACATTAACAGTTATGGAATCACACTCCCTCCACTCTATCTGGTCTGGACCAAAACCAAAAGATTAGTGTACATAAAATTCACCAGATATCAGTAGCGTGTAACATGGACTTTTCCATTGTATGATATGCAACAACATGGATTTTCATATCATTTAGGGAGTCTTGATGGTTGTCCCCAACAATCTCACAACATGGCAAGAATTGGCAGGTCAAAATACTTCAGATTGACTGCATTTTTTGGCAATATCCAATCACACACTAACAACACCAGAGACCCAAGGAACAACCAAAGGTGCTGTTGGGTGGGAATTTCTATATGATTCAGGATACCTGTCCTTGAAATTTAGTTTGGGCTGTTCCGCCTGCATTATGATATGAAAAATAGGAATATTAGGCTATAACTTCATTAAGACGCAAAAATGATCAAGTGCTAAGATAAAACTAGCTGATACTTACATATTTCAGCCAGCATTCCTGATTTTTGTGTTCATAGATATCTGGGGAATGGCACCCTGTCTCAGACGGGCAGTAAACCCACACATTGCATTTCGTTTGACCTGGCCTTGCACGTTTAGCTTGCTCTATGCATGCTTGACAGCAGTCAGCTGCACTTTCTTTGTGGTGAGTAAGACCCCATCTGACAGCAGCACCAGCATAATCTGTATGAAGTTCAGCATGACACTCAGGTGGAAGTGGCCTACCAGGTAAAACTTCTTCTTCTGGAGAGAAAAATGTGTTCAGCTCAAAAAGTAGAAGACAAATCTCACCAGACTCTATACTTTCTGTATTAATGGGATGTGAGTGCAGCAAGTTTGAAACAGGGGAGAAAGTTTGATAACAATTTTAAATCCTAAAAACTACTCCAGTTCTTAAAGATTATTTATTTATTTTTGAGTTTATGACTGATATTCTGGTGGAGTTTGGTTAAGTTTGACATAAAGAAAAATCAATTACCATAATCTTCATCATTTACACCCTCAGGTTTATCGTCATGTTCATCATGAATGGCTTCAGCAGGTATCCACAGGCCAATTTGTTCAGAGAGTGCAATCCAATCAGACTCCAGTACTCTTACTAGAATTCCTGGAGAATAGTAAGGTGGAAAGGTGAAATTTAAACAAAGTGAATCTTGAAGGTTTTTGTACAAAAACAAATCTGAATTCCACAGAAAGAGATGCTTTGAGGGAAAAGACTATACTAGCTTCCTCTTGAAGGATAGTTGAATTCATTCCCTGTCTTCCAATGCTCAACTGTCTGGCTTCTTCTAGTTTTTCTCTACGCCATCTTTCAACTGCTTCTGTTCAATAAAAGAAAAATGCCAGAAAGGCGAGTCACAAGATAACGAACCACTACACAAGTTTACACCACAAGTATCATGATAGTTTCAACTATGGTAAAGAATTGATTTAACCAATTACATTCACATTATTATACTCATATGTGCTTCTCAAACATGTGCATACATCCCTGCCCTCCCAAGCAATGTTTAACAGCACTGGCAGAGACCTTATGCCCAACACACAATGGGATACTAATCTTATTTTCAGATATTCAGAAACTTCAGCTCTTGCACGTTAGATATAAGATAAAGAAAAATAGAAATGCAGCTTTAAACCTAGTGACTGATAAGTGAAAATAGGTGGCAGAGAAAGAGGCAACTGCAAAAGCGTGAGGGGGTGAAGAGAGAGAGACATGAAAAATTCATAAATGCAACAGTAACTGTTAAAATCTTATGCCCAAGACCCCCTGGATGCTTTCTGAACATCATACTTTCTGATATTCTGAAACTCCAGCTCCTAAACATGGCATAAAGTAATAAACCAAAATGGAAACATGTCTTCAAACCTAACAGCTGAAATATTTGAGTCTGTGAGAAGAGAGAAAGGTATTTGCAACAAGAGAAGAAAGACAGAAATGCCCATAACAGGAACATGTGATATACACTAGGTCCACGTACATCCAAAGAATACAGCAAAACTATAAAAACTGTCAGCTTAAGGCAACTCATAAAATAAATGAGGCTCTATGCATTCACACATAAACTTAGATGATATAAATCTCTTAACCAAAACCTATGCCTTTTGTTTGAATGAAATCTAAAAAGGAGAAAGAAGGTCGAAGAAAAGGAATTAATCTTACCCTCATCTGGTATATAATATAATGGAAAAATGAAATAAAAAAAATAAGGAGGATTATTAATCCCTTAATCTAAAGTGACTATACACAAAGAGAATGGAATATGGCTTCCAACTTTTCTGCCTACCATAACAATTATTCTCAAATCTATTGGAAAAATGAACTATTAAAAGAAGCAGGTGATGTTGCTGAAGTATTCACCCTGAAAAGAATTTCCAATTATGTAGTAGAGATTAAGGAGTGTAAAGGGATTTAATATTCTTCATTAGGATGGCCAGATTTATTGCTTTAAATGGTTTGACAATGTCAAGCAAGGTTTCTATCAGAAAATATATAGGATCCAATTCAAACTCTAAGCAGGTGGCATTGTACAGTATCATTTGAATGAATGTCTCTGAAATTATCAGATGATTTTCCATTTGTATGAAACAGAATATTTCCAGGAAGCTCAATTTCCACCATAAATAACTTTCCAATACATAATGCACAGTTCCAAGAGAAGACTTCAATAAATCCACAGCATAACTGGGAAAAGAAAACCAACAATGTCTAGATGAGTAGCAGTATAAATTCTTACAGATAGGGCATTCTAACTTAACCAGGTTTTTCATCGAAACAATTCATTGGTTGTTATAACTGCTAGACGTGAATCACGCCTTCCGTTCCTATCCATGGGCAACCAAATTGAACCAATAGCTGACAAGTAGCAACCACAGCAGCAGGAAAATAATTCAGGTAAACAGAACTGGCAAACCTAGAATTTTTTGTTGTAAAGATCACAAACCCAGATTTTGGTTCCCCTGGCTCTTCGCCAACAAATTGGTACCATACTATTTCACCAAATTACCAGGAATGAATCTTCTAAGATTATCATACTATCAACAAATAAGTATATAAAATTTTAGCAGTTGTCCTGTCCTGTAAATTTCACTTCCATTTATAAACACAGAACTTATATCAATGTTTTGGTTAAGACCTCCTAACATGCTGCCCATTTTCTCATAAAATAGTGGCCAAAAGATTGTGTTATATATTCCTAGCAAATACTACCAATGAAAAAGTATTGCATTATCGGCACTGATAGCTTGTTTAATGAAACAAAACTGATTGAGGAAAAAAGCAGATGTTAAAGTGCACTCACCTCTCTGCACACTAACATTTCCCTTAGCATCCCACTTTTGCAAGATCTGCAGGATCTCATCAGCCATCCTCTTCTTAACAGCCCTCGGCAATTCAAACACTGATTCTTCTCTAGAAAATTCCTGCTTCAATCCATTTACCTTAAGGCCACGGCAACAAAATTTCATTAAGCTAAAGCCAAATATAAACAACCAAAACCAAATGAAGCCCAAACCATGATAAGTTTATTGCCCGTCAAAGGAAACTTACAAAAACGCCTTTCTTTAAGAGACCGAAATTTATCAAAATATAGCAGAGGGTTTTACCAATTTAAGAAGCTTCTTTGGTTCATTAGCTCTTCGAATCCGAAGGGATTCTTCCATTTTCCTAATCTGATCTGGTGTGTACTTTACAACTGTGCGTATTTCAAAAAACCAAAATACAAAAACAATACATTTATTCAACGTAGTTGCAACAACATTCAACAATATCGTTCTAAAATTAGTAACAAAACCAGAAACAACGACGAACTTCGCATACCTTTGAAATCAATATTGGGAAAAACATAAATAGAACCATAGATTGAACGAAGAACGTAGAGAGCAATAACAATGTTAATAGAACAAATTATAAGAGTAGTTTTCTTGTACGAACAGTTCCATTTCCCTCTCCCCTGATAACCCCACTCTCCTCTCGCCATCTCCTTCCGCTTCCTCCCACGTCATCACACCATATCCCCCCACCTCTCTCTCTCTCTCTCTGTAAATTCAATAAGTCATTTTCCCCTCAAATAGATCTATAAACACAGATCGCAGCAATCAAGATATGTTTGCTTGCAAAATTGGGTTTTCTGGTAACAATCCAACAGATAAAGTATGCTTTTCGTTTGTTAGGTGATATGAACCAACGAAGAAAACCCAAGCTTCAGATTAATGATACGCTGCTGGAAGGTAATTCGTTGGCTCCGTTAATGATGATTAATTTCCGTGATTATTGCTGATCGTGAGATTAACGATTTTCCTGGTATTATCATTACCATATTAATAGTTAAATATTAAAATTAACAATAAAAATTACAGTCTTGGTACCGACAATGAATTTGAATTCAAATTATCCAATCGTATTAATTTAAAATTAATTTATTTAATAATTTAAAAATTAAAAATTTTAATTTAATTTAATTAATTAATAATTAAATAAATTTAATATAATTATTAATTATTTTGTATTAACTTTAAAAACATAAATTACTATTAAAAAAATTTGTTAATATGATATATCGTTTCAAAAGTTTTTACAAATAAACATATTTATCATTTTATTTAATTATAATATTTTTGAATATATAATTTATTAAATTAATTAAAATTTTGTTATTTTTTATTATTATTTTATTTAATATGAAATATAATATTGGTATTCATCCAAAATTATTTGATGTTCTACTAGACGTGGAAGGTGATACAGAGAACCAGCTATTTTTCCAAGTCTTTCACTCTCGCGATGCCACGTGTGGTGTGTTAGATTGTTATCAATGTCTTCGTGCCTGAGACAATTAATTCGTATTGGCTTGATTGCCGATGCCGCGGGGGAACCGCTGGGGATAAGACCAAGAGCGTGGCTAGATAGTTTGACGTCTCTGGCTCTACTTGGTGCTCGCTCCCGGCTATACGTGCAACTTGCCAAGTTTAAACGCGGAGTTTGACGCGACATCCCGTCGCCGGAGGCACCCGGATTACTAATAATATCTGCTGTACATGTCAAAACATTTGTACATTCTTTGACAAAAATAACCTTATATAATATCGAGAGCAGAGCTTTAACTTACTAATCGTGTATTCCCGTGATAGCACGTGATCATTTTTCTCGAGACGACAGTTTTTTTTATAATATTTAATATTTAAAAAAATTAATTTATGAATATATTATTAAATATTAAATTAAAAATATAATCTATAAATATACACGTGGAACATTCACCACCACATATTAAATATTAATTAAAAAATTTAAAACTCAATTGAATAATATTATTTTATACACCAAATGGGGGGTTAGAGCGATGTCGAAAACGTAGCAAACTCTAAATTGAAATCATCGTTCAAGTGGACGACAAACCGCTTGTCTTCAGTTATGTCAATTCCTTAAAACAGCGACAACACGGGTAATCATGTCCTGCATTATGAGCTCCGGGATGGGACCTCTTTCTCCTTTACAAGGTCACGATTCGCTACAACAATGCAACGTTATTTAAATATTAGAAGACAATTCCAACAAAATCAAAAGCGGAAAAAAAGAGATTTGTGGGCCGGAGAAATTACGGTGCAACCCGGCCGCTTTACTTCGACTTCTATTCAAAACCAAATCCTTTTCAAGACATTTGGTTCAATAAGATTCCGACACGGCATCGCATAGGGTATTTCCGTCATTATGGATAACTTAAATAGGAAACGTGGGTTGGTTTGTTGCAATTTCGAAATATTTGAGAAATCCTTTTTTGTAGAGAGTCAGACGGCTAAGCTTCAGCTACCTCGACCGTTTGCTTGGATGTAAAACCTGGAAAAGATCAGCTGATTGACAGATTAAGCAGAACCTGATGATATCTGTGAAATTTCGTCCAGAGATCGAATCGAGATTCTGGTTTTCAGCAAAATAGTACAATCCTATTTCAGTAAGCGTTGTAGAGGAGGAAAATGTGGGGATTCGGGGGTCGGTGTTACTGGGGAAGGAAGGAAAGTGGAGGGAAAAGAGAAGGGATAGTGGTGGTGTTTGCTTGGATGTCCAGCGAAGAGAGAAACTTGAAGCGTTTTGTCGAGCTTTACTCCTCTTTGAGATGGAATTCATTTATTTGCCACTCTCAATTTCTCAATATGTAAGTTCGATTTTTGCTCCCTTTTTTTTCGGTGAACCATAATTGCGTAATTATTGAGGATCATATCATGCCTGATTGAAAGGGATTGTAATTTATTTTATTTATTTGATTTTCAAGGCTATTAAATTGCTATCGGGTCTCTTTGACGGTTTTACTGGTTTTGGATAATCAATGTCTAACATTTTCAAGATCATTCTATCAACCGGCATCTGTGAGATTAGCTATTTTCGGTGCACACCCGATGCAGTAATTTTTGTACTGGGAGATTGAATTGACTTCTTGTATGCGTAGGTTCTTTCCAGAAAAGGCTGAAAATCTAGCATTGAACGTTCTGAATGAACTTATTGAGGTCAGTGTTATTATTATTTTCCATTTGCTACTTGGAGAAATAACGTACATTATATCTGTTTTATTGATTCTTGATAGTTTATTTGCCTTCTGTCGGTTGGAAATCTAGGTGTCTTTAAACACCATTACAGTTTTGGCTGAAGCCATAAAAAATTTTAGTAGCTTGAAGTTTATAAGAAGTTTGACAGTGGGTCATCTACTGGGTCATCTACTGACTGCTTGATTTTATCTTGGCAAGCAGGAGATCAAATTTGGGCCATGCCCTGTTGTTTTTGCATCTTTTTCTGGCGGTCCAAATGCCTGCATGTACAAGGTTCTTCAGGTAATATTTTCATGAATTTGGAACCAACATATATCTGTGATTAGATATGTCGGCAATGAATTTATTTCCCATCTTTGCGTGGGAGCTATGTATCATACTTCAAACATCTCTGGTTTAGCTAATGTATTTATATTCTTTTGCAGATTATTGAGGGAATATGTGAAGCAAAACTGAAACTGGTACCTTTTTTTTCCCTTCATCATTCAATAGATCCTTGTACTTTATCTTTTTCATTCTTTGAGAGATTTGTAAATACGTTCCAGTGGGTAATGATCTGGGTTATTCCAATGTTAATGCATTTGATGAAATAGCAAAACTAGCTTGGGAGTTTCAAGTTTTCATTTTCTTGTCTTAACCTTGATAGAGATAATGCAATTTATAAACTTTAATATATGGTTGTTTGTTTTAGTTTAATTACCTTTTGTTTTTCTTCTTCTTTCTGATGAAGGATGATCGCCAACTTGTTAAGGACTGTTTTTCGGGCCATATCTATGATTCTAGTCCAGTGGATTTTACAAGTGATGCGGGTGCCCGATTTGTTGTTCACCCATCTGTTCTGAATATGCCCCATCCCTCAAGATTAGCCTCTTGGATGGCGAATCGCATTGCTTCTGGTCTTGATGCTCTCTTCCTCAGTAGGTTTGAGTCACAACGAGCTGAGTTTTGGCAGACACTTTACTCCTCTGTCGTAAGTAGACAGCAGATTACTTGCTATAAAATGCTTTTACTTTCTTCTCTTCTGATTTTTATTCAGTTTCATTCTTATGCAGTGCTTTGGGGCCCCCTATCTCATTTTATGCTCGGAAAATGATGATCTTGCTCCTTACCAAGCAATCTACAATTTCGCTCAACGACTGCATGAACTAGGGGCGGATGTAAAACTTGTAAAATGGAACAGCTCTCCACATGTAGGTCTGTTTCCAAACTCATTGGTCTAATGTTTAATCATGACCATGATGTGTTGTATCTTCTTCTGAGACTTCTTTGGGTGTTTGGGCAGTGCATTTGTTTATATTAAACCAAATGGAGGTCATGCTGTGTGCTGTAGAGGGTTTACACTCTCAAATGTACTCTTTGTTGATGTTTTTCTTAGTCTGATAAAGTTTTTAAACCTAATTTTTGGTCATTAACGTCTCAGCAGTAATTGGCAGCATATGGCCAAACAATGTTTAAGAGTGGACGCTGGTTTTATATTTTACAAACCTGAAAGGAGTACTTTATTTAATGCAGGATTAACAGATGAGTGCTTGATGATGGCTATGGTGTATATATGTGTGTGCTGCTGCATTTTAAGTCTTGATATTGGAAAAGTACTCATAAATGTTGTCTTATGACCATTTCATGGTTCTGCTGATGACTCAAATTTTATTTGCAAATGCTTCTATGCTATGTCATCAATATATTTCAAATCCTCTGATGTTAGTCTTCCTTGTCATTACAGGTCATTATCGGCATTATCCAATTGACTACAAGGCTGCTGTGACTGAGCTCCTTGGTAAGGCAGCTGCAGTTTACTCCCAAAGGATTCAGCGGCTTGAAGGAGAAAAAATGGGGAAGGGGGGAACGCATGATGAGAGGGCTGACTCAACCTACAATCTGAGTAAATCAGTGGTGAGCCCAACCCGGAGCTTACACGGAACTTCTCTTGTGCCCAGTGACCATTTCCTCTTGCCGAGCTCTCTAGAGTATTATGACGGCAGAGATGTCGGGTCTATACAAGACGCACACAAGGAAGGATTGATTCATTTGCCCAACCCACCGAGCATTAATGCTCACGGGGTTCTTGGTCAAATTCTATTCAACGCATGTGTTCCCAAGAATGTTGAAGGTTGGGATATACTGTCACCGGACTCCTTGAACGGACGTCCGTACAACTCTACGCGGAGGCATTGTATACGTCGCTCGAGATTATAACATCCCGCTGACAACTTTTCGTGCGGAGATGATTTACTAAACTCATACATTGTACGAGGCTCTTTGATTAGCAGCCATGGTTCAACGGAATTAACCCAGGGCAACAATACACGAGTATCCATAAGAGTAGTCGAAGTGGAGACGTGGGAGTTTAACACTTAAATGGAGTTTCTACTTCCTAATCTGCGCTCTTGTACGGCAACAAGGGCACTGTCTTGGTCTGGGACTAAGTGTACGGTAACATAAGTGGAAAAGCGTCTAGCTTAATTTACGGTTTGTCGGGAGCCTTGTAATGAAAATAAGATGATCAGAAATCTGGATGTAAATCAAGTAAATTTACGAAATAAAGGACCTCTTTCTCTGGTAACCACTTGGATGGTCTCGAATCAGTGGTCAACTAACGGAGGGATCAATAATGAAGTTGTCTTTACATGATATATCGGCAATTGATCACTGATTTGCGTCAAATGATTCATTCAAGGTTTTTCTACACTAGTTGGCAACCTTATTATATTATCGTTGGAGGGTGTCCAAGCTATTGTTTAGCATTTATCCTCTGGGATCAAATGAGGTATTAAATCTCTTCCTTGTCACGTTTGAAGGTCTGTCTCAATAAAAATCAGACAACTACTGCAAACTTTTGGGCCGATTGATTCAGCTCTGTGAGGAGGGGACAATGAAGATACTGGTGACAGGCGCATCCGGCTTCTTAGGGGGGAGACTCTGCCACGCGCTCCTAAACAAAGGCCACTCAGTCCGGGCCTTGGTCCGCCGCACCAGCGATATCTCTCGCCTCCCTTGTCCGACTAGAGAAGGTGCCTTCGAGCTTGCCTACGGCGACGTAACCGACCGCCAGTCACTGCTGGATGCTTGCGCTGGTTGCAACGTCATCTTCCACGCAGCCGCTCTTGTCGAGCCTTGGCTCCCCGATCCTTCTAGATTCATCCCCGTAAGCTGAATCCTAGTAGTAAACCGAGTTTAACTTTATTGTAAAAGATTTTTTTAATTATTTTTTCAATTCAAGGAATTGAAACTTCGAAAATGTTAAAATTTTATATCTAGGTTAATGTAGCTGGATTGAAGAACGTACTGCAAGCTGCCAAAGGGACGAAAACAATCGAGAAGATTATATACACATCGTCCTTCTTTGCTCTTGGTTCAACAGACGGATACGTTGCCGATGAAAACCAAGTACGAGAATTCATAGAGAATTTATTTGTTCCTTAATTAGGGTTTTATAAGAAGAAGCTAAATATTTGGTGTCAGGTTCACGAGGAGAAGTATTTCTGTACTGAGTACGAGAAGTCTAAGAGTGCGGCTGATAAGATAGCGTTGCAAGCTGCATCAGAGGGATTGCCAATAGTGCCGGTTTATCCAGGTGTTATTTATGGTCCGGGAAAGCTCACCACTGGTAATATTGTCGCCCAAATGGTAAGATTGTTATAGCTTCACTATGAAATTAATATCCTTGTACGATTAAGGCTGGAATGTTTTAAATTGAGCCTGGTAGTGAAAGCTCTAATTGTGGCTGGCGGTGCTCTGTTCGTGATTGTTGTTTGTTTTGAAAATGAGCCAAAGATAATTTGATTTTCTACTCACACACGACTTATATTTGTTTGTGGTTCTTTAACAATTTACCTCGGATCATGGGTCATGAAGGCAGCTCATTTCTTAAAAAGTTATAGAAAGATTGGATGATCTGTATTCAAGTTGATTGAATGACTTAATACTTGATTGCATATGAAAAATTCATGTGCTGGCTGTGATGTTGATGAGCTTTGTCCTTTCAGATGATTGAACGCTTTAATGGACGGTTACCCGGCTATATTGGCTGTGGGAATGATAAATTTTCCTTCAGTCACATTGATGACGTAGTAGATGGTCACATTGCGGCGATGGAAAAGGGAAGACCAGGTGAAAGATATCTGCTTACAGGAGAAAATGCATCATTCGTGCATGTTTTTGATATGGCTGCTGTAATCACGGGAACAAGCAAGCCTAGGTTTAGTATCCCTCTTTGGTTGATAGAGGCTTATGGATGGATATCGGTTTTTGTCTCTCGAATCACAGGGAAGCTTCCCCTCATCAGCTACCCGGTATGCACCATGGCATCCTCAATTTGGTTCTTGACTATGGTTGTGACATTTGTTTGGATGATCAAATTTGTGTGCCAAATAGATCACCATTGTTTCATATTTTTATTGAGCAAACTCATTATTCAATGCCTTGTGTGTTTGGTAAAGTCTAGAATGATAATGGCTTGATGATAGACTGAAAAATGCAACCCCTATTTGTTTTTCCATGCACGCATTTTATTATCCCTTTCGTTTGGGTGTTCAGTGGTGCAGGTTTAATTTACCCAGAATTTTTTCTGTATGCATTTTGTTAACAGTTTATCTTTACTCTGTTGTTTCTTTAGTATGCTTTTTTTTCTCACATTGGCTGATCTTTTGAGCAGAGTGCTCGTGTTTTAAGACACCAATGGGCATACTCTTGCGAGAAGGCCAAAACAGAGTTGGGTTATAACCCTAGAGGCTTGAAAGAAGGATTAGTAGAGGTGCTACCATGGTTGAGGAGCGAAGGTGTGATAAAATACTGAAAGGATAATTTCATTTCGGATGAAGTCATGAGGTTGGCTTATTGCTTCACACTTTACAGCTCTCGGTTTACAAGATTAGCCGGTGATATATAACTTGGAGACTGTCTCATGCTCCATTTTATTTCATTTAGATGCATTGTGTTCACATCACATTCTGTCAACTTGAGCATGCATTATGGAAGACGTTGTTCTTGCTCGTTTATGAACCACAGAGGATCAGAAAGAAAATAATATGCCCTCTATTATCATTTGTTAACTTTTTCATCAACGAGCAAAAATTTACATCCCTTTAATCCTCCTTTACTATGGTTCTCTGCTGCATAGCCTCTTATTATTTGTTTAGGAACAGGATGTCCTAAACTAATGGAAGTATCAGACTAACCAAACACAGCCTTAAGTCATCTCTGTTAAATTCAAAATTTGAATTTAAACGGTTTGGCGGTAAACACCGAGCACGGAGTGCTGTACAGCTGTTCCTTGTTGCAAGAATTAATAAAAATGAAAAAGAAAAATAGGGATTGCGTGTCTCTGTTAAATCACAGTACTACATAAACCAGTGGGATTTTAGACGGTCGAGTAGGCTAGGAGACGGAACCTTTAACCATCCACGCGACCGTACCTGTCGATCATGCCATTTCTTTTGCGCCTGCTTAAAAGATAAAAGAGGACCAAACCATAAAATTTTTCTCTGTTTGGTTCTCGAGAAAATGGTGACAGCCCCGGCCAAGCAATCATACGAGGAATGTCGCCGCAGGAGAGTGGAGGAAAACAAGAAACGAATGGAAGCCCTCAATCTGCCAATGCTCTCACAAGCTCTCCGCAAAAATTCCTCTTTGAAATCATCTCCGGTCGTTGCAACTCCCACCAACTTCTCTCTCGTTATATAAACACGGTTCAACGTATAAAATGCACGTGTTTTTATGCGCAAATGTAGCTCACTTGGTGTTTGCCCAATTTACAGATAAAACAGGTGAAGCCTCGTACAATGAAGAACCCAGCCGTCGTGTTGAGGCGCTCGAGTCGTGTAGCCAAAAAGCCCGCCCCTGTCTACAATGAAGTGAGTCGACCTTTTGTTTTATCCTCTGTATTTCAAGATTTTATTAGCCTTCCATTGATGAAATTTTACGTGCCACACCATAGAAGCTTAATATAGTGAGAAACTGAACTATTACTGTTTTTTTTCCTCTGTGGCCTCTACTACGATCAATGAATAGATGACGCTGCAATTTTTTTTAACAGGTTAATCGTGTGCGTGTGGAAATATCCAGAAGGTAGACTAAAATAAATTTTGTGCATTCATGATACATAAAACGATATGTTTGCTAGTGTTTCTGAAGTTGGAAACTTTAATTTTTGATGAAAATATAGGAACTATAACAGAGGGGATTTGTCGAATCGGGTATGCACCTCAGACGAAGCCAGAGTAAATGCTATAGAGAAAGCCGAAAAATTGGAATTGGGTTTAGAAACTGAGGGTCCAACTTTTGTGAAGTCAATGCTTCAATCGCATGTTACTGGCGGATTCTGGCTGGTAAGCTGGTTGATGTAGTTGGCTCATAACATTTCCATCTTTTTATTCATATTTGTGGTTGTTTCTCTATGTTTCATAAAGAATATGTGGGGAAATATTACTCAGTTTTATTTTCTGACTCATCATTTAGTCTGTGGGATGCTCTACTAAGTGAGTCTCGTTGTTGTTTGATTTTAATTTAGTTGTATCAAGTGGCTTATTGGAAACAAGTTTAGTGATTGTATAGCTCAAAACACGTTTTCATTCCCTTTTCCACCAGGAATATTTTGAATGATTACCGACTTGCTTGGCATGAAATGGAAAAATTATCTCATTCACTCACACCTGCATGTTTTAGTACAAAACGATCCGTAATTCAATTGTAGATAACTGGATTCTGTGTAAAATCTGGTATCTAAGTTCCATTTAATAATGGTTTGAAATTCTATTTTCATTAAGACAATACTTCTAATCCGCTTTGTAAATTTGAACAGGGCCTTCCATGCTACTTCTGCAGAAAGAACCTTCCTAAGAGTGATGGAGTTATCAGCTTGATAGATGAAGAAGGTGATGAGTATCCGACAATGTATTTACCCAGAAAAACTGGATTGAGTGGTGGATGGAAAGCATTTGCAGTTACACATGGCTTGGTATACGGGGATGCATTAGTTTTTCAGTTAATCAGATCTACTGCATTTAAGGTAATGATTAGACTATCTTTGAATTATACTCACTAACTCCTTAAAATGATTTTTTTAGAGCTGCTGTGTTTGGAATATGGTTTGCATTTGCGGTCATCATGTGTTTGGTCTTTCAAACAGGTTTGATAGATTAAGATATCACCTGATACTGCATGTATGCAAGGTTGTGCTGTGCCGTTTGCATAGAAAGATGCATACTCATGGTTTCTTTTTACTCTAATGTATTGCCACTTATTCTCTTTTATTGCTTCTATATAATCTGTTTGTATCTATTCTATATGTGACTAATCATTTTCTTTAAACTCCAAATTTTTGTTGTTTGACATTGTACTTACCATACACATTTTTCAGGTATACATAATCAGGGTGAATGGTACTGAACAGAAGAAGTATATCTGAAGCTCTGAGTCTTGGGCAGTAGGTTATTGGAGCCAGTCCAATCAGTTTAGGTAACTGTTGTGGAATAACACATGTAAATACTAGATTAAGTGCATTCCATTACATACCATTCACTAACCTTGCAGGGAAAAATTCACAGTATATCAATAGGTTAACTAGGAGTAATGTAACAATGATAGTGAGTATTGAAGATATCATAATATTGCAAATGTATTTGTTGCATATATTGGTAGTGTTGTGGTTGTGGACATTATCCTGCTGAATTTCAAATTATATAGGTGACCAAATTTCATATGCATGAAAGGCATTGGTATTGTGGCATATTAGACTGGCAAAAAATTGCATAGATTGGTTTTAACAAATACTGAAGCTAGACTAACATCTTTGTTATTCTTTTCTGTAGCCCAGGCAGTAGTATGCTTTAACAAATAATTTTTGCTAAATAAATCAATACTTGGAGTCTTAGAGATTTGATGTTTGAAACTAACATATGTACTGACTGCCAATAAAGCTAAATTTTGGTATCTTGTAGTAAAGATGACCTTAGTATATTGGAAATTCAATGAAGTAGTGGTTATTACACGTCTGGGGTCTGGTCCAGTTCCAATGATTAGGTTGTTTGTGGCTGACAAGAATTTCTTACCTGAACCTCGGCACAATGCCATGGTGGTCCAAATTTCTTTACAGTATTGTGCTTTTGTAGTGAATGTCTAATTATATAATCTGTATATTTGTTGTTTCCAGTTCAGAACTATCTAGTTTTGATCTTTCAATTTTGGCTTATTTCAACGTTGAAGTGATTGTTTGTTTGTACTTGTTGCAGGTAAACATGCCGTGCATACAATCCATCTTGCCATGAACTTTTGTCTAGGCTTGAATCTCATGACACAGTACTTCCATTGCTTACAGACTTACTGAAATTGATTCAGGTTGTGCTATTACTTTTTGTTGCTCTAACTTAATTGTCAAGTGATTGAGAGGTATGCTTTGATATCTAGCATAATCCTGCTGGACACTTGATTACAATTTTCATGCTCATTAACCTAACAGTTCAACCTATGAGCTCAGCTGTATAACTCGGTAATATCCTTTCCCGGAGACAGCCAAATTCATCTTGTATGTATGGTAGGCAAGTTGTGAATTAACACAACTCTGGGTGGATGATTCTTCAGAATGTGAAAACAAGCTTTAAAGGCTAAAAGCTGGTGGAATGGGCGCAAGGTGGATATCAACATGTCACGCGTATTACAGCTGATAATTGTTGTCAATGACAGCATTCCCCGATCATTCTCCCTGAAGAATGGCATCACCTTTTCTTCTTCCTTGGCACAATAGAAGAAAACTTCTCAAGGACTTAAAAAATTAATTTAATTTTGTTAATGTTTGCGGGGTGCATTGACTAACTGGAGTTCCGTGGGTAATGGGATGTGATGAGCTGTTATGAGTAAACCAGCCAGCAGTTGTTGATAGCAACCCTTGCTAATTTGACATGGCAAGCTGGACCATTTCTTTCCAGCTCGCATTCCGAATGAATTCAACCATAAATACGTGGGAACATGCCTTGGACGTCAACGCCACGACCATGCAAATGCAATCACCCCAAATACAGGGCCATGATTTTCATTCATTCATCTCTGTCAGTGCGGTCAGTATCATTAAGTTAATTTTAGTTATTTCACGCGGAGTCAGGTCTTTAATTCAACACGCGCCTCTCAACTCCGTGCAAAACACGCATCAATCTCGTTGACGCCAGTTAAATCGTAGTATTCGTCGATTCGATTATTTCCTTCATTCGCTTTTATCAGCGTGTGGGATTAGTGGTTTTAGTTAGGAGTAACGGGCGCCAAGAATTCCGCGGCCCTCCAAGTGGAAGGTCAGAGGGTTAGGTTATAGTTATACCGCAGTAGTAGTGGGCCCAACTGGACAGCGGGCCCACTACTGTACAAGAAGAAGCAAATTAATATATCACATTAATAAATTAAATAAGTAATTAACCGGCTAAAAAGCGTTTAACATGTTTAATATTCTTGTAATAAGGATGTTAAATTTGACTGGGTCATATTTAAAAGATTGGCCGACGTATTAATCCAACGGTTAAGCAAGCGCCTAGAAACTAAACTACAGAAACGGCTTTAGAACGCCGATCGAAAAGAACGGTGCGTTTTTAGCGTGTCAGTTTGGTGAAAATCAAAACGGGAATTTTAAAAAAAGAAAAGGGAAATTGAGAAATCCAGCTTCAATTGCGCTAAAGTTGTTTAGTTTTGTCTCTCCATGGTTGGGGTTGTCAGCAGTGAAATTTCTCCAGCGCGCTGGATCACAACAATTCGTTCATTTCAACGCCTTTCGTTTTGACTCTCGCTGCTGCGATATTTTCTCTCCTTGTTGTTTTTCCTTTCCATTTCTAGTGTTCGTGAATTGATTCACTGAGATTCGTATCGTTGTTCTAACTGACACGTTTTATATCTTCTGAGATCGGCATTGATTAAGGTTTTTGTATTTTCTCTGCCGATGTGGAGATTTATTCAGTTGTGGTGCGTATGAGTCTGTCTTAGCAATTTCCGTCCAAGCCACCGAATTAGATGATTTGATCATTGGATTTGTGTGATTAAGAACGAGGAATTAGAGGGGTCGATACATTTCTCCTTTTTTTGGGCAAATAGCTGTGATATTGAAATTTGAAGGGGTGAGCAATGTCCACGAAGGGCGACCATCAAACTGTTCCTCTTTCGGTGCTCCTAAAGCGCGAATTGGCCAATGAGAAGGTAGAGAAACCAGAGATTTTACATGGCCAGGCTAATCAAAGCAAGAAAGGAGAAGACTTTACTCTTCTCAAAAACGAATGTCAAAGAGCCATGGGAGATGGGGTCGCGACATTTTCTGTATATGGGGTACTGTTTTCGAAATATTTTGATTTGATGGATTAAGCTTGTGCATTCTCAGTCTTGATGGGATAATATATTGATTTTGCTGTTTACTGAATAGCTTGGCACAAAAGTTCATATTTTAGTTGGTCAGCTTGATGTTTTGGAATACTTTGTTGATAGATGAGATGCATTGGAATTATTGATGTTTTATAATTGGATTTATGGGATGAAACTAAAAGTTAGGCTGCATGAATGATTTAGCTGGCCCTTTCCCATGCTTAGATACATGTAGTTACTTCCTGTTTTGCTTGTTTGAGGACTTTCTTGACTTCTACAATGTCAATCCAGATAAAGGATGCGAATAGTACTACTTTTTATCTGTGGTCAATATCATTGTTAAGAACATATATTTTGGATTCTGGCTAATTCATTTAGGTTTTATAGTTTATTTTGGAAAGTTGATTTTGATTAAACCATTTTTTCAGCTTTTTGATGGACACAATGGGTCTGGAGCTGCTATTTACACGAAGGAGAATCTTCTGAAAAATGTTCTAAATGCAATTCCTTCAGAGCTTAACAGAGATGAATGGATAGCAGCTCTTCCACGGGCCTTGGTTGCAGGCTTTGTAAAAACGGATAAAGATTTTCAGGAGAAAGGTGGGAGTAGTTCTTTTGTATATTCTTCTCTATCATTACATATGCTATGTTATGATATTAAACTTTCTTGGTCAATCAAGAAGCATCTGTGCAATCTTTAATTGAGTAGATCTCCGAAGTTTTGCTTATAATAGGATGGCTAACTTAAGTTTGATGGAGGACTTGGCGTATTCGCCATAAACACATACATGCATATATACTGGCACTTTGCACATTCAGGCTGACTTCCATATATGCTGTTGTGCATGTAGTTTTCTGCATGTAGCTTAACTCCACACATAGCCTAAGTGACATTACTCTTGATCTACAATATTATATGTAAATGCATTGCTTTTTAGTTGCATGCTTCAACTACTGAATGAATGATACAAGTTTTGAAGCCTTGCTGAACGTGACACATTAGATGTCAACCCTAATTGATTGTGGATGTATTATGTAAGGTGAGTATAGTGCATTAAGTCATTGGATAAATCAATCCAGGTTACATAGAATTATTATTTTGTGTGCACTATTTATTTGGAGCTGTTTACCTAGACATACAAATTTTTTAAAAGCACATTAGTACTGAATATATGAGGTTGATCTTGTAGTGTTGGTTACTTTGTTTCATATTTTTTGACATCTGTTGAAAATTCCTTCTTTCTGGATTCCGTTTTGCAAGTCACACAGGTGATATTTACACAGTGCTCTGATTACCTTTTCAGCTCGCACATCAGGAACAACCGTCACCTTGGTGATAGTTGAAGGATTGGTTGTAACTGTTGCATCTGTTGGTGACTCCCGTTGTATACTTGAATCCACTGAAGGTGATATCTATTATCTGTCTTCAGATCATAGGCTTGAATGCAATGAAGAGGAGTAAGTCATTGATACTATTTCTTCCTTTTGACTCAATTCCTGCATCTTGACAATAAATGATTCACCTTTTCTTTTGGGAATCCCATTAGGAGGGACCGTATTACAGCAAGCGGGGGCGAGGTTGGACGGCTCAATGCTGGTGGTGGTGCTGAGGTATTTTGTTTTTTTGGTTATAGTTTTGTTTCAGTTTGTTCTAGACTTGAAATGCACATCTTGGAAACATGTCTGGTTGCTGAGTTTTTTCTATTGTAGTGAAACTTTTTATGCTTAGTGATTTCTTTGAATTCGTATAACCACCATACTTGGAAAATAAGATACTATAGCTTGCGGGATCTGTTCCTATGTAATGGTCATGGATGCAAAAGTTTGTGGGAGAAACTTCAAATTGGTGATGTCTGTCTGCCACCTATGTAACCGTTGATTGGTTTCTTAGTTGGAAAGCTACGAACTTTCATAAATGAAATATTTTTTTCGGTTCAATTTGACAGATAATAGCAGGTTGTCTAACTAGCATGTTAATTCATTTGCAGATTGGTCCTTTGAGATGTTGGCCTGGAGGCTTATGCCTTTCACGATCTATTGGAGATATGGATGTTGGCGAGTTCATTGTTCCTGTTCCTTATGTAAAGCAAGTGAAGGTTTGTTCTTCATGTTGTCATCTGTAAATATAATTGATGTGTTATACAATTTTGGGTCCATTTACTTGCTCCCCATTGGAGCCTTGAGTATGGTTGCTGGATCCATGTGTGTTAACTATCTTTCAGTATTTTCTGCCTGTACTTCATGAACGTAAGGATTGTTTTATGAACATATATATATGGCCATTCAATGAATGCTGTTTTAAGTTTTTCCTTTGAATCAGTTGCCTTGTTATTTTGACAAATGGACCTAAATTCTCACGTGAATCATATGCGAGGCTGTTCTGTTATTCTGTCTAAAGAGATTCAACAAGTTATATTTATTCATCACTATTTTTCTGCAGTTATCTACAGCTGGTGGTAGGCTTATAATATCTAGTGATGGTGTTTGGGATGCTTTATCAGCGGAAGAGGCTCTTGATTGTTGCCGTGGGATGACAGCAGAAGCTGCAGCTGCACAAATTGTCAAAGTAACATAATACCTAGCAATTCTGAAAATTATATTTTAGGTCTCTGGTTGATAATGAAAACTGCACCACTGGCCTTTACTGCAGGAACAATTCAGTTTTGGTATTTTTGGATGTTTAAGCTTACGCTATCTCTTGTGATATCCTTTTGTGCAGGAATCTTTACAGGCAAAGGGACTTCGAGATGACACAACCTGCATCGTTATTGATATATTACCACAGGAGAAGCCACCTCCTCCTTTGCCAGCACCAAAGAAGCAGCAGGTAAAAGGAGTGCTCAAGTCCATGTTTCGCAGAAAGCCCACTGAATCATCTTCTAATGCTGATAAAGAATATATTGAGCGAGATGTGGTGGAGGAATTATTTGAGGAAGGATCTGCTAGGCTTTCAGAAAGGTCTGTGCTGTGAAGATCATTATTAGCTAAATTGTTTCTTTGAACATCATAACACAGATGAGAATAAATTGTTTCTTGCTGCTAATTTTTACCCACTACAAGTAGCAGAGCTGTTGGCTCAAGGAGTGGCCATTCATGTTTGTATCTTTTTGACACATGATATGTTTTTCTAATTGCAGGTTGGATACGAAATACCCACTATGCAATATGTTTAAGTTGTTCATGTGTGCAGTCTGTCAAGTGGAGGTGAAACCTGAAGAGGGTGTTTCAATACATGCTGGCTCATCTTATTCAAGGAAGCTGCGTCCCTGGGATGGCCCTTTCCTTTGTTTAAGTTGCCAAGAGAAGAAAGAAGCAATGGAAGGGAGAAGACCGTCAGGAGGTACAACATCTCTCTCTTTCTCTCTCTCTCTCTCTCTCTGCAATTTATCAAGTATTGTTGTTGGTGAAGCTTCTTATTTGTTTTTTGTTTTTCCCTGCTGTTTTTCAGATAGACATGGTAGTGAAAGTGACTAGCGAGACCATCTCATATATTTGCATTATCCAAGTGCTAACAATTGTTTCAAAGTTGTTTATAGGAGGAAAGGCAGGAGCTCATATGATAATAAACCACTTTAGGTTCTCATGGGGGGTTTTGGTTATTTGATCCGGCATTAACTTCATGGCCAATTTGGATCTTTTTCTAGTTCTATTTCATGCTGCAAGTGGTAAGATCAAAGTTAAGAGTGGCTTTATATCTGTTATCTGACTTCAGGAAAATTGTGCTTCCCTCCCATAAATTTGTGAATGCATAGTGACACACTGGTGGTTATTTCTTTCATGTCTGTATGATACTGGTTCCAGGTTCGTGGAACTAGCAGCCTTAAGTGCAATCTTATGATATAGGGGTTTGAAGAGTATTACAGATTCGTTTCAAATTAGAGGAAACCCACATGTTCTGCTTGGTGAAAGAATATGTTCCCGTAGCATTAATTTAATTTGTTCCTTCCTTGAACAAATTTGGAAGGTGAACATTGATAATAGAAAAGTTGAGAATTACAATTTTTTTTTAATTAATTTTCTGTTCTTTGTTCAAGTCAGTGGCATTTTTCATATGTAAAATATACAAGAGCAGTAGTGCAACTCTTGAAAATAAAACAGTGAAGCCTTGTCTCATTCACTTGATATATGTGATTCAGATGTCTGCTGCTAATATTACATTGTCATTTTGTTGCCTTTTGATTTGGAACGAATTTAATTGATCCATGGTGATACCAAGTTCTCTTCCTTGTTTTGAGTTGATGGGGGTGGTCCAATTTGAGAGCACTATAGCATAACTGTTGTACAAGTTCATGAATCACGTGCTTGGGACCAACTTTGTTGGATGCTACAAATGGACAACTGCAAGGTAGTGGTGGTGCTGTTGACTCAGTTTTAGACTAATTAGTTACATGTGAACTTGCTTAAGCATTTAATGGCTCACTGCATTCTAAATTTTAAGTTTGTTACCACTTCCATTATACCCCATTACCTTTTTAAACAGGCACTTCTCTCTTTCACCCACTCACCACACGCACAAATACACCGAGTAAGAGAGAGATTGAAAAGATGTTTTTGTTTGAATACCACGTTGGGTTGCTGACATTTAGTTCACACCGAGGTGTGAGTTTGTGGAAAGAAATAAGAAATTGAGCGGCCAGTTGCAAAAGCAGAAAAGGGAAAATCTTTGTATTCCAACCGCATTGGCATAGAAAGATCTTTATGGGCTTGACTGAGAAATATTTGTTGTTTGTTTGTTTGTTTTATGCAATGTTTTCTTTCTCTACTAGCATTCTTTTCTTTCTTTTGAGTCTTATCTTTATAGGATTAGAAATAGAATACATTTTTATCTAAGTGGTTTAGTGGTGAAGATGCTGGCAGTCCACATAAATAATGCATCCATGATTGAGATGTTGACCTTAATGCTTCTTCGTCCTTGGACCACTTTTCTACACGTGTGTGTGGGTCTCTGCCCTTTTTACCTAACTGTGAATATTATTTTGTCCTTTTACATCCCCATCTCTCGATTTGTTATCCTTCTGATCTTCATCAGAAAAGGAATAAAGAATTCCATTGGTCTTTCATGGACCATTCTGCCGCAGTTGCTGCCTGCTTTCATTAACCCATACTTGCTTTCTCCCGCATGTCATTTCAGAGTGGAAAACGGATTGCAAAGTCAAGAATTAGCTTAAAACAATCAGCAAATTGAAAGAAACGAGCTAAACGGTGTACGACAAGATCTTTTTCCCCTTTAATAATTCAAAATACTACAGGTTGCATTGGATTTGGTCCGAAAAGGAATCCACGACATCTTGGCTTGTTTATGCCTTCAATAGTAGAAAATGTCCAGAACAGTAGAATGAATGAGCGACCATAAACATATAGTTGAAGCAGGAGTGATGACTTGGACTTAAACCACACTGCTTGAAATCTCATCTTCTTAATGACATTTAACAGTGACATTCTTCTGTGAAATGTTCCATTTGCAGTTTAAATGTTAACACAGGGCACGATGCAAAACTCAAAATACTTTCCCCAATGTACTCAGTAACCTAGTATATATTAGGACCGAGAGTCAGATGGAGGAAGGGAAGGAGAGGGCAATAAATTTGTGAAGATTCTTCTTTGAAACGGGTGTACGCCATTATGCGTGTATAGGATTACTTTCTTTCCTTTTCCCGAAACAACTCCCATATGAAGACACATAACCAGAAAATAAAGTTTGCTTTGGCAATCCGGTCACCTCCTGTGGGCAAACTTGGATCCTTGTGATCTCATTTCTCTAATCAGAACTTCTAATAGTTGTTGAATTTGACAAGGACCCACCGAAACTTTAACATATACTGCTAAATATATCATCTCATCTCGTCTCATGGTGCCTTGCCCACCACACCCTTGCCTTTCTCTGTTTCAATATAATAATGCAAAATTTTTGAATATGGTTTAAGTTTTTCTACTAAAATCATTTTAAGCACAAGTCCAGATTGACAAGAGTCTCTGTTTCTTTTCTTTTCTCTTTCCTTCTCCACCGCTCCCCAATCTTATCATTTATCCCTTCTCTCTGACCATAAACCCAAAACGTTAGGGGTTCAGAAAAAAGGAAGAGAACCCCAGATACTGAATCAGATCTTGTAGAGTTTTTCAAGCATAATCTTGTTGAACTATGGACGTCAATCAGCATCAAATGAGCGAAGAGAAAGCTGTTGAAAAGAAGAAGCATGAAGAAGAGAAGTTAAAACGACAAGGACAAGAAAGTTTAGCAGCTAAGCAACAACAGTTATCATCAACATCTCTTGCTCCTGCTTCACCACCTTCAGCTTCGTCCTCTCCTTCTCATGAATTCTCCTTCACAATCTCTCTTCATTCTTCTTCAAATACGGTTCCTGATAAAACCAACCCCCCACCTTCATTTGCAATCGATTTGTCTCCAGCAGATGATATTTTCTTTCATGGACACTTGCTTCCTCTTCATCTCCTCTCTCACCTTCCAGTTTCTCCTCGTTCGTCTACCAACTCGGTGGACAGCTTCACTCTTCCAATCAGAGAGTTAACAGATGATCAAAAGAATGAGAAAAGTTTCAGCAACTGCAGTACCGGCAATAATAGCAATTCCAACATGAACAGCAACATCAAAAACACCAATGATGAGACCCACCCCCATCAACAAAATAGCAATGATAATGATCAAACGAAGGGAAGAGGCAAATCCAAGTCATTCTCATTGTTCGGATTCACAATATGGCGAAAGGGTTATCAAGTTGGAGAACGGGAGGACAACAATAAAGAGAAGCAGAAGAAGAAGCTGAGATTTGACGTAAGCCATGTACTAAAGAGGTACGTGAGAATGGCTAGGCCATTGTTGTTTTTCAGAGGAAGGAGAGAAAATCTCCGTTTCCATCGTCAACCTTATTCGTTTTCAGGTAATTTAAGTTTTAGAAATAAGCGAGAGTCAAGAGGAAGAAGAGGTGAATTTTCAGCTCCTGCATCGATCAGAACATCTCCTACAAATAGTGGGCTACTTGTTGCAACTAAAACTCTACCTTCCTCAACCAGTGACAGCACCATGGAAGAGCTGCAAGCTGCAATTCAGGCTGCAATTGCTCATTGCAAAAATTCCATAGCTGTTGAAGAGAAACTCAAAAGCTAGATTGGACTTCAATTTTCCTACCATACTTTCCATTACAATTTAAATATTTGTTCTCCTGTGTACAAAATATCGTGAAAATGAAGTGGGATTTAATATAATTCTACATTCAAGAATAATTATATGTTCTCTGTGACATTGACGCGTTCTGAGTACATACAGTGATGGGCTTCATGAGCAACTAATAGTTTGAATGTTTTTCTTAGAGGATCCAAATCTATTCAATATTTTCCATGGGATGCTTTATATTCCCCATAAAAGTCGAGCAATTCCATCATAGGATTTCAATAAAATGGTCCAAATTAGCTCATGATGATTAAAGCGATGTCTCACTGCGCCATCTTCAAAAACTCGCTAATTGGAAACGCCGTGCCCAATAAGGATATTTACTCAGTCATCCGAACCCACATGAATGAGAATATGGACATATTTCTTAGCAAAAAATACCAACTTAATCAGCCTAGTAGACCTTTGGTCACGTATTTTATTCAGTATTCATCTGAATTCTGCAAATAGTTTACATGTATACAATCAACAGAGTGATGCTGCGGGGAGAACAAAAGGACTTTTGTATGCAATCCCCAAAAGAAAGGCAAAGAGAAAGAACCAAAACTATTTCAGCTGGTTGTACAAGAGTGATGGTGGGCAGGGGCTGTGCAAAAAGGAAGTAGTATAATTGAGATACGAGGGGGTTTGTGGGTCTAATGCCTTGAGGCCTATGGAAATTCATGAAAAGGTACCGAGTACAAACAATTATAGATGATAACTGTAGTGGTGGAAGTGCTTTGCTCTAATAAAGCATATCAAAACACTAATTTGTGTGCTTTAGTTTCGATGTTAGATCATGAAAATCACCGTATGACAATCAGTTGTAATGATTTGGCAATTTGACTGAACAAACTTTGGCTCTTTTTAAAGACGAGGCTTTTTGATAATTGAATCCACCGTCCCACCAGATTAAAACCCCACAAACACACACATGAAAGGTGCTTTCATTGTTTTCAACCACCATGCAAAAAAGCTATTTATAAAAGAGCAAAAGGGAACAATGACTAATCGTTCCTTCTCCATTGAGAAGATAGTAACCAAAAGGAGTGAGCAGTTCGCGTACTGTTTGTGCGATACTTTGCTATGCATGCTCGAAATTTTATTATTTTCTAATTGAATTTCGGATATGAGCTCACACACACACAGATATATTGCTTTTCTTCGTCAAGGAATGAAACCCCACAAAAAGGGAAATGGCTGTTGGGCTCAAGGAAGAAAAACCTCATGATTGAAAGTGTAAAATAATCATGTTACCCACATTGAAATTATAAGTCGTTCTGTTCCATGCAATATGGACAGCTTTTGAAATGTTTCTTTTTCTGAAAGAGAGGTTAAGGAAAAGCAAACAATCACATTGCATGAATAACCCAAAATTAGCACAGAATCAGATCTGCTTTCTGCAGCTACCACATGATTCTAAGCCTTTTTAGTTTTCTAATTTACTTTTTTCCAGAAGAAAATTTGACTGTTGTCTTGTATCCTGGACTTTCTCATTTTATTAGCAGAGCACATCGAATTTCCATGGACAGACAATGGAGGCATATTACCAACGATAACAGTTTGTGTACATTTACTTCACCCATAAGGAAGCCAGCATATACCCGATCAATTGCCTTCTGTTATGAGTTATGATTTCTTCGAGTATTACATAATTTAATTTTCGGATCAGTGAAATTTAGGAGAACTTTTATGTTGAACAATTCAGATTCACTAGTTCCCTGGATGGCAGTAAACACATAGAAACTAAAGCTGTCTGCACAACCACCAAACTAGGCTGCGAGAAGAGATGGCAGAAGCTAGTGCGGTGCCGCAGCCTGAACTGATCACTGAAGGGATTGCTCACCATAAAGACTTGCCAAATTCTACCAGCCTTAATAACATGTTACCAACCAAACAATCTCAATAAACAATTTAAAGCGGAATGAAAGTTGGGTTGGTTTGAAATGGGCCAGACTGAGGTTTTTGTTAAGTCTAAAGAGTAAAGAACACATGTTACTTGATCTTACAAGTGCTGTATACGTGTGCCCAGGTCCACGGCCCATAAAACAGTAAGCCCGCCTGCTTGCACACCCACCCGACCGTAACGGCCAGTCCGCCACAAAACAAAGCCCTCCATTAACAAAGTTGAAGTAGTTAAAATAACAAGACAAAGGGGTCGGTCTTGTTGGTGGCTCTGGGCTGGCACTGTCACAATCACAAGTGTTTTTCCTTCTTAGATAGGTAATAATAGATTAAATTATTGAACGTTGTGATAAATTACATGTTGCTGTTTGTAACGTGGGATGCTTTGCTATGCTTTGCATGAGGGGCGCACGTGCATTTGTCTGGCCAATTCTATTCAGGTTCTCGTCATTTGGACCGCTAATATTTTCATTAGTGAAGGAATATTGGTTTGACGTGTAGCCTTTAGGAAGAGGAATACCGAGAGATAATCGCATGCGGGAAGCCTTCAGAAAGCGCTATCTTTCCCTTCTCCTAAGTGTCAAATCAAATGGGCGGGCACCGCTCGTCTCGTCTTCTCTAGACAACATAGCATCGCATCACAGCTAAGCTAAGCTACAACCAATAAGCAACCACGGAGTGCAGCTTGCCTTTGCGACAGCTTCACTTGTATCAAGGAAATGCAAATAGAAGATGCATTGTAAATATGGTCAGAAAATAGAAGATGCGATGACTGATGAGACATGGCACTACGTCGGAGCTTCTTGGCCCCACAGTTTTGATCTAATAACTGTTACATGCATCTAACTCAATCCAAAGACATCCCCGGGCTTGGTTTACGTGTCCCTTTCCATCATGGCATGCGAAGTCACTCCAAGTCTCTCTCTGACATTTCCAAGAAAGCACCAAACTTTCGATACTTTACTGTGTTGAGATCGCCAAAAATTATTGTCAGCCAGCCTTGGCCTTTTCTGTTTCAGACTCGCTGGAAATTGGACATATCCTTTTTTTTTCCGGTTCAATTTCTTTTGGCTTCTTAACATTTTATTTTATTTCCTTAATGTTATTATAGTAGGAGTCTGTAGTGATTGTTTTTATTTCATTACCTGCGATTGTAAAAATAGTCGAAAATTGGTGTCTTTTATCTGCTGGGATTTAAATGATTGCTATTTTAGCACATTCGAATAATTAAATGTGAATATGCTATTTATTTTATTGCACGAACTACTCTTCTGTTTCTCTGCGGTTGGTTTTTAATTGGGTTTGGTTGGTTGTAAACCTTCCTCATTTGTGCTGTCTTTGAGAGAGGGATAGACCTGCAATTTCTTGAGCCGGGTTTGGTCTTTGATTAATGTTTCTTTCTTTGTTTCATTTGAGTTGTTGCACATTGATCAATTTATTAGTTTGGACGGTGTCGAATTGTTCTTTTGATTCTTTAAGAGAGTTTTGTCTCTACGTGATCTGTGATTGTTCCGAGCTAAAAAAAAAGTTATTATTTTGAGTTTTGATCAATTGGGTTCTTCAATTATGTCTTGATTTTGATATCTCTGATCTGTGTGGCAAAGGAATTAATTTCGGGAGATGTTAGGAAAGTATCGAATAGTAGTGTTCGTGTTTCAAACTAATAAAGCCTCTTAATTTTCTGGCGAGGATCACCCAGGTTCTTGAATTATGACTCGATATTGAGGTTTTTTGTCTGGGGTGGTTGAGAAATCTCAAAAAGACGAGGATGTATGCAGTGGGAAGGATAGGCAGCTATATCTCTCGGGGCGTGTACTCGGTTTCTGGCCCCTTTCACCCATTCGGGGGAGCTGTGGATATCATTGCAGTGGAACAACCAGATGGGAGTTTCAAATCATCGCCTTGGTATGTCCGGTTTGGGAAATTTCAGGGGGTTCTCAAGACAAAAGAGAAGGTGGTTAGTATTAATGTTAACGGAGTTGATGCAAATTTCAACATGTATCTTAATCATAAAGGGGAAGCTTACTTTCTGAAGGAGGTTAATGTTGAACATGGAGAATCTGTAGTATATCCTTCTTCTTCTGGTGACGAGACAGATGGGCAGTTCGATTGTAATAAGAGTCCAATGAAATCCAAAAGTTACAATTGTGATGCTGATAAGCTGAATTCAGCAGACCATATTGATGCTAGCAATGCGAAGAATGTGGCTAGGACAGGTCCCCGACGGGCAAGGATTCTTGGGCTTGTTTTTGGACGGAAGTCAATAAAGGATAATTATCAGGAAGGAGAGGGTGACATCGGCATGGCAAGGCTAAGTTCACTGGAACGTGCTGAGATTGCAGCTGACCTCTTGGAGGCGAAATGGTCTACCAATGTGGCCTCAAGTAAGTCCAGGAAAGATAATGTTTCCCAGATTTCAGCTCATGATGTTATGGACGATAAGGTGGCTAAAGATGTGCAGGTTAATGATCAAGAACCCCATGTGGATTTGTCTGTTCAAAATGATCATCAGAATGGGGATGGGCATTCTTTACTTGATGAGGAAACTGGTTCTCCAAGTGAGCAAATGGCCAGCAGTTCTCACCTTCGCTCTGAGAATCTAGAGAGTTCTGTTGAGGAAGAGAGTGCGAAAATATCTAGCATAGCCACCATGGAACAAGTACTTGAATCTTCCACCGTGGGTGAGAGTATGTTGGAAGAAAACTCTCAAACGATATCTAACATGTCAAGAACGATTGATGATTTTGCCATAGGAAAAGCTTATCATGATGATGGTGAAGAGCAGACTTGTCCTGATTCAAAAATTCAATATGAGCTTCAAGCATGTTGTGGAAAGTTGGTTGATGAAGAACAGGCACGTGATAAAAAAGATGTTGCCTTGTCAGGTTGTAGAATTTCCACTGAGACTGGACCAGACAGGGTTCAATCTTTTGCGTGTTGTGAAACATCAGAAAGCTCTATTGTTGGTTTGGATGGTACCAATGAGAAAACTCGGGAATTACTGCACCTTGTGAATGGAGGATGTGTTGAAGTCCATGTTCACCTGGAAACTTTGCATGTGGCAGATGAGCTACAAGCCAAGGTAAATGCTTTACCATGATTCAAATATTAGTTGCAGTAGAACTTTTGATGAATATATACATTTTAGAATTTAATGGTTTTTAAACTTATTAAATAATGCAAATAAAGTTGAGGTAACAATAAACTCAGTTAGAGATAATATTGTGATTGCATCCTTTTCTAATTTTCTTGAGTCTGAGTCATTAGAAGGTCTTCATCAGGTCGCAGATGTTGAGCAAGCTAAGGATATTGAATTGGAGAAAGAATCAGAATCAGTTTTTCAGAATTATTCTGATCTAGTGAAACCATCCTGTTGTGTGCTTGAGTATATTGAGACAGACCTCGAGGAACCCTCAGAGATTCCAGAAACCTCTTCAACAGAAGCTGTAAATTCACAAAACATTTGCACCACTCCCAGTGAAGTTAAAGACAGGAAAGATATTAGTGATGACCTCCATCATTATGTGGAGTCTGCTGGTGAATCTCAAGAACTTTGTGGTGATTGTGTCCTAAAAAAGGAAGAAAACAATTTCCTGTCAGAGAGTTCAGAGGAAGAACAGTTCCTTTTCAGTGATCTTGAAGAATTGAAACTTAGTAAGGTTCAGCTTACGGATTCAAGTTCTTCGGACTCTGTAAATAAAGGTGATGATCCAGCATTTTGTGCTGAAGGCAGTAAGGAAGTGAATGGGTCAGTCAACACAAATGATGAGTCTTGTTCTTCTCCAGACATGTTTGGTCAATATTACAGCTTGAATGATCTTCAAAACTCAACAGAAAAATTGAGAGTAATGTCAAGTCCCATTAGTATTCAGAGAAGTCATATGGGTGTGGAGAAAGTTGGGAGACTGGCAGAATCATTGCCAAATATGAGGTCGCCCAGTGTCAAATTAGGTGTACATGACTGTCATCATCCTCTAGGCCATTCGCTGGACTCAAATTCCAAGGCCTTGAAGTGGACAGTGTTCAAGGAAAATGACTCTAGCTGCATGAAGTCAGATGCTGACATAGAACAACATTTGGCAGAGGAACGGCCTAATATTGAGGATGCTCAGATCTCTCAGGAGCAAAAACGTTTTCTTTCCAATCCTGCAGTTGGTAAGATAATTTCAATATGCATTGCTATAGTAGTTTACATTTTCCAATTTTCCATATTGTTAAATTTCTTGGCAGTTGGAATGCACTGAATTGAAATTTTTTTACTTTTAAATTTTAATTCACTGGTTTCTGTAGTATTCCTCATAGCTTGTGCAATAGAATATCACAGTTGTTAAAGCTTAAATACTATAATTTGAACCCTGAGTTTCAAGCTTAAGCTTTAGGGGAAGTGATAATTCCCGAACATACATTCTCGTGATTTTTCAAAAGATTATAACACTTTGACCCTACTGTCTTGTCTTCACACTGGGCAAAGTGAGCAGCTTGTGTTTGATATTGGGATCCATGTGACAAGCCTAACCTTGCATGTGAGGGGCAGTGTTATAGCTTTTTTTTTGGACACTTAGCTTTTAGGTGAAGTGGTAATTTAACAATAGTATTCAATGAATGACTATAATTACGGTTGTAATCTTGCCTTTATATGGTAGTGTCTTTTCTCTAGCATATAGTTTTCCTACAGTTGCACCTGAGAACAAAATGGAAGCATTTTGTTTGTTTCTAGTTTGCAAATGTTTTTTTGCTGAAAAATGTAAAAGGTCATGAATGTTCTGCTTTTTGCAGAGATATCTCTTTGCAAACACTTGTTATATGAAGGAATGGGTGCCCATGCAGCTTCTCAAGCATTTGATGCTGAAAAATTGGACATAGATAAACTTACTACTCTAGGCCCTGCAGTTTTGAAGAATGATAAGCTTGTTGTCAGAATTCTTGGCTGTTACTTCCCATGGGATGTAGCTGCTCCTATTGTTCTAGGGATGGTTGCATTTGGAATTAAAGAACTATTTGAATCAAAAGGCATGATAGTTGTTGACTGTGTTCCTGCAGAAGCTATTGTTTCCCCTGGTGGAAGCTGGAAGCTTTGGCCTTTCTCTTTTAGAAGATCAAGATCTGGGAAGGCTATGCAGCCAGCTCTGAGCGATACCAAAAGTTCTGATGCTGAAGTTGCTTCAGAGAGCATCAGTGAGTGTGATGGAACTAAAAGTGCGTGTAAGCCCAAGGTGGTGAAGAATATGATTAAGGTGTTAACTCCGACTTCTGAACAGCTAGCATCCTTGAATCTGAAGGAAGGAATGAATACTGTAACCTTCACATTCTCCACTGCAATGTTGGGGAAGCAGCAGGTCCTTTTTTCTTCCACAATGCTATTGGCTCAAATTAACGCTAAACTTTTCTTTTATTTCTTATCATTTTCTGGTCGTTCTTTTGGTGTTAACCTACATTACATTACTTCCAGGTTGATGCCAGAATATATTTGTGGAAGTGGAACACCCGTGTAGTAATCTCAGATGTGGACGGGACAATTACAAAGTATGCTTTTTAATTTTCTCTAATGCAAAATTTGTATCTTAAATGGTCTTCGGCATAAGTTCATATTTTGCACAATAAAGTTGCATTTCAATATAATTTTAATCATGTAGAAAACTGCATGTGGTTTGTATGGACTACAGAACTCAAGAAAACTGGAAACTATTTGTTGTTGGCCTTTGTGGCCAAGTGCTACCTGTCCCTCCTTTCAATGGGTGAGATCACAGGTTTGATGGATAGGAAGGAGAACTATGCAGAGGGGATGGGCTATAACCATAACTCGTGGATTGATCAGTAAATAAATAAAAAAAAAGTTCTAGAAATGTGGATGTTAGAAAAAAGCTCAAGTAATTACAAACCTGAGCAGGCTGCCCATCCAGCTCAGGTGGTGAAGCCTGGTGGCAGTAGACTAGACCGAGTCTTGGTTTTGGACCTGCTGCCATACTCAGCTAGTTGAAGCCTGAACATGGCACCAACCTTACTTAGGCAGTAGATCCCAAGTCTTGGTGTGGGATCTGCCTCCATTCTCAGCTAGTTGAAGAGGACCGGCCATGGGCATAGTTTGGCATTAGTCCTTTCAAATAGGAAACCCTAAAAAAGAATCCTTGATAAATTTTTCTCGATGGTATGAGGCAACAAAATGATGCGATGGTTTGGTTGCATGCTACAAAATATTTTTATCAATAGGGAATGAAAATCTTGGCTATCTTAAAACCTTGACTGATATAGCCCTAGAAAGGTATGCTGTGACCCAGATTTCTAATTCTGTGCCTCTGGTTCTGCTTTACTTAAGAAGGTGCTTATAGGTAATGTTTCTGCATCATAGCTGTCAGCAGATTTTTGTTTATTTTTATCATGTTTATCAATTATGTGTTCATGGTGCCTGTGGTTTTAGCATTAGATTGTAAAGAATTGAATGAATGTTGTCTTTTATTTTCCAAATATTAGTTGTGAACTGTTAGACCCGACGATGTGGTTGTGAACCAATTCTCGAGTTTGTCTATGGTTCTACTTTTGGTTCAATAAAAATTGGAGTAAACATTCATCAACATAGCTCCATTTTGCTCCTTGAAATTATTGTAGTTGATTTGGTTTGTGATAATGATTTTTTCTCAAGTACTTTCTTTGCTGAAGGCTCTGGTTTCTTGGGAATTATTTTGATACCCTATATTTCACATTCTTACCACAGATCGGATGTTCTTGGTCAGTTCATGCCTTTGGTTGGAATGGACTGGTCACAAACTGGCGTTGCACATTTATTTTCAGCTATTAAGGTTTGTTGAAATTTTATCTTGTATGTTCATTTCAGCTTTTCTGCGATTGACAGTATTTCATTGCCAGTCACACTTTGCTGCACAGGAAGAATATTCTGATTGGTGTACTCAACAGAATCTAACGGGAGGCTGCATCTTTTAGACCTTAGGTTTATCATTCACAAAGTGCAATCTAATTTATGGGCTATTAGATTCTATTAACTCAATCTCTTTATTTGGAGTCTTAAAATCCCAAAACGTTGCACATTCATGCACTGTTACTTGTGACTAGGGGCTACATCAGGATATCTGAATGGACTGTGTGTCGCAGGAAAATGGGTATCAATTGCTTTTCCTTAGTGCACGTGCAATCTCTCAGGCTTATCACACTAGGCAATTTTTATTCAATCTGAAGCAGGTGAAATATACAAAATTGATGCTTAATTCTCATTTTAGTTTTGAAAAATTGAAGATAGTTTACATGTAATGTTTATGTTTTCATTTCTCATCTAACAAATTTTTGCTCTCAAATTTGCAGGATGGGAAGGCCTTACCTGATGGACCTGTTGTGATTTCACCTGATGGACTATTTCCATCTCTATTTCGAGAAGGTAACTGGTAGAAAGTACTTTTACAGAGATGAAATTTGTTGATAACTACAATTTATTTATTTATTTGTCATTTTTTTTTGCATGTATCTTGAATGTTTCTGTTAGCAATTCCTTGTTAAACTCTAACATGACCAAAACATTTTTTTTTATTTCTCAGTTATAAGAAGGGCTCCTCATGAATTCAAGATATCATGCTTAGAGGTTAGTTCTCTTGATATTACATACTTTATCTTCATATTCACCTATTAAGCTTCTCCAGTTCAATGGACTATTAACGAGGCTTCTGCTTCTGGTAAATAATTTGTGATTGTGTGGATGCTCCATATTAACAAATTAAGTGTGATTGTTCCTCATTGACACATCTTTTAATGTTTGTAAATCTTTTTTTGTCCAGGATATCAGGGCGTTGTTTCCTTGTGATTGCAACCCATTCTATGCTGGTTTTGGAAACAGAGACACTGATGAAATCAGCTACCTAAAGGTTGGAATCCCAAGAGGAAAGATCTTTACCATTAATCCCAAGGTAATTTTAAGGCTTCAATGCTTCAAGATGACAAAACCTTGGTGCCTTAGGCCCTGGCAGCTGTTGCCAATGTTTCCTTCTGATGGTTTTAAGTTTTGTAGGGTGAGGTTGCTGTGAATCGATGTGTTGATACTAAATCATATAGTTCACTTCATACTCTTGTTCATGGCATGTTTCCTCCCACAAATTCTTCGGAGCAGGTTTAGTTCTGTCTTTTCACAATTCTGAGCTTGTTTTAGTTAGGCTTTGTGTTAGAAAATATGGCTCAACATCAGAGATCAAATTCGGTTTCACTAGCCCCATTTCTTGCTTTCCTTTTCATTTATGTCAAGAAATTCATATTGCATTTGAATATTGGTGCCAAGGGGTATGTATACAGTTCTTGTATCATCCACCCTTAGCATCTATACTTTGTTCAAGGTCAGCTGAGTTTGTCTGTATATTCAGATGTTTTGTGAAGTGCTCATTTTTTATGTTGGGACAGGAGGATTTTAATTCATGGAATTTCTGGAAACTTCCTCCTCCAAACCTTGATGTTTGATGGCATCATGTAGACTAGATTGGTGGACCATCCTGATACAGAAGACTATGGGTGTTGAGCATGCTTGTTCCGGAACTTGAGGTTTGTTCTGATTTCAACTTAGCATTTTTTGTTTGAAACTGAAGATGGAATTATGGGGTGTCGCAAGTTTTGATGACTTTATTATGATTTGATTTTCATGCTTAAGGTGCTAACATAGGAGCATATCTCAAGGATTAAAGTTTATATTCAATTGTGCTTAGCATTTTTTTTTCTAATATGGAAATGCCATCATTTCAATCTATTGACTTGTGTTAAGGGATCCATCAAAATATGTCTAACTGAAAGAACTAGTTACATTTTATAATCACAAAACCTCTTTGGGAATTAGATTAATGTTGTTCTCGGATGTAAAATAAAGAAAACTCTTTCTCTGGCTTCCTATACTAGTTTAGCTTCACCATTATTTTTCTTTTCTTCTAAATTGTGTTGCTGAGGCAGATTACAGGCTATGTGTGGCCAAGGCTGATGGCAAGAGTTCCGCGTTGGTTTCTTGTTTTCACTGGGTTGGTTGTTTTATTGGTGGCCTGGGGCTAGAAGTCATTTATCAAAGATTTACCAAGAAAAGAGTGAGATTCTTCTCATTTAAGTGCTGTTTGAAAATCAGTTAAATTTTTCAATCCTTGTAGTTTGTAGAGTGTTCATATTATCTCATGAACAGTTTAGATTAAAGGTGTAGAAGTCATTGAATTTAATAGAGAGAGAGAGGAATGTTGATGACACTACTTAAATGTATATTCAACTTTCAATGTATAATCATTTAGGACTAGTTAAGTAAAAAGTTGCCAAGGCATTTGTGAATGAGTTACTGACTGGTCCTTCATTTTGTTTCACCTTATCAACTGCTGTTCTCAAGCGAAGGAAAACCCTACAACTGGGACAACAAGACTAAGCAGACTCCATAAAATTGTTCTGATTAACCCATAACACGATTAGTTCCTCGCTAGTTAACCCTTAAAACCATCTGGCATTACTTTCTTATGTATTAACTTCTTCTGCAAATGCTTGTCTAACTGCCGTTTTCTACTCAAATACTGTCAAATTAAACATGTATATACGAAAGTTGTCTGTTAATTAAGCTTATTGTTTACGCATGAAATAATAGGGTGGCTGGTTGCCAAATGATTGGATTAGGAGTCATCTTCAAACATATGCTCCTGCTCCAACTGCAAAGGATGATTGATTATATCATGGCAGGATTAAGAATTTATAGAAAGTTAGAAAGTCTCCATGCTGATATATATACAAGTACAGATTTGCATATATAGGACATAAGAGTCTATGCAGAAAGTAGAAACCCTTAATTTATTCTATTTAAAATTGATAAGTAATACATACGTTAAACCACAAACTATATTAAGTCATGCAATGTCCCAACTTGACAGAATATTTGACGAGCTCCTCCAAGCCGATGAATCCATCTCTGTTGGCTTTCTGCATGGTGAAGTAAACGACGAACTCGCCAATCAGGGTTTCTTGAATCCAGGCTTTCTTCAGCTCCTGTTAGCTGAGGCGGCCATCGCCATTCGTGTCTTGTTCTTTGAAGATATTCATCAATTCCGTTGCAGTGAATGACTTGGGCATTGTTAAGATAGTCATCTTTTCAGATATGGCTGGCGTGTAACGATTATCATAACGTTGGCTCACTATATGCAGGTCTTTTGCCTCAGCTATCATACAAGAAGGGAAGCACCAGAAAGCTTGGATTTATCGAGTTCTGAATTATCATTTTACATACCATCCTTCACCATCGCTACAATGGATGAATAATTTCGCGTGTGATAAATATAAATATAATTTTTAAATAATTAAATATTATTATAATTCAAGACATCAAACACGTATTATTATCTTATAACATAGTTGTCAAATGAGTTTAGAAGGAATTCCTGAAAGCACTTTCACACAAGTTTCATCGAGTTTTATTATAGATAGTAGATGCCGACGAAACAAGATTAAGTATTACAAGGACAAAATCATGGAAAGTGAACAAGCAGAACCCCATAATTTAACATCAGACAAACAGAAAAACAACAACAACTAGCACAGTTTATAGTAGCACAAGTAGTACAAGCTGGTGACGTACGGATGATCTTCGCGTTTAATAGGTGCCTGCGTAAAACGCAGATTCTTCTACTTAACAGTGAATCCTTTTTTGGCGGCATATTGTACGAGATTCTCTATTTCATTCATGTCGATAACTCCATCATGATTTCCATCGGAACGGCGGATTGCAGCCGCAGCGCGGAGAGAGGGAAAATACGAGCCGAGATTTTTGAAGGCTCTAATTAGTTCTTCCTTATCGAGACAACCGTCCTGATTAAAATCAAACCTTCTGAATATATCCATTAACTGCTGCTCTGTTAGGAGTACCTCTGCATTCTTGCCTTCCCAGCCCCAGCCCCAGCCCCAGCTCCTGGAGAACAGCATGCTGCGTAAAACTTGAGGGTCTTGGAAATAATTAGGGAAACGAAATAAAGGTTCAGAACTCTTTTGGTGAGCTGCGGTATGATCTTCGACGTTATCTACACAGGGGTTTATATAGATGTTTTCAAATCTGTCCGAAAAATCGAATATAAGTCAACAGTTACTTGCTAATAGTCTGTGAAAAGATACTACTTTTAATCATTGGACCACGTTGATATATCCCTATATCACTTGCCATTGTATGATTCTGCCAACTCTAGCCGGGAGATGGGGTCCATTTCAATCACATCGTATATATATATTGCTTGTTGTCTTCAAGGACATACGTATTATGCAGCAAAATATAGAAGATGTGATAGTTTCATACATAATTGATCATTAACACCAGTTTTTGTGATCAGATCCTACACTTGCACGAAAGAACCAAGTCAAAAATATCTGCAAAGCAATCCAAAAGTCTAGTGCACTTCAGAACGATAAGAAGGAATGTATTTGCCCACTTAATTGAAATTCCTTCAACATGTCACATATACCCATAGGAATATGATCCATAAAAGAAGGGAATAAAGTGCAAACAAGATGATATATTCTTATTGTGAAGTAGTGAGCACATGACATGATCTGTGGGGCGGGGCAGAAGAATCAGGGACATGTAACACATGGGCAGCATATGTACATATAACTGTCTTAAATTTTAATTAATTAATTCTGCAACAAGAGTCGATACCTGACACAAGGAACTCGGAAAGCCATTGCATCACTGCCTATTGTTAATTTTCATACGCCAGATAATTTATATGTAATAGAAATTAGGACTGAGTGTTATGTATTATATAGTATTGGACTTCATCTTTTTGTTAATGCATCTTGTTTTTCCAAGTATACATTAACCTTGCTACGTGCGCGTTGATGAAAGATAGTAATCTGTCAAACACTTGTTCCCGATCTCTTTCCCCATTTGAGGTAGAGAATTAGACTGCACCAATGATACATGGTGCGGGGAGTGAATATATTAATGTTTCAAACTCAACCTACGGAGATCACTTCACCAAGTGTGCAGGATTTGAATTGAAACTTTACAAACAATCTTAAAACTTGATAATTCTCAAGATACAACTCAAACAAGAATCCCGCAAAGAACAACAGAAAAATGAAAATCAAAACTCAAAATTTTTCTAGAAAACTAAGAACTTTATTCAATACTTAAAAATGCAACTCAGAAAGAAAAGTAAAAGAATTCATCATTCTCTTCTTTTTCTCTCACCTCTATTTTCCACCCCACTTCTCAGCCTACAAGAATTAATAAGCTTTTATGTTTCTGTTTCTCACTCTCCGTTTTCTGTTTACAGTTTCCAACTGAATTTAACAAAATCCAAACTAATTTCAATAGACGAAACCAGCCAGGAACCATTTATATCCTGCCATGTCAGCTTCCTTTAGATAGCATGGCAACAAAGTTGGGAAATTTATCAGAATAACCTCAGCAACTTTATTGTGAATTTTGAATCACAATTTATAATCTTCACCTTAATTCGTAATTCACAATGACTTAATGTATCTTCCTTCTAATACTTTAAGCCTGAACAGATGAACCATCATTCGTATATGTATACACCTATAAACACTGGTGCATCTTAAGCTTTGTAAACACAAACTCTTAAGTTTATAACATGCTCAACACTTTCAAACAGAGCTTGAATTTCAACCTGGAACAGCCTTAGTGACCATATGAGCATGATTATGTGCTGCATGCACCTTCTGCAACTTGATTACTCTTTTAAAGATCAAATCCCTAATGAAGTGTAGCCTTACATCTGTATGCATTTTCCTCTCGTGGAACACTCGGAGTTTTGCAAGTTGAATACCACTTTGGCTATTACGATAGATGCTAACACATTCCTGTTTGATCCCCAGTTCAGTTATAATACTATTCAACCATAATGCTTCTTCGATTGATTCAGTCGGTCATATATTCGGTACCTTTGTTGAAAGACCAACGATAGCTTGGTGAGAATCTTTCCTGCTTATAGTATAATCAAACAACATGAGCACATATCCTGAAATTGGCCTTCTTTTGATAAATTAGCTGCATGGTCAGCATAAACAAACCCATTCAGGCCATCTGAGATTTTATACTCCAAACAACTCTTAAAGCTACCTTTTAAATACCTGAGCATCCATTTCAGTGCTTCCCAATATGCTTTCTCTGGTTTTCCCGTGAACCTACTTACCTCAATGAATGAACCAAATCAAGTCTCGTACAAACCATTGCATACATAAAGCACCCCACCACACTTGCGTAGGTCGTCTTCATGTATTTAACTTCTTCATCGTTCTTTAGTGACTTTCAATTGATAGCTTGAAGTGAGGAGCCAAGGGAACTCCAACAAGTTTAGCTTCCATTAGATAATGCTCTTGAGCTAACCTGAGCGTACCTTCCTTTTTGTTTCTACTACGTTCCATTATAGAATCTTCTTAGCTAAACTTAGGTCTTCCATGTCAAATTTGGAACTTAATTGGGACTTCAAATATGAAATTTTATTCTTACTTTTGCTTGCAATAATCTTGTCATCAATATAAATCAGTAAGTATATCATTTCTTCAAGAATTTCCTCTTTAAAGTATACACAACTATCATAAGAACTCCTTGTATACCCATTTTTCATCGAGTGATCATCAAATTTTAGATTTCATTTCCTAAGGGAATTGCTTGAGCCGATATAATGACTTCTTTAATAGGCAAACATGACTCACTTTCCCCTTCAGACAAAAACTCTCATGTTGAGCTACATAAATCTCTTCTTCTATGTCTCCATGTAGAAATATCGTTTGACATCTATTTGTTCCATGTTTAAGTCAAAAATAGAAACTAAAGCCAACAATACTGTAAAACTACTTTATTCTTTAGAATCTACTTACACCCTAAAACTCTTCAATTCTCAGGTTTGGGAACAAGCTTCCAAGTCTCATTCTTCATCAATAATTCCATCTCTTCCATCAAGACCTTTTTCCACTGATGAGAATCTGATCCATTAAGTGCTTCTGTAACAATCTCAGGTTCTGATTTGTCCACTTCATCTTTCTTTTTCAAAAAAGTTACATAAATTTTTGTAATTTCATTTTGAATCCACATATACCTTATGGTACAAATTAGAAGCATAAGTACTGAGTTATCATACACTGGTTTAAGCATAAGTACTGGTTCATATCCTACACATGGAACGTTAGTCAGCAATAACTGGTTACAACTACAAATTAATTGCCTTTTAGAAACATTGAGTAAGTATTATACATTTGAGAATTTTCTATATTAGATTCCTTAACACAAAATTTAAAATATATGATGCACAACTTAAAATATTAATATAAAATTTAAAATAGTTAATAAATTTTTTTAAAAATATAAAATAATTAATATAAAATTTAAAATATATAACAAAAAGATACAAAAGCTCTTCCTTACTAAGAACACCATCTTGATGACACCATGTTCATGCCCCTTGAAAATTTTAGTTAACACCAGCACTGTAAGAGGCAACCATACCCTATTTTTATTCCTCAAAAACCAGTACGAGAACAATTAGTCTTTATATACCAATATGCATAAAAATGGTGCCTGCCTAAATGACTTGAGGGTTTTAAATACAAAAGATTTTCTAAGCGTATACAGCAATCTTTGCTTGCTATCTATCTGTCTAGGTGTGTATGAATGTATGTATGTACGTATGTATGTATAGATAATACAGAGAAAATGGGTCTATATCTTCAATTACCTGTAAGTATATGCAAATTAATTATCGAATATTATTACCTACTAAACGGAATTTAAGGGAATTATAAACATTAATATGTGGGTGAAGGATGGAACTTGAATCATTGACAGATATTCCTGTTCATACTACGCCGCTAGCACTACTGTACGATTATGCGAGTTCTTGGAGATAAATTAATGGCTCCATTTCAGTCACTACCTTCTGTGTTACTCATGTTTTGAAGGATTATGCATGTGTGTGAGCTGTAATATAAATTACAGCATTACGTTGGTTCTTAATATGGAATTGAAGGTGCAAATTGTCTGTTCCTATGACAAAAATTTTAAATGCAACAGAATAAAAGATAAGGTGATGAGATCGATGTCACCCTAATACTGCCATTATTTCTCTACTGCTGGAGATGCCCGGATAAGAAGCAAAAGTGTGCCGATTCTTGAACTGTTGCCCGATCCTTATAGCGTCTAAATGAAGAGGAAATCCGCATGGCACGTCAAAAGGAAGGTAAAAGTGTTTGTAATTGATAAAATCTGCAACAATGACCTGCTGCCAAGAAGGAATCCCAAGTGACGCTCCTATTTTCAGGCGGCAAAAGTTTTCTCTTTGCCTTACTATACATTATAGTGTAAATCAAGGCACGAGGGAGAGAGTGGAGATAGGAGTTTAGAAGATGATAGATGTAATGCCCCCAAATTTCACAGTATCAAATAATATCAAAACATTCACGGATCTATATGATTATGAAAAATTTCATATAACTAAAAAGAAAGCTTGTAAATAAATCAATTAGTTAAACTAATTTTAAGAGTGAATAATCACAAATCCCTAAAAATAATAACATAGAAAAAAATTCTCAAAAACCACATGATAGTAGAAGTTTAGCCAAAATCATTCTCTAAGTGTAAATCTTTTAGTTATTTGAAATTACAATAAACTATAGTAAGTTTTAAAGTCAGTAAGCATAATAGTTAGTTAGTTATATATATATATATACATGATATAACATGAGATAAACTTATACTTATTTTAAAACTTTAGTAACACTTAAATATTTTATAACATTTTTTAAAAATTTTTTTAGAAATATCTCTTTTCAATTGCCTCTTAGTAAGACTTCCCATATCGCTTATTATTGAATGAGTTAATTTCAATCGTCAATGACATATGTATATAAGGTAAATATAAGTGGGATATATAATTTTAAAAAAATAAATAAATAAATGCTTATGCCTAAAGGTAAAAGCCATACCCCCACCTTGATCATTGGCGAGTCCTTCCACAAGCATAAATACTTCTTCACATGAATGTGAAAACCACTATACCTAGCGATATTTTTAAAGTTTCTCTTATATTATATGGAAGAATGAACAATAACAATAATATCAAACCTGAAGTAATAGTCATGCTAAACAATAAAAACTCTATATAACTTATAATTACTTGTTAAGAAAGTAATGAAATTTGATATTCTAGCATATAAACTTAACTCTCATAAGTATTTTTCTTATAAAAACACTTTTTGATTACTTTAAATGTAAAGCACATGTTCATACTTAAATGTCAATGCACGTGATATAAAAATAATCACAGTAATATAATCACAAATAATTACAATCATAATAGCACATATACTTATAAACTCTTACATAAATATAAATACAATGTCTAAATAATATTTTTATCAGAATTTATAATTAAAAAAATATTTTTGAAAATACATTCAAATATACATATAAATTTATTGTGATTCTATTTTAAAAAAGTCCTGTATATTTGCCTCTTGACGTTGACAATAAATATTAATTTAAGCGTTTTAATGTATAATAAAAAAATTGACATTCATAAGACTTCATATATTATCACAAAGCATGTATAATTTCCTTAGACCTCAAATTATTTATAAAACTAAACCTTTCCATTGTCTAAAATAAATCGTGACAGTATTGTGTCATATGAGTAACTCTCAAATATTAATTTTTAAAAAATAAAATATATTTTCAAATGTTATAAAATTTTGTAGAGATAATAAAAATATATAGAAAGTATATTATAAATTTTTGAGTTCAAATTTGTTTTATAACTATTCAAAACAAATTTTATTTTCAAAGTATCAAATTCAATCAAACAAAAATTAATAGTGATCTATTTTCATTTAAAATTTCATAACGAATCATAAACATAGAATTTTATCTTAAAATTTTATTATGATGAACTAGATATGATTAGAAATTAGTACTTAAAATTTTATAATTTAAAAAATATTTTAGTTAACTAAAATAATTTTGTCATTCAGTTCTTCCATAAAAACGAGAAATTTTCTGTATCTTAGGGTAAGATTCAGAAAATTATTAAAAATTAAAAACATAATAATTTTTTATTAAACAAAAATCACAATAACTCTAAAGATGTCTAGTTTATTGAAGTAAAATAGTTTTGAGAAATTTATAATATATAATTTTATAAAATTTATGAATTGAATCACTGTCATAATATTATCTCTGTAAAAATTTTATTTTCTTAACTATCTTTTTATAAATAATTTTTTTTTAATTTCTTAATTATGAAAATCTAACCCTAAGTTCATAATCGAATCATAGGATCCAATTACCATATTTTATAAAATTTAATAATAAAATAACTTATTATTAATAACAAATCACTAATTTAAGAAAATTAATACAAAATAAAGAAAAAAAAACTTACTATTTTTCTTTATCTTTTCTTTTGTCTCTCCCCTTCGTTTTTTTTTCAAATACGCTTAAATTCTAAATACAAATAAATGCTTTTATTATATTAATATAAAATAATAATTTTATTTTTAATTGGACTCTTTTTTATTTATTTAACTCTAAATTTATAGTTTATTTTTAAAATATTTAATTATTTTTTGTATAATATATATCTCGAAAACATAGCTTATTATACGTATATATAAAAATATATAATATATATTAAAAGAAAGTACGGATGGTATAATTGAAGAGTGGTTATAGTAATTTCAACTATGAGAAAGCTCTAGTAATAATATAATATTTTATATTTGACAATTCAAAGGGACTGCACTGAACTGTAAAATTTTAGTCTATTCATATCTTCATCCCTGAAACCGCGCCTTCTAACGGGTCAGGCCTTGTTTATACAATTGGGGGGGGTGGGTTTCTCTTGGCTTCTCTTTTTCACTCTGAACAAATAGCCATAAGCCACGGACCGCCCCAGCCAACGACCTTCTCCTCTATCTCTAGACCCAACTCGTCCGAGCCTCAGTCTTTGTCATCGAAATCTTCTCCGGCCACAGAAATGAAACTCACGTGGCTTTGGACGTGTGCAGTTCACGCGTTGACATTACACCCATTCCCAACAATGCCCGCCAAGAGCTGAGATGATGCATTGCATGCGGGTTTTATGAGACAAGAGAACAGTTTGTGGTTGTTGGAGACTTGGGAGGGTGTGAAAGGAATATGATCCATAAATGTGAATAAAGTGCAAACAAGATGATATATTCTTATTGTGAGCACATGACATGATTTGTGGGGCGGGGCAGAAGAATCAGGGACATGTAATACATGAGCAGCACATATGCACATATCTGTCTTAAATTTTAACTGACACAAGGAATTCGGAAAGTCATTGGAGCACTACCTACTGTTAATTTTCATACGCCTGATAATTCATATGCAATAGAAATTTGGGCTGAGTGTTATATAGTATTGGGATGGTAATTAGGAAAAGAATATGGGATCGTTTCCGCCGAAACACTACGCAGAATAGTATCGGTTAAATGTATTTTTACTTTTCGTCTTCCCTTTACGTTTAAATTGGTTAAATTATAACCAACTTTTGAAACTTTAGTTGAAGTTTATCCGTTAAGTTTTGGCTTGACAAATTAATCAATTAGTTGTTGCTAATTGTCTGTGAATCTTGACACCACCCATCCAAACAATAAATCTTAATTGAGAAGTCGAGACACGACTGGTCGTTCAACAAAGCTGGGTCTGTTCTGATTCTTACGATGTTTCAAATTAATTTATGAAGAGAGAGGTGAACTCTACAAATTATAGATGCAATGGAGGCATTGTAAAGTGAGTAATTAGGATATAATTTGTTGGTAGATGTCTAATTTACTCTATCCCTTCCTAGTGACAGTGAGACAAATAACTAGTAAAGCATACATTATGTCTAGGTTTGGGTTTAAATTAACATCGTTACTAAGAAAGAAAGGTGCAACCAATGTCTTACAAAATAAGAGATTAGCTGAGAGGCAGGTGAAGATGATTAAAAGACTGTCAAAAATGTTGTAGGTTGGTAATCAAGTTGTAATTCTATTCCAGGGACCAGAAAAGGTTATCTCATTACTTTAGAACTGTCCCAGAAGCAAATAAAGTGCATGACTCAAAGCTTCTTTTCTTTTTAATATTGAAGCTGTAGAAAATGTAAAGGAAGGCACAAGGAAGGAAGAAACAAAAAGGAAAAGAGAATCAAATTTCCAGTGGGAAGCTTTGTTATGATTTATATCGAGGACACATCGATCCCCTTCTTGTGTAATCTTGGTTTTGAATTTGGTTCTCACGGCCGTAATCATTATCATGCAGAAGGATAATTTAGAATATAACAGCATGGTTTCATTTTCTTTCCGGTCCGACCCACATCGAGGACTTGTTAAAGATCACTATCCCGTCGATAGAGATTGAATATTAGAAGGATCAACCAACTCAAAATTAAATTGTAAAAAGAAACAACCAAACAAACAACAATTACAATTACAATATATATTAGCACATCTCGGACAAGGCGACGTGCGGATGATCTTTTATTCTAAATAGATGCGTGCATAAGAAGCAAATTCTTCTACTTAACACTGTATCCGTGTTTGCTAGCATATTTTACGAGACTATCCATTTCATTCATGTCGATAAATCCAGTTTCATTCCCATCGGCAAGGCGGAGTGCACCACTAGCGTGGTAAGTGGAAAAAAAAGAGCCGAGTTCTCTGAAGGCTTTTCTTAGCTCTTCCTTACTGAGACGACCGTCTCTATTGACATCAAACCTCGAGAATATTTCTGCCAACTGCTGCCCGTCTAGGGGTGCCTCTGGTTTATTTGTGCTCCTGCTCCCGAAAAATGACGGCATGCTGCGCAACAATTGAGGATGTGGGAAGTAATTTGGGAAATGAAATAAAGGTTTAAAAGTCTTTTGGTGAGGTATGATATGATACTCGCAGTTATGGAAACGTGGGCTTATATAGACGTTTTCAAATGAGTCCCAAAAATCCAACGTAAATCAACGGTTATTTATGAATAGTGTGTGAATTTTGATCACCGGACGGCTTTGATATATCCTAATATCAATTGCCATTGTATGATTCTACCAACTCTAGCTAGTAGATGGGGTCCATTTCAATTTCATTGTATACAAATCCAATTAGTAGTTATCTTTCAGTGGATTCGTACCATGCACCAAAAGATAAGATAGCTTCATATAATAGATCATGAACATCAGTGTTTTGTGATCAGATTCTAAGAAGCTATACACTTTCTACGAAAGAGCCTTATTAAAAAATATCTGCAAAGTGATCCAAAAGCTTAGTGCATTTAAGAACGATAAGAAGGAATAAATTTATTGTAGGAGGTGGAGAATATGTGCCCACTTACCCAAAAAATGAGACTGGAATTCCTTCAACATGTCATATATACCTATAGGAATATGATTCATAAGTGGGAATAAAGTGCAAACAAGATGATATATTCTTATTGTGAGCACATGACATGATTGTGGGGCGGGGCAGAAGAATCAGGGACATGTAACACATGAGCAGCATATATACATATATCTGTCTTAAATTTTAATTAATTAATTCTGCAACAAAAGTCGATACCTGACACAAGGAATTCGGAAAGTCATTGGAGCCCTACCTATTGTTAATTTTCACACGGCTGATAATTTATATGTAATAGAAATTAGGACTGATGAGTGTTATGTATTATAGTATTGGACTTCATCTTTTTGTTAATGCATCTTGTTCTTCCAACTATACATTAACCCTTGCGACGAGCGTGTTGATAAAAGATAATAATCTGTCCTTCTTGAAACACTTGTTCCCGATCTCTTTCTCCATTTGAGGCAGAGAATTAGACTTCTCCAATGATATATTGTGTGGAAAGTGAATATGTTATATTAGTCCTAGTTTCATATTGTCTTCTGCGTAAACCAAAGATCTGTCTTACATTGTTGGTCTAGGAAAATATTTGATAGTTTCAGGATAATGCAATCTAATCCAAAGGAGGGTACCTATCAGATTCGCTTGGCAAATAAGTGGGGTATTCATGAGTTACAACACAATTTAACTGGTAGACAGACACTCTGGACCGGGCGAATCAAAAAAGTTAGAGAATTCGAAGTCTCTAATCTTCGACCGCGCTTATGTTTCCATCTCTGTTTGAATCAGCATCGCTTAATGCTCACCAAGCTTTCCATACTGGGAAACCTGAGCCAAGCCTGTTAAAGGCGTCCATAAGCTCTTGCAACACCAAAGCATGAAGAAGGATAAGTTGAGTTTGTAGTTCTAGATGTTCGACAATCAACTCATGAGAGAAAAACACTATTTTAGTAATCACAATACATTATAGAGGTTAATATTGTATATTAAAGGATAGAGAGCCATCAACTTTCCAAGAGGTATTATGTAGCTCAGATACATCTTTATAGATGGCAGCAATAGAGGAGAAAATTGAAGCTCTTTATACAAACAAGACTTGAAATATTGTGCCAATATTATACGAAAGGCACACCATTAGAAATCAGTAAGTCTATAAGATCAAGCGGAATAACGATGGTCATGTGGAGCGGTATCACGCAAGATTGGTAAATGATATGCTAAAAAGGGAGGCATTGGTTTCAACGGGATATTTTCATCTATTATACGATTCACTATAATAAGAGCAATCTTGGATATATTTGTTATGCTAACTAGAGAGTTTTGTAGAAAAAAAGTGAATTTAGTTTGTAGGTTACCCAAATCTTGTCTCGAACAAGCAAGCGTTGAGGTTTTGGTATAAGAGATTTGATTTCTTGATCATCAGCATTGGATACAGTAACAATGATTTTATTATTTTGTTGTTGTTTGTGGATGACATATAGGTAACAGGCTCTAACAAAAATCAAGTCTAAAAATTGAATACATAATTAGCTAGAGAGTTTAATTTGAATATTTACAATTAGTAAACAAGATTCACTGAGGTAGAAAAGGTAGAAAGATTTAGCTTTTCCATGAAAATTATTTTTAAAAAATCTTACAATATTCAAGATTGTAAGTTGATTTCTATCTTTTTTCTTGTGAATTACAAATCATCCTTAGTAATCTGTCTTAGTAATGAAGTGGAGAGAATAGAAATGTCTTGAGTACCATATACATTAATAGTGAGAAGCTTGATATTCATTATGATGTGTACAAGACCAAAAATTGCACAAGCAGTGGGAGCAGTTTCTCAATTTATGATGCATTTTAGCAAAAAGCATTGAAATATTATGAAGGAAATCCTAAGATATATCAACGAGGCCTTCAATAATATATTATGTTACAGAGAATCAAACTTTATTGTGAGATGATAGATGGACTCAAATTATGCAAGTGATTTTGATAAAAATAAAACCCATTACTAGTTATATATTTAGACTTGCAAGAGGACTTGTGAGCTAAGTTTCAAAATTGCAAATTGTGGTAGCATTGTCTACAATAGAAGCAAAATACATGTAGCTACACAAGCATGCAAGGAAGCAATGAGGATCAGAAAGTTTATAGAGGCACTCAGGCACAAACAAAAAAGGATAATTTTTGTTTTAACAGCGTTGGTTCAGGTTTACCGGCATGGAGAGCTTGGTGAGCGTTCAGCTACGCCGAGTCAAACGGAGACGGAACAAAAGAAGAACAAAAGGTGCAACTGATGTCGTGCAAAATAAAAGATTAGCAGAGAGACAGGTGAAGACGATTAAAAGACTCTGTATATGGACCAAAAATGTTGTAATTCTATTTGTGTATCAGAAAATGTTGTCTCATTACTTTAAAACCTGTCCCAGAAGCAAACAAAGTGCATGACTCAAGGCTTCTTTTCATTTTAACGATGAAGCTGCACAAAATGTAAAGGAAAGCACAAGGAAGGAAGAACAAAAAGGAAAAGAGAATAAAATTTCCTGTGGAAATCTTTGTTAGTATTTATATCGCGAACACCTCTATACCCTTCTTGGTTAATCTTGCTTTTGAATTTGATTCTCATGGTCGTATGGTTTTCATGCAGAAGGATAATTAAGAACATAACAGCATAGTTTCATTTTGTTTCCGGCCCGACCACTTCTCAGAGGAGATCCGGGAGAGAGAATGGTAACTAGAGCTTCACGTTTGTAAACTAAAGTAGGATTAAAAAATCCCAGATTGACACAGCTTGATCATATATAATATAGGACAAGATGATAAAAGGAATTCCTGGAAGCACTTTTGCAAAAGCTTCATTGAGGACTCCTTATAGATCACTAGATGCCAACCGATCAAGACTGACTATTACAAGGATCAAATCAAGAAAGGGAGCAAGTAGAACCTCATAACTTAACATCTTAAAAACCGAAAAAACAACAATTACAGTATATATTTAGCACATCACACACAAGATGACAAGCGGATGATCTTTTATTCAAAACAAGTGCGTGCCTTAAATGCAAATTCCTCTACTTAGTATTGTTTTATTTTTTGGCAGAACATTTTAGGAGATTGCCCATTTCCTTCATGTCGATAATTCCATTTCCATTGCCATCGGCACGACGGAGTGCTTGACCAGCCTTGATAGAGGGAAACAACACGCCTTGATCTTCGTAGAATTTTTCTAGCTCTTTGTCATTGAGACCAGCGTCATTATTATCATCATAACTCCTGAATAGTTCTGCCAACTTCTGCTCGTCCTCGGGTGCCTCTGGTTTCTTTGTGCGCCTGAAACAGGAAGGGAACCGCATGCTGCTTAACAATTGAGGGTTTGGGAAATAATCTGGGAAATGAAATAAAGGTTGAAGACTCTTTTGTTTGAGGTATGATATGATAATCGTAGTTATGGAAACGTGGGCTTATATAAACGTTTTCAAATGTGTCCGAAAAATCCAACGTAAATCACCAGTTATTTATGAATACTGTGTGACTTTTGATCTTTGGACGGCGTTGATGTATCCTAATATCACTTGCCATTGTATGATTCTACCAACTCTAGCCAAGAGATGGGGTCCATTTCAATTTCATCGTATACAAATTAAATTAGTTGTTATCTTTCAGTAGATACGTACTATGCACCAAAAGATAACATATTTTCCATAATAATAGATCATGGACATCGGTTTCTTGTGATCAGATTCTAAGTTCTACACTTTACACGAAAGGGCCTTATTGAAAACTATGAGCAAAGTAATCAAAAAGTTTCTTGCATTTAAGAACGATCAGAAGGAATAGATTTATTGTTGCAGGTGGAGAATTTGTGCCCACTTACCCAAAAAATGCGACTGGAATTCCTTCAAAATGTCATATATACCTACAGGAATATGATCCATAAATGGGAATAAAGTGCAAACAAGATGATATATTCTTATTGTGAAGTAGTGAGCACATGACATGATTTGTGGGGCGGGGAAGAAGAATCAGGGACATGTAACACATGAGCAGCATATATACACACATCTGTCTTAAATTTTAATTAATTAATTCTGCAACAAAAGTCGATACCTGATACAAGGAATTCGGAAAGTCATTGGAGCCCTGCCTATTGTTAATTTTCACACGGCTGATAATTTATATGTAATAGAAATTAGGACTGATGAGTGTTATGTATTATAGTATTGGACTTCATCTTTTTGTTAATGCATCTTGTTGTTCTTCCAAGTAAACATTAACCCTTGCGACAAGCGTGTTGATGAAAGATAATAATCTGTCGTTCTTGAAACACTTGTACCCGATCTCTTTTTCCATTTGAGACAGAGAATTAGATTGTCCCAATTATTTATGATGTGGAGAGTGAGCATGATAGATTAGTCCTAGTTTCATATCGTGTGCAAATGAGTATTGTAAATTTTTGCCATTATAATATACCATACGGTCGCATATGTTTCAATTAAAATTGGCCCTTACCATTGTTCGCTTGCAAACATTCTGATCAAATAACATCAAGAATACTGAGAAATGAATTAAGCTTCTTCCATACATCACATAATGTTGTTACTTACCTCAGTCAAGCTTTCTCAGGTAAGTCTATGGACTGGTAAATAACTACTTGTTCATATTTCGACTAGTCTGGAACTGAAAATATCATAAACAGAAGTTTTGTTAAGTTGGTTTTTTTGGAATGTTATTCAAGCAGAATGACTCTATATCTTTCTTCAAAACTGGAGAAACCCTAAATTCAAAATCTAATTAAAAGAATAATAACATTTGCATTTGTCCCTTCATTTCCATGTTAAGCTCCAGGGATTTAGCGTATTCCACACTTAAGTACTTCCGTAGACCAATTGTTCCAAAGGATCATTCACACAGTAATTACTACTATAACTAAATCCAACTTTAGCATCCCAAATCCCTATAGAAATAAACTCTTTATTGTAAAAAAGAAAAATCGTAAAAATTCACAAAAGAGATGAAAACAGAAGTTATTTTCAGAAATTTCATAAATAAGAGTATTTGTAATTCAAATTTTCAAACTCAAGAGATGAAAATAGAGAAACAGATAGACCTAGAGGCCTGCAAAAGAGGAACGAGAGATTTCAAATCCAATTCTTTGTAATTCAAATTCTATGTCAGTGTGTTCGAATCAACTTCAAAGTGGGCGAAGCATCTGAGATTTCTCTTCAATCAACAGCTCTCTGGGCAAAGAGAATCAAATTGGCTTCCTCTCGGATGAAATTGTCTTTCTCAATCTCTACGTATTGGTATTTTTTGAGCCAAGAGAATGAAATTTCCTAGCGGATTTCTCAATGATATGCCAAAGTGGGTATTTTTTTTTGCAATGGTTATGTTCTTGCAAAAACAAAAATAGTGTAAATGGGTATTTTATTACTTTGTGAAAAGAAAAGAAGAGTTCTAAAGCAATAACATGGGAGATGTGGTTATTTAATTAAAATATCTGTTTATTTTTTCTATACATACAAATGCAAGTAGCAAATACGAAATTATTTACCACACATATGCATGTTTTCTAATATACAATTAACATCTTGCAAGAAATACGTATTGTCAATAACCAATGATATTTTAACCATACGCAAATGCATATTGTAGACAATAAATTTTAACCGTTGGCAACAAATGATAAGTGATCAATAACCAAAGATATTAACTACATGCAAATGCATGTCGTAGATGATACATTTTAGCCATCTACAACAAATTGTACGTGGTCAATAATCAAACTTTTAACAAGATATGCTTAAGAATGGTGCTTATATCAATTCTCAATTTCTCAATAACTTGCATAGGTTGCTAGTTGTGAATACTAATTTTGACAACCTACATGTTAAGTTAGTGATCATACTATCATTGTTGATAGCATTTTCTTGTAAATGGGTATTTTCTTGTTTTGTTAAAAGAAAAAAATGAATAGATGCTTAATAATACGGGAGCTGCTAAATTTTTCCCTCTAATTACTAAATATCAGCTCATTTTTAGACCAATGTACATACATTTATTGTTAAAAGAAAAAACATTCAACATATCCTACACATCGACACAACAAAACACATATATATATTAAAACACACACATGCATGGTGATAGACAGTGTAGACAACCTTATGCTTGTAGATGTATATAGTAGTTTGGTATAAAATTTAAATCTTTTTTGAACAAACATATATTTTATGAGAAGTTTTCTCGTATAAATAACCTATTCGTAAGTTAGAATTTTTCTTTTGTGTTTTATGAAAGCCTAATCTTGAATAAAATCATAAAATCAAACTCTTTATTATTACATAAGTCCAATCCATAATAATAACTCACAATAGTCTTGACTCATAAAATTCTTATAATATATAACTTAATATTATAATGTTACTTACAATATTCATGTGTTACATGTATAACTTGTTGGTAGAGGTCTAATTCATTCTATCCCTTCATTATATATTTGTATAAATCAACATCGTTACAAAGAACAAAAGGAGCAACTAGAAGATTAGCTGAGAGACAGTTGAAGATGATTAAAAGACTGCATATATGGACCAAAAATGTTGTAGCTTGATAATCGAGTTGTAATTCTATTTTATTGACACGAAAATGTTGTCTCATTACTTTGAACCTGTCCCGGAAGCAAATAAAGTGCATGACTCTAATCTTCTTTTCTTTTTAATAATGAAGCTGTACAAAATTTAAAGGAAAGCAAAAGGGAGAAAGAAAACAAAAGGGAAAAGAGAATCAAATTTCCTGTGGAAAGTTTTGTTATAATTCATATCGCGGACGCCTCCATAGCCTTCTTGTGTAATCTTGGTTTTGAATTTGATTCTCATGGTCGTATCATTATCATGCAGAAGGATAATTAATTACATATCAGCATGGTTTCGTTTTGTTTCCGGCCTGACCCATTTCTTAGAGGAGCTCGGGTAGTTGTTTGGGATGGGGCTTCACTTGTATAAAGTAGAAATAAGTGTACCCTTGTTTGTCGGCGTATTTTACGGGATTATCCACTTCATTCATGTCGATAAATCCATCTTGATTTGCATCGGCAAAGCAAAGTGCAGCACAAGCGCGGTAAGAGGAAAAGTACGCGCCCCGATTTTTGAAGGCTTTACGTAGCTCTTCCTTACTGAGACGACCATCGTGATTGACGTCAGACCTCCTGAATATTTCTGTTAGCTGCTGCTCTGTTAGGATCACCTCTGCATTCTTTTTGCGCTGGCGCCGGTGTTGGACCTTCATGCTGCGTGGAACTTTAGGGAAATGAAATAAAGGTTCAGGTCACTTTTGGTGGGCTGTGGTATGAACTTCTCAGTAATGGGAACATGGATTTATATAGACGTTTTCAAATGTTTCTGAAAAATCCAAAATAATTCACCAGTAACTTGTGAGTAGTGTGTGAAAAGACACAAGTTTTGATCATTGGACGGCATTGATATATCCTAATATCACTTGCCATTGTATGATTCTGCCAATTCTAAATTAGTTTCTTGTTATCTTTCAGGACATACAGATTTTGCACCAAAAGGTATAAGATATGATAATTTCATACATAATAGATCATGAACGTCAGTTTTTTCGTGAACAGATTCTAAGAAGTTATACACTCTACACGAACGAATCTCATTCAAAAATCTCTGCAAGGTGATCCAAATGTGCCCACTCACCCAAAATGGGATTGGAATTCCTTCAACATGTCGATATATACCCTATAGGAATATGATCCATAAATGTGAATAAAGTGCAAACAAGATGATATATTCTTATTGTGAAGTAGTGAGCACATGACACGTTTTGTGGGGCGGGGCAGAATCGCGGACATTTAACACATGAGCAAGCACATAGACTCTGATCGATCCGTCTTAAATCTCAATTAATTAATTCTACAACAAAAGTCGATACCTGACACAAGGAATAATCCCATTAATTTAAACATTATAAAAAGGTATAATTTTGCGACATGGCGTTCTATGTTCTTTGTTTAGAACCACCCTTGCAACTACCGTGATGATGGAAGATAATAATCTGTCATTCTTAGAACACTTTATTCTCACCCGTTTCAGGCAGAGAATTAGATTTCCCGAATGACATATGTTTTGGAGATTGAATATGTAATACGAGTCCTATTTTCAATTCCCACAATCTTCACAATCAAGTATATTTTTACTTTTCATCTTCCCTTGTATGTTTAATTGCTAACTTCATAGTAATAGCGAGATAATAATTATCAAAGCACACATTATGGGTTTACATCAACATCGTTAGGAAGAAGAAACGGTTCAATTGATGTGGTACAAAATCAAAAAGGTTAGCAGAGAGACAGGCGAAGATGCTTAAAAGACTTCCCCGAATATATTGACCAAAAAAGCTGTTGCTTGATATTCAAGTTGTGATCCAATCCTGTGGACCAGAAAATGTTCCCTTATTACCATTTTTGACAGAGATAACAACACAGGATCATATATCTAAGTGGGACATAAGCTTAAAGTACAGCCAGAGAAACAAAGAAATTAAGCAGGTAGATGCATTCAGACTAAAGGAATTAAATTAAAACTTGATGATGTATCTACATGATGGTGTAGCCAAATTGGACAGCATCTTTAACAAGCAGATCGACTTCTTCATCCCTTCTATTATCCATATCCATTTTTATCAGCATAGTGGAGTGCTCTATAGGCCCTTCACCCTGGAATGAAAGCTCCGAAGAGTTTGAAAGCGTCTTCGAGCTCGTGCCGGCTAAGGCGGCCGTCTCCGTTTTTGTCATAGCGCCAGACACATGCCTTTCAGCTGTTCTTCGTCGTACGGATTAGGCGCCGACTTAGAAATAGCCAAACGTCTACCATCCATAATCCTACCACCGTTTCTATCTGAGCCACCACGAGGATTGTTACGGGTCATGCTTCTGTGGGATCGAGTTTGAAGACAGATAGCCCGAGGGTATTGTCTTGTGTTGGTCTTAAGTTAAAAACAGAAAAGATTAAGAAAGAATCCTAATGTGAATCACACACGACTCGATTGATAGATTCTTGACATGCATCTTTATATATATTTGCATGCCAAATGCCTTTGTTATAGTTGAAGAGCATGTAAAAGTGCATATTCATCTTCATATATCTCATTTTCACTTCCCAATACATGGGGAGATATAGGCAAGTCTCCATATTGAAAATATAATTTACCAGCTGTTGGATCACAAATGGATTGTTTATAACTTTGGGATAAAAGAGACACTGGCCAAAGTTTGAGAATATCAACTTTATAAAAGGTTAGAATTTCATATTTTGCCACCGACCAAACTAACAATTTTAACTCTAATTAACAATGGAATATAATTGTTTAATTGTAAGATCAAGTAACCAAACAATTTTTGTTTATTAATTATTATTAATAATCCACCACGTGATTATTGTTTGGAATCGAATTAACGAGAAAACACAAATTAATACATTAAATAAAAAAAAATGCTTCTACAATTAATGGAGTGGATTGAAAACTAAGATCTAATCACCGAAAAAAAAATCAATAAAACTTAAAAAAATCAAACAAACTCAAAATTTTAAAAATTAAGAAAAAACAAGAAAAAAGTAATGAATTTCAAGAGAAAAGTTTCTCTTTCTTCCCTTATTACTCACTAAAATTTAAATTTTTTATTTGGTAAAAGTACAACTATTTATAGCAAAATAATAACAAATGACAATGATCATAGACAATCTTTAATAATTTTTGCTTAAAAAGTTAATAAACTCGACAATTTGAATTAATTGTGCAACTTGTTCAATTTTTTTTTAAATTAATTTTTCTGTCAAATTTAATTAATTTCTTACAAGCAAAATTAAAAAAAAATAGCTTCAGCATTTGGATCACATGAAGAGAGTGCAGTGTGTATTTGTTAATGTATGCCTTTCACTAATTCTCTATGAAGTGTATGCATGCATTATGCATCTAACACTCTTATCTCGAAGAAGAGTTCCAGCTTTCTCCACCGGTTCCAGTTAGAAAACAGCTGAAGACTATTAATGCATTAGCGTACCCGTATGCATGTTTTGAGTAGTGTACTAATTAAGTAGAATGCAGTTATTTCATAATATTGAACTCAACTGATGGAATAAAACGCCAATGTACTTCCTTTTTGATAATCCGCATTTCATACGATATATGGCAAGCTCATTCATCCCTGCGCCATCAATGCTTATATCTCCATTTACATCGGCATGGTGGAAGGCACGTTTGGCTCTGAAGCCGCTGAAATGCAATCCTAGTCTTTGTTGGTGGCATATCTCTTCAGAAAACATTCTACCTGCTCGTCCGCCGGCGTTAATCCTGTACTTTTTGGGACCAAATAGGCATTGCTCAATCTCTTGTTAGTGTTTCTAGCTAGCAAAGATGTTGATCTTGATTAGCTGCTGGGTGTAATCCGCTATGCAATTGCAACATGTGAGAGATCCTTATATATTGAAACGACAGATTGAAGAGTATATATCCGCCAATGGTACCATTTCGAATAATTAGGCAAATCCACCTTTAATTAATAAGTTTAAAGCTTATGGAAATTAAGAAAGACAGTATCCCATCATAAATCCAAGTAATGAATAATAAGCGATGAGATTCTAGCCATGCTACGGGTTAGGTGATGAGAATTTATTAAAGACAGACAACAGCTATAGCACGGAAATGTTTTAGTTGAAAATTTGCACCATCTAGCCATGAGGTTCTCTGAACCAAGTAAAACGTGCAGCGTACTTGATAACTTTTTGTTCTATAAATTTTAACATAAGAGATTAATGGCTTACAAATAGAAAGATTCATGGTTTTCTTGTAAAAAGCTTAATAAATAAGTTGTACCGGTGCGATGGACGATTTATATATAGACTGAGTTTGATCCCATGGAGGCTTAACCCTTTTTTTAAATTTTTCATTTTACTGCCTGACGTTTAATAATGTATAAATGATAATAATCGGGGCTAATACAGTTGAAAAGAAAACAGAGAGAGAATAACAGGAAAGGCAAGGACATTGCCAAAAGGAAGGGAGAATATCAGCCAACAGGAACAACCCACCAATGTTGGCCATTCCCCCTTGAAATTGCATATAGAAAGTACTCAAAAGGGGCAGCGTTTTACCCCAGTTAGCTACCTCATTTTCAAGTATAATATTTCGAATCAGGTAAGCCTGCGTTTGGTATTACTTTTCTTTACATTTTTCTTTGTTTTTGCTTTCAAAATATGCTTATTTCAGTTTTGAATCTTCTTCTATACGTATGCCTTTGCCTCGTGTTCCTGCTAGTACACAGGAAAAAATAGTTTCGGTTTATAATGGATAGAGAAAGGTAATCGAATTTCTAAGTCTATTTTTACTTATAATAGTAGAAAAATTCCACCTAATTATTATACTTAAATGATTCGACAAGAATTAACCCAAAACACTTGAAAGAAACTGATTATTCTCCGAGGAAACTCCATTTTTTTTGGCCAAACCAAAGCCAACAACGTCGCAAACTATATACATCCTATGGCCTGTCCAATGACTCTCCATACTGAAGGAATAATTTGTTTGCCACTTTGTAGTTGTTTGGTGGAATCACAAATGAGTTGCCGTAAACTTTGTGATAGAAGAGAACCGGTCTAAAGTTTGGCAATACCGACTTTATAAAAAGTGAAGGCAACACACAGACACACCGAACGATAACCTTTGCACAGGAGGATTAAAGATCATCGAGCTAGGCCCATTATAAAAAATCTGTATGCGCATGTGTATCTAAAATTCGATTCTTTAAAACCCACAGCAAATAATAATAATTAAAAACAAATAGTAATATATTGAATTCTGAAATGTTATGATATACATCAGCCTTTTTAGGGGCATCAAAGAATTCTTGTAAAGCCTAAATGGTTTTGACACATATTGAGTAGCAGGTAGAAACAAACAGTTAAAGAGGATGTTAAACCTTGGAGGAGGTAGGGTGTGATCCGCAAAGCTAATAAGCTGCCCAGCATTCTCTAGGAAGTGGATGCATTACGAACATAACACTGTTATCTCAAAGAGTTCCTTTCTCCATCAATCCCTGATAGAAAACAGCTGAAGACTATGAATATTATTGCGGGTAGATGCATGCGTTGTTTGTGACGATAGTCTAATTAATTAATTAAGTTGCAATTAACATTGCAATATGATAATTTTCATTTACTAGCGTATATGACGAGCTCATTCATCTCTGCATCATCAATGTATCCGTCTCCATTTTGATCAGCGTGGCGGAGGGCACGGCTGGCTCTGAAGCCGCTGAAACTCAATCCTGGGCTTTGAAAGGCTACCTTGAGCTCGTTCTACCTGAGTTTGCCCTCTTTGTTGGTGGCATATCTCTTCAGATAACATTTTAGCTGCTCTTCCACAGGAGTTAAGCCCATACCTTTTGGGACCCAAATAGGCATTGCGTATCCTCTCTTGGTGGTGTGTCTATCTAGCTAATATGTTTATATGCAGAAACGATAGATCCACTTCTTGCTTTAGTTTTATTAGGGGTTTTGTAAGCAACAATTGTTGTTAGAATATGTATATCCTGTTCTTGAAATTTTAAAGAAAGATTCCCATCATTATATCCAAGCATGCATCTGAAGTAATTAATTACAAGTGATTAGATTCTGTCCATGTGACGGGTTAAGTGATGAGAATTTAGCTATCACAGGAAGGCAACAGCTATTTTTGTTGAAAATTATATAACAACATCTAGCAGAGAGGTTCAATTGAACAAAACCTAAAGTATACGGCTGCCTTTATTTCCTATAAATTAAAAACGTATGTAAGACATCAATGGTTTACAAAAGAATCGATAGATGGTTTGCAAAAGAAGAGGGTTGGCATAAAATATACAGTGTCTGTTAACATATCGTGTGAATGACACCCAGAATGATTCTTTATTTGAAAAGCCTTGTAGGACCGGTGCATGAACCTGATATTGATTCATCCTCTAGGATGTTTTGGTCTTAAACGTGTGAATCTTTGCCTACTTTAGTTTATTTTACTTCCTGGCGTTTAATTAATCATGTGAAAGGGATGATAATCATGGGCAAACAAGGATGATTAATGGTTGTTTTAAATAAAGACAACGATAGGCTATTGCCCTAAAGAAGGAAGAGTGTCGGCCAATAGGATTAACCCATGAAATGTTGTGACAAATTTATCATTTTGTAAAGTAATTGAAATGCATGGATACGCAAATCACACAATTGGGTATTCTTTTTTTTTCAATTATGGTTGATCCTTACTTTTAATTTCGACCACCTGATATTGTCTCTCCAATGGTAGATATCTTTTCAAGTGTGCAGTGCATGATTTAGCCATTGAAATCCCACATTTTTCGTATTTTTTTCCCCAAATTTTAACATAAAAACAGTCTAATGGTAAGTTTGACACGAAGTAAAGTGAGTTGTTTGTGTCTGATATTTAAATTATTTGTCCGAAAATCAAAACTTGGCCAATTTGTTTGGCCAAAACAATATAAATGGCTAATATTCAACATCTTCGGAGTACTAAAACTGGAAATGGATGACAGTTAGAAGACCTAATGACGGAGAAAACAAAGACAAAAGAAATTGGAAACAATTAAACGTGTTTTATTACAGCGATCTGCTGGAATTAGAGTAGGCATCGCAGCAGCGTTAATTAATGGAGCTTTACTAATAATCAAACCATCGCACAGCAAGATAATTACTTTTACTTGATGGTAAATCCCCACCTGGAAGCATAGATGACGAGCTCGTTCATCTCATCATCGTTACTAACGAAGCCATCTCCGTTGGCATCAGCGTGACGCAGGGCTCGTCTGGCTCTAAACCCACTAAAATGTATACCCAAGCGACGAAAGGCAGCCTTAAGCTCTTTCTTGCTTAACCGGCCATCCCCATCTGTATCACATCTCTTGAGAATAGCCTGCAGATGCTCTTCTGATAGAGCAACACTGCCAACATATCTAGGCACATATATTGGCATCTTATAATGCAAGCTACTTGTGGATTTTCTGTAGTGGGTGTGCCGTGATGTGTAATGTGTTTGTGGATTTCTACCGAGAAAGAGATGACAAAGAGTTCTTTAATTTATACTGGGAAAAAGCATTAAAATAAGACTCTCTTGAGTATTCATTTCCAAACACCATTACAAACCCTTGTAAGTCCTCATACATGCATATACATTCATAATTAACTTGGTGATAAGACTGCCATTGTTGGCGATAGAATTAAAAATGATTACGCCAAGAATAAAAGGATCCTTGCCGAAGACTTGAAGCTGTCTACATTCCACGAAGCCCTGGAAAACTTTTGCTTCAGTGGTAAGCAAGAGTTGGTCTTTGTCTTTCCATCACCTTCGCCTAACACAATTAATTTCTTGTATGGTAAATACTTTTAACATAATTAATTAGAAGTTAATTAATAAATTTCGATGGTGTTTCCTTGTACAACTAAACATTGAAAATCGATAATAAATTTTCATGTCAAGTACGACAAGTCGTTTCTTGATTTTGGGCCGTTATAGTGGGTCTTTAAAACATGATGGTGGTATTTGGAGGCCCAATCTATTCGGCCCAGTGACCCATCGCCGTACTCTTGGATTTATTTATTATTTTTCATTTTATTGACAGGAAAGACCAACCTCCTCCTCCGAGCTGTGTAGTTAACGCAGCTCATTATTTGAAGCATTGAAACTTATTTTGTTACTGTCGATTATGGAATTCCCTAAACCCCAAGTACACACAAACCCTCTCTTGTCCCTCGCATCCTTGGTCCAGAAAAACTGCCTCCGGCTCGGCTACGAAGTGTCGAGCCGTCTTGATGAGACCAAGCGACTGGCTGCAACTCTAGCCGGCAGGCTTCAGCGTCCGCCTCTGCCGCCGTTTGCCTCTTTGTCGCTGCCGAAGCAGGCCATTGCCGCAACCCTAAACCCTGATTTTGTCGCCAAAACCCTCGTTGGCACGCCTGTTTATACTGTTAGCAATTCTAATAATGAGTTTGTGCTTATCTCCGATCCAAATGGAGCCAAGTCCATTGGCTTGCTTTGCTTTCGACAAGAAGATGCTGAGGCATTTCTTGCCCAGGTTAATCTTCCTACTTTTGTTTTGCGGGTTTTTTTTTAATGATAAAAAAGAAATAAAAGTTCTTACTGGTGATTTTCAGGCTCGGTTGCGAAGGAGAGAGCTTCGAAGTGCGGCTAAGGTTGTTCCTATTACTCTTGATCAGGTTAGTGTTTTTCTCGCCCCCCCCACCCCAATTAGCTGTTAGACAATGGCGATATTTGTGGGCAATCATTAAGCTAAAATAAATTACTATTATAAAGGTAATTTCAAGAAGTATACTATAGTATGTGAGCTTAATTCGGAACTCTGATTTTCCTACTGAATTTCTGGGTTGTGTACATCGTTAAGTTATTTGGTGATGCGTGACCCTCGTGTATTCATTACAGTTTGCTATTTGATACTGCGCTAATTGTTAGCTTTGTGTCTTTGTGTTTCCCTTAGAATCAATGTGCATTGCTACCTTCTTATTTTGAAACAGGATAAAAGCTTTTGGATTGTTGCTTCTATGTCTTTCAGGTTTACATGCTGAAGGTGGAAGGTATTGCATTTCGATTTTTGCCTGATCCAGTTCAAATAAAGAATGCATTAGAGGTGAGTTCATGAGATGGGTTGATTGCTGAACTTATCATTTTCTGAGTGAGAGAAGACAGAGTAAAGAGTTGGTTGTTTAAGTTTAGAGGTGATACAATTGTAGGCAGTACATTTTTTCCACACGTTAAGTACTTAGTTATTTACTAAGAGACTTCCATATTCACCCACACCACTTTGCATTGACCCTAATAATACTTCCATGATTATCAGCTGAAAGCTGCCGATGTCAGCACCGGCTTCGATGGAGTTCCTGTTTTTCAGGTATGCCATTCATATTTTAAGTTGTCCCTGAATGTGGAAAGCTTTTAAAACCAGCTGAATTGGTCTGTAAATGAAACAGCTCTACAATTTAGTTCATCACACTACTTGCTTCTACATATTGTGGCATGTGTATGTCCATGCATTGTGCATGCATTTTTGGGGCTTGGTACACTTATTGATTGTCACAGTAAATTTATATCTGGTCTCTATCAGTGTATGAAACCCTCTTTCTTATGAGCATGTTTTGATCGGCAAAATATGCCCAATATTAGTTTTGATTGATAAGTGAAGGCAATATTTTTCTGAAGGTGTCTCTCAAAGCCTCGGTGTAAGATAAATATTGTCTTTTGTGGTAAAAGTATACAACAAAATTACGAACCATTTCAATCAAGCTCATGCCACTGTAAATGTGGAAAGGAGAGTTACCTTTCCCTACAGGCTTCATGGATGGGTACTAATTAATCAACTTAGTACATCAAAATTGGTTTCCATTTCATGAGTGAAAATAATTTAAAGAAGAAAAAGAAATGTTGCATAAACTGTTATAATTGTTTTTATTAAAAAGAAGAGGAAATCATCAACTTATCACCCAGCAGTGGCATTGTAGCACAGACAACCTTGGGCATCACGTGCTATGCAGAGGGGCAGCTAGGCAACTCAACTTCAGTGTGTGCATGCATATGTTTATCTGTGCTTGTGAATATTTGGTTTTACGTTCCCAGATCTATTGTCTAATGAAGTCTGTGTCTGCAGTCAGAACTTCTGGTTGTGAAGAAGAAAAACAAGCGTTATTGCCCGGTATATTTCCAAAAGGTATGTTGACCTTGGGGTTCTTTGTTGATTATAGTGTTGGTCAGGCCATAATATCTTGGTAGATGTAGTTAAGTGAATGCTTACTTGGTGCTCTTTGCAATTTCCTGTGCAGGAAGATATAGAAAATGAACTCTCAAAGGTTTCTAGGGCATCAAGAGGGCCTGGTGTCTCCCAACATATAATAGTATAGAAGTTTCTAATCACTTTCTCTTGCTATTTTGATCATTATACAGCATAATGATGGAAAAACTCAAGAAATAAGGAAAATGTCGGGAAGAAAAGTAGTAAAATTGTAGAAAGTAAAATGAAGTTGGTGAGGAAAAATAAATTAGTCAATTCCATGCCAAAAATAAATAAAAAAAACAGTAAAATTTTCAGAATCAATTTCTTGTAATATCTAACTGGATCTAATCATGGAAAAAATTTGTTGTTTCAGATGCTTACTGTTTATTCAACTTGTTGAAACAGGTCGGAAGTTTGGAAGATGTTCTGAAGAAAATGGAGGTAGTGTTTGATATTGTTTTGTAATGGTGAAAAAAATATTGATTTAGTAATTAGTTGTCTTCCGTCTTATGCAGATGAGTGAGAAGAACTCCGGTTGGGAAGATCTGATTTTCATTCCACCTGGTAAAAGCCATTCTCAACACATTCAAGAGATTGCAAAAGTATAAGGTGTTGGATGGATTACTCCAAATGACCATTGGACAGGGTAAAAAGAGATCAAATTCACATCTAGGATCATGTGGATCATGTAGGTCAAGAATTATGACACGTAAGTAAATCTCCTCATGACTCCTACTTTCTTCCTCCGCAGACAAAACCACCTTTTAGACATTTTCTGGAGTAATATACAGTGAATTTGTCACCCTGAAAAAAATATATTGAAGAACAATGTAACATTCTATTGAGCCGAAAGAGCAAAATCCTCAATAAACTATGAGAACTTGTTTGATTGTGTATGCATTGTCAGAAAATTTCCGGTTGCTATTAATTTTTTTGAGATTGTAATAAGGCTGTTATAAATTGACTTCATGAATGTTCATTATTCTTGACCTTTGCCAATTGATATGAAGACGATCCCGATTGAAGCTTAAATGCATTTTCACACCAGTTTAACTGTTCATCGGACATGATTTTGACAAAAAGTTACCAAAAAATAATCTATAATTATGCAAAATCACCTTTTAACTCTGTGAAATGCAATTTCAAACTAGCCCTTAATCATATCTCTTGCCTTTTTCACTGGAAGTCATAGACGGCGGCCCGCCCTTCTGTTAGACTGGAAGGTAGAGCCGAGCCTAGTTTAGCTCAACGTGTAGTATTGTTGAGTAAGAAACGTTTAGGACGAAATGAAAATAGCAATAATAGCTCAACTGGCCTAATAAAATAAGAGCCCACCACCCACCCCTAGTTGGTCTAATCATCAATACGTTGACGTTTGGGTTATAATTATGACAGTTTAACCTCTACCCTTTTGCGTTTTTAACATTTTTGTTGAGTTGTAACAGGCCGATGCCTGTCTAACCTAATTATGTTGTCTTTTTCATACTTAAAAATCACAGTTGGTGATTAAAAAAAAAGAATTTAAAACATCGGAGGAGCGTCGGCAATTTTGTAACGAATAAAAGTGACGTCTCATTGCAATGTACGAAGTTGACGGCCCAACTGAACGGTTGTTGATGGGCCTGGTTAGCTTAGCTGCTCCATTTCTAGATTTCTATCCTCCTTACTCACCCATATTTACTTTTTCAATTCTTATTTTATTATTCCACCCACCCCTTCACATTTCCCCTCTCCTCGTGGGGTGCAGCGATGGAAAAGAGGGGTAAATGGGGAACTTCATTTTGGGGAAACAGTATCTACGCCGCGATGGGGGCTAGAAGTAATAACATTATTTGCCGCGACCTCTTTGTCTTGAAGGTAAGGAAATCCGAATAGAAAATACAAGGAGATGACACATGGAGCTCTTTATATGGTGCTACTTCCTTTGTTTTTTACTCAAATTTCGCTCTCCATATCCCCCCTAACCACTACACCCAAATACTTCAGAAAAATTGCTAATCATAGTATATAATAATGATCATTATTAATATGTACTACAAGTTTAAAGTCATAGATAGTTGTTAGATGTATATATAGGTATCTAGGTGAGCCCACTTAGTTGTTGCCTGTTGTAGCATTTCTGCTTTGAGACATGGGTGAGGGACTTGGTCTCCAGAAGATGATGAAGGCCACTGCTTCTAAGGCTTTGGTTATCAGAATCAACTTGGTATTTCTTGCTGCCTTTCTGATTATATATGTTGGTCTTTTTCTCCAGCCATCTTCTTCCATCTACTTTGAGAATGCAGCATCTCTGGTTCGGTGCTCTTTGCGCGAGTGCCATCACAAGGTAAGGTGAGCTAGCCGATTAAGTTTTTTTTTATCGGTTATGATCAAATGATATGTTGAATTATCTGCTTTTTGGATTACCCTTTTGGTTAAATTTGATTTTTGTAGGTTGAAAAACGTATGAAGATGGAGGCAATCTTTGAAGAGACTCAAGCCTACGAGCCAAAGTCTGGGAGATTTAATGCGACCAAGATAGAGGTACCTAGTTTCATCAATGAGATGGGGAAAGGGATGAAGATTGGAATGGTGAATATGGAAGAATTTGATATTGTCGAATGGGAGACACGCGGAGAAACAATTCCTATCTATTTTGAACGCGTCTCCGAGTATTTTAAATGGCAAGATTTGTTTCCTGAATGGATTGATGAGGAAGAAGAAAATGATACACCAACATGTCCAGAAATACCAATGCCAGATTTCAGAAAGTATGATAACATGGACGTGATAGTGGCTAAGTTGCCGTGTCAATACCCAGAAGAAGGGTGGAGGAGAGATGTGTTTAGGCTCCAAGTTCATCTGATAGTGGCAAACTTGGCAGCGAAGAAAGGGAAGAGAGATTGGAATTGGAGAACAAAAGTGGTTTTCTGGAGCAAGTGTAGGCCAATGTTGGAACTGTTTCGATGTGATGATTTGGTGAGACAGGACGGTGAATATTGGTGGTACTATCAGCCGGAGATAGCGAGGTTGGAGCAGAAAGTTTCATTGCCTGTTGGATCTTGTAAGTTGGCTTTGCCCCTGTGGGGACAAGGTATGCCTTCATTTCTACTCTTTAATATTCAATTCTGCACGGTTGCATGCATGGGTACTGTGTAGAAGCCACTTTATTTTTACCAAAATGTGCCCAAAAAGAAGTAGGGGTTTAAGTACAAATAATGAAAATATGATAAGCCAGGCAAGGGTCGAAACTTCGACTTTCTGAATGCTCTATCCATTGAGATATGATCGCTTAAACACTAGATGCTAAATTTACTTGTTAATCACCGATGACCCATACCTCTGCTAAATTGTTCGTCACAATAACTTCAAGAAGGTAACATTCTGTTCAGGAGTGGACGAAGTCTACGATCTCTCCAGGATAAAGATGGCGACAAAGGCAGCTAAACGCGAAGCTTATGTCACAGTCCTCCATTCCTCTGAAGCATACGTTTGCGGTGCAATAACTCTAGCCCAAAGTCTCCTCAGAACCGGCACTAAACGGGACCTTGTCCTTCTCATTGACAAGTCAATCTCAATCCCCAAACGGGAAGCCCTCTCCACAGCCGGCTGGAAGATCAGAATTATTAAAAGAATTCGTAACCCAAGAGCTGAAAAGTATACGTACAATGAATACAACTATAGCAAGTTCAGGCTCTGGCAACTCACAGATTATACCAAGATCATATTCATAGACGCTGATATAATTGTTTTACGTAATCTTGATCTCCTTTTCCATTTCCCTCAAATGACAGCCACAGGTAATGACATATGGATTTTCAATTCTGGGATCATGGTGATTGAGCCATCAAATTGCACATTTCGATTACTTATGAACCAACGTAAAAAGATAGTTTCATACAATGGTGGTGATCAAGGCTTCCTCAATGAAGTTTACGTGTGGTGGCATCGATTACCAAGAAGAGTGAACTCTCTCAAGAATTTCTGGGCCAATACGACATTGGAGGCTAGCATTAAAAACCATCTTTTTGGGGCAGACCCACCAAAACTTTATGCCATTCATTATTTGGGATTGAAGCCCTGGGCATGTTACAGAGAGTACGACTGCAACTGGGATATTGGGGATCAACGTGTTTATGCCAGCGATGTTGCGCATCAGAGGTGGTGGAAGCTTCATGATTCCATGGATCAGAAGTTGCAGAAGTTTTGTGGGTTGACCAAGCAGAGACGAATTGATTTGGATTGGGATAGAAAGAAAGCCAGAGAGGCGGGATTCGCAGATGAACATTGGAGGATCAAGATTACAGATCCTAGAAGGTCTCATTTGATGGATAATAACATGCGATGATTTCTCCCTCTTTCTTTCTCCCTTTCCTCTTGATTTTTCTCGCTTTTGTAGAACAATATATGGGAAGTTTTGTTTCCGTATAATTTATGTTCGTATAGGCATTGGCCGATCACTTGTATTTTTGCAGCAAGGGAATACATTTGTTTGCGTTTGTCTGCATTTCCTTTGAGCAACCAACCTAGTCCTTATCCTGCGCACATATGCTTTTTATTTTGCCTATTCATTACTCATTACTTCATGCCGATAATTGAGAAAGGGATACATACAACACTGCTATTTCAACTACTTAGTCATTTCTAGCTACGGTGATTCTCTTCTGGAAACTAATTGTTTTCATTTGCTCTGTTGGTCATCATCAACAAAAAATAATTTTTCTTTTGAATTTCACCAGCTTAATCATGAATTGTTTGTTTGTTTGTTATCATCTCAAATCTTGTATTGGTTCACCTACTGAAGCCAGAAATGAAAGTTTGATAGGCCCTGAAGATAAAAGCTATATGCAGAAATCTGCTTCTTTCAATGTGTAGAGTCAATGTTAAGTTAAATAATGCAACTACCATCAGACTAAGTCTTGTAAGCAGTGGTTAGATTAGTTGTCAACTAATGTTTATCAACACCACCCATCAAATCAAATGCAAAATGATTAAATGTTAATTTTGCAGCAAACTTCTGTTGATGATCCAGTCCAGTCCACTTCATTGATTTCAGAGCCTAATGGAAATGGGCCCATGTTTGGCCCCCAACACAATTCCCCACCTCTGCCAGCTGATTCGTTCCTGCTCCCCAGACCTTCTGTTTCTGCTTTTGCTGCTAAAACTTGGAGAACTTAAAAGACCCGGACACTTCAACGCGATCCAACGGCCCTTATTTATCGACCCGTCGGCGCTCTGACGTCAGATTCTTTTGGCTCCACTCACCAACGGATTGCTCCCAATGATTTGGTACCTTTTTGAAGGTCGAGGCATAGCTCTACGTGCCCACCGCATACCCTTACGACAAAATTGTCCTCCTTGCTTTTCCCACGCTGTACAGTATTTTACGTAATTTGAACGTATCCGCAAGGGTATATCAGTCCGGATAATTTATTAACGATGGGCGGTGGCTTTATTTATTATACTTTAATTAAGGACAATGATATCGTCTTTCATTATTAGCATTTTTAAGTATTTATTAATATTTTCTGTTAATTAATTATTAATTAAGAACACTTATTGTCTTCTTTCTGACGTGGCTGAACTGAGCTGAGCTGAGCTGCCATAGGAGAAGCCGAGCTGTTTCAGACATTATGGTCAAAACACATTGTCTTTTCTCGGATTCCTTAAAAATTTGATTAGAAAATCTAATCTTGAAGGAGAGACAGAGAGAGAGGGTAGAGGTGGATCTTGTCTGTGACTGCAATGAGAGAGGGTGGCGCCGCGCACGTGTCCAAACCTTCTCCCTCCGTTAATTCGTTTCTCTTTTCTATTTATGACTGTAAAATGACAACCTCCACTTTTTAAAATTTGCTACCTTTGATTTTCTGTATCAAGTTTCCGGAGATCATTCATATCTCTTCATTCTGACTCGTCTCTCGTTTCTTGTCAATCCAGGTGACTTCCTCTTTCCTTTCCTTTATTTTAACGAACCATATTCGTTTGTTATTTATTCAGCTTGGATTCTGTCACTGTTTCCTTAATGTTAGAGTTATTGTGTCCCTGTGTGTTCAAATCCTGGCGTCAGGTAGAACCAGGATTATACTTTGACTACCTAAGTGAGCTTGTGTGTTGATGGATTAAAACAACGGATCAGTCTCTATTAATTGATTTATTTTCGTTAAGATGCATTAAAATTTTGAATTAATTATTCTTTGTTTTAGGCTTTTCGTTGATTTAACAAGTTTTCCGATGCTTAGAAACATACATCTGCTTAGTCTAATTTAGAAGTGGGAATTTGGGTTGAAATTGTAATGCATCAGTGGTAAATGGTTTAGCTTTTAATCTTATGGTTTCATTTTTTCCATTTCGTGTAGAGAATCATCATGAGTTGGATTCTGTTTTTCAATTTCTAGAAATGTATGGATGATGTTCATTACTTTAAGAATGTAGTTTATTTTTTACAAATTTTCATCTGACTCCAATTGTAATTTCAAAACATAAATAATGTTAGAAAAAAAGATTGCTAATTAATTTCAATATAGTTGGTAAACCCTTTAATGTGCACTTTGAAGCATTTTACGGTAGTGATCATAATAAATAAGTTTGTGTATGCATCAAACAAATGGATTACTGTGACTATCATTTGGCTGTCAGACCCCATTTCGGAATTGAATTTATGGATTGGTTACCACAGAAGCAATAGTTTTGGCTAGTGGAGTAACATCTCTAATTTTTCTGTCATTTTAATTCAAACACTTGGAGGCAACACCAGAATTTCATTTATTCTGAGAATTTACATGAATTATGCAATGACTTCAAGTGGGATTTTGGCTTAATTTGTTTTTGCTTTGGCAATTTATTTACTTAGTTCCTACTGACTTGGATTTCAGTATCTTTGTGGAACTCCTTAACTCTTCATAAGGAATGGAGGATGTTAAAATCGCTGAAGAAATGCTTCCTCCAGAGTCTTCTTTATCCGCCAAAGCTATTAATGATTCTTCCAGTGAAGTTCCAACTGACCAAGTTACTAATGGTAAAGTATCTAATGAGTTGTCAAATATGGGAACTTCTAAACCAGAATCAGAACAAAGTGCTGCGCATGAGACGGTTGTGGGACAAGATGAAGTTCGTTCAGCAGACAATTCAGTTTCAACAGCCGCAGATGCCACTGATCAATTAGAGAAAGACTGCAGGGATACAGAAATAGAAGATTCTAAAACTGAAGTCATGCTAGATATTCCTGATGGAAAGCAATCTCAAGATGATGGTTCTCTTGGCAGTTTCCCTGTTGATACTGATAACAGTAATTTACTCTCTTCTTCCGCTCCTCGAGTACATGATTCTGGAAATGATTCCCATGTGGAACCATCCGATGCGCTTCCTCTGCCCCTTGAAAAGCTTGCCAGTATTGCTGTAAGAGCACCAGTAACTGTTGATTCTCCTGAACATGTCGATTCTCCTAAATATGTCAGTTCCCCTAAGTATGTTTCATATTCTCCTAAACATCCTGTCAATTCTCCCAAGTGTGCTTTTGGTTCTCCTAAACAATTCGGTTCTCCCAGATATGGTGTCAGTTCTCCGAAGCTTGGCCAACAGGTTGAAATAAAGAGAAGCCTTATTGATACAGCAGCACCTTTTGAGTCTGTTAAGGAAGTTGTTTCAAAGTTTGGAGGAATTGTTGATTGGAAAGCCCATCGAGTTCAAACTGTAGAGGTATATGTGTTATACCATTGTTATTAGATTGACTTATACAGCTGCATTCTATTTATTATGACTTCTTTAGACCACTACTTGCTTCACTTTTTGTTGCATGATTTTAATGAATAATGCTTTTAATGATAGTTTCTAATTTTAAGGTCCATTTCACCTTTTTTTTTATGACATATTTTCTTGCTGCAGAGCTCAAATAATAAGCACATAGCAAAGCTGGAAGTGAAATGTTATAGATAGGAGTATGTGCCATTAATTGTGTTTATTGTGTTTTGGATGTGGCTTTGGTGGTTATAGAGGCAATGGTGCCGGTAAAGTGGTATTGTGGTGTTGGGTAAGCATTGATGAGATGTGGTAATAGCTATGGAGAAGGTAGAGGCGGCAATACAGGTAGCTGTTGTAGCCATTGTGGGGCAGTGATGACAGAGCATATGTTTCAGGACAATTTCCTGTCTGAGGCCTGAGTCGAAATTTTTCGGACCCATCTTTGCTTTGGTTTAATTGTTGTTGGTCTGAAGTTATTCTTTTTCTTGAATCGTTTCTTTGCTGTAGCAGCTTTTTAACAGTACTGATTAATGCAGCTACACTTGGAAGTAAAATCAAAACCTTTTATTTATTTGTTTGTTTTTGTTTCAGTTGATTATTAGCCATTACTGAATTGGTGAGGAATGCTGAAGCTGGTGTAACGTGAATTCTGCCTTAGCAGATTTGTGATTCGAAGGGATAAACGAATTTCACACTTGATAAGATATCTTGGAAATGTACTTAGGCACCTTGTGGGAACTTCAGATAGTATGTTTTTATTTTGAGAACATTCCTAAAACTGAAGTAAGTTGCAAAGGCATCTTTATTATTCCCATGAAAAAAAAAGATTGAGGAAACTTTTTCTTTGCAAATTAGGGTTCTGCAATGTCTGCTGGGGCTAAGATAATTTTGTTGGTTAGTCCATTAATGATCCGTGGTAAGATCATGGTTGCAAACTGAGGCAATAGTTGTAGTTCTCCAAAGATGTTAGAGGTCATAGTGCTGGCATGTCAATGATGGTGATTGTGGTGATACAAGGACTAAACATATGCTTTTGATATCAATACCTTAACGTATCAACTAGAAAGAAAATATTTGGTTTTTCTGTTTTAGGAGAATGATTACTTTTCCAATGTTTTACTCTGTATTCCTATGCTATTTTGTTAGGAAGAAGAAGAAGAATAAGAAGAACACTCAGTTTTTGTGCAAATGTTTTCCTTTTTGGGAATATTGTGTTTTACTACTTCCTTTTTTATTATTCTTCTTCTTGATCTGCTTCTTGAATGCCTGAAGAGATGCTAGTCTGAGGACTTGACATTGAAAGTTACATTGCATTGCATTGTGCTCCACTAAAACATCTTGTCTGTCCTCTAAAATTGACTTTAAATTTCTTGGTCATGTAGAGACACAAACTTGTAGAGCAAGAACTTGAAAGGGCACATGAGGAAATGCCTGAGTATAGGAAAAGGGCAGAGGCTGCTGAAGAGTCAAAATGCCAAGTACTCAAGGAGCTGGACCAGACTAAGAGACTAGTTGAGGAACTAAAACTTAATCTGGAGAGAGCACAGACAGAAGAGCATCAGGCTAAACAAGACTCTGAACTAGCAAAGCTCAGGGTTCAGGAGATGGAACAAGGGATTGCAGACGATGCCAGTGTTGCAGCCAAGGCACAACTTGAGGTCGCTAAAGCCAGGCACACAGCTGCAGTTTCAGAGTTGAAATCTGTTAAAGATGAGTTGGAATCTTTGTGTAAGGATTATGCTTCTTTGGTGGCTGAGAAAGACATAGCTATAAAAAAGGCTAAAGAGGCTGTTTCTGCGTCCAAGGAAGTTGAGAAAACAGTGGAGGAACTGACTATTGAGTTGATTGCAACAAAGGAGTCCTTAGAGTCTGCACATGCTGCTCATCTGGAGGCCGAAGAGCAAAGAATAGGGGCAGCAATGGCTAGAGATCAAGATTCTCACCTTTGGGAGAAGGAACTGAAGCAGGCAGAAGAAGAAATTCAGAAACTTACCAAGCAAATTCTTTCTGCAAAGGACCTCAAATTAAAGCTAGACACTGCTTCGGCCTTACTTCTTGATTTGAAAGCTGAATTAGCAGCTTACATGGAATCTAAATTGAAAGAGGAAACTAATGAAGGAGGACATTCAAATGGGGAGTTGGAGGAACCAGAGCGAAGAACTCATACTGACATACAAGCAGCAGTTGCTTCAGCAAAGAAGGAACTTGAAGAAGTGAAGCTAAACATTGAGAAAGCTACTTCTGAAGTCAATTGCTTGAAGGTGGCAGTGTTATCCTTACAATCAGAGCTCGAAAAAGAAAAATCAGCTCTTGCCACCATTAGGCAGAGAGAAGGAATGGCATCAGTTGCAGTTGCTTCTTTGGAATCTGAGCTGGACAGGACTCGGTCAGAAGTAGCTGTTGTTCAGATGAAGGAGAAAGAAACTCGAGAGAAGACAGTAGAACTGCCCAAGCAACTACAGCAAGCAGCACAAGAGGTTGACCAGGCCAAGTCATTAGCTCAGATGGCTCGTGAAGAGCTGCACAAGGCAAAGGAAGAGGCAGAGCAGGCAAAGGCTGGAGCAAGTACCATGGAGAGTAGGCTACTTGCTGCACAAAAGGAGATAGAGGCTGCCAAGGCTTCAGAAAAGTTAGCTTTAGCTGCTATCAAAGCATTGCAAGAGAGTGAGTCAACTCAAAAGACTGATGATGTGGATTCACCTACTGGTGTTACACTTTCTTTAGAGGAGTATTATGAGCTCAGCAAACGTGCAAACGGGGCAGAGGAGCAGGCCAACCTGAGGGTGGCCACTGCCATCTCTCAAATTGAGGTAGCAAAAGAGTCTGAGTCAAGGAGCATGCAAAAGTTGGAAGAAGTAAATAAGGAGATGGCGGCAAGGAAAGAAGCACTGAAAATTGCAATGGAGAAGGCAGAGAAGGCCAAGGAAGGGAAGTTGGGCATAGAACAGGAGTTGAGAAAATGGAGGGCAGAACATGAGCAACGAAGAAAAGCGGGTGAATCTGGTCAAGGAAACTCCACTAAAAGCCCAAGGTCAAGTTTTGAGGGGAAGAATGATTCTTTGAATTATGACCGCATGCCAGATTCTTCTGTTAATTACACATCAAGTCAAAAGGCAAATGTCAAGGGAAGTAACAGTGAAACTGATTCTTCTCCGTGTGCAAAGGTCCCGAAGAAAAAGAAGAAGTCATTGTTTCCTCGTATTTTTATGTTTTTGGCTAGAAGGAGGTCAAATTCCCAGGCATCTAAATCAACATAAAGCTTCAAAAGAAGTATGTGCAATATGTTCTGTTGTGATTTTTTCTTTATTTTTTGGAAATTTTTTCCTCACAGTGACCATGAAAGCTGGTTATATCTGATACAATTTTGCTCGGATGTAAATGCTGGTGATTATTGTATGTATGATATTGGACTATATTTGTTTGAAAAAAAATTTCTCACGGAAAGGATTGCATGGCGGGTGGGGTTCTTAAGAATGTAATAAGTTTGATTGGTGTAGAAGGTGAGTAAGATGGTTCTGTGATGTATACAGCATTGAATGTTTGAACTAGGACTTTGAAAAGTTATGCTTGATCTAATTTAAGGGTCTGGGATCTTTGTTTCCTTGCGGGATTACTTGTTTTCCTCATCATATGTGTTGTAATAACACGCATAACAAGTGATGAAATTCATCAAAGCTGTGCTTGCGTGTGTTTGTGAATCATGGAGAACGTGGTGATTGTGGCACCTCACACATTTTTTTCTCGGGGAAGTTATGGAAGCAGAAGCTCATCATCTTTAACCCTATAAATTTTAAAGAAATAAATCGATCATTAAGAATATTCTTGTAAGGTGTGAGGTTTATGCTTTCTGTCAGAATTCGGAGAAGCTAAATTTTCCCCTTTTATGCCATGAAATAGTATCCTGCGTCGTTAGCTTGTGGTACTGGCTTAATATGGCTGCATATTGCCCTCGTCGACAGCCTGAGTACTGCACAAATTAGGGGTGTGCATGGCCCAGATGGGCACATGATCATAGCCGACTTTAGCTCGGTTGAGCGGAGGACTGTAGTGTGCGAGTTGGGTCACTGGTTCCAATACGGGAAGCCGGAGAGGGTTCTCTTTCCAATTCTTTTGAAAGATTACCGGAAATTTCCGTTAAGATACAAAATAAACTGAAAGAGAAAATAGCCATTGCGTTCGTAATTTAATTGACATTTCACCATTTTAACAGAGAAGATCCCCTATTAACTTCTCTGAACGTATTTATGAACCATAATTAGCAAGGGTCTGGATAATAGTTTTGTGCCATGGATTTGAAAGATGCTCCACTAGGTTATCAATTGGACCAACATGAGTCACAGAAGCTTGCACAAAGATCCCAAGCATAGCCACCATTGCAAGCCGTCCTGCCAATGACACCAAAAATCAATCACCTTTATAAACCAATAACCATTCAGAAGGAATTAATTTGATAGTTAACAAAGAACTAAAAGCAAACAAGCTAAACCATTCTTGATCTCTTTAAGCTTCCAGTCGCGAGCATTTCTTATATCTTTGGCCAGGCCAAGAGGATTTAGCAGAGGACCTCCAGGATAACTGTTCGTCATAAAACAAAATGTTAACTTAAAAAACTTGCTTCATTTTTCAGGAAATGAACATCTTCCAGGTTCATTTACCATCCAGTTGGCAACTTTACGAGAGACAGAAAATTACCCAGGTTCTAAACCTTCTAGTGCAGCTTCTAATCCAAAGAAGGATCCCTCCTTGGCTTGCGATCCAGGACTAACGAAATCCATGTACCTTTTCGTTTCAGCAAAACTGTGCATAGAAGGAAGACACTAAACTATTGTGTAAATTTGTCAAGTTATGCATTGAACTTATATGACAGAATGATGGATGTAAACATTCTACCCCATCAAGAGTAGTTGAACGATGAACAAAGTAGTTGTGCTGGCAAACTTGTATTCAACCGCACCGGCTTCAAACCAGACTGGTAATTTGCTGATCCCTGTAACACGAAGTAACTGCAACAAAGTACTCTTAAGATCACTAGAAATTCAATTGGGAAACAACATAAAAGCGTATACACTATTCACAGCATCAAAGAACCGAGCAGCTTTATTTCACAGCATTAAAGTAAAGTATGAAATACCATAAACAAGGACCTCTCCATATAAATGGTCGTCGGACTCGCATGCATCCCCAGAATGAAACAAAATCGAGTTCCAATTGCAAAGTACCATGTTCATTTCATCCTATGTTGGCTAATTATGTCTTACTATAAAATCCTTAGCCATTTGATTTTATTTTGAAGTTAAGCGCAGGTGTTTGAATCAATAGAGGATAATAGATTAAACTTTTGTGTGGCCAAGAAAGTGTCTGGTTTTACTCACATCTGTAAAAAGAATTCCAGCAACTCCGGCCATAGCAAAGCGAGCATGCACCAACTCTGCCTGCACGTACCACCTTAAGCTCTCCGGATCCTCTCCAAGCCCAAGTGGGTCAAATCCAAAATCTCCAGCCAATCTTTAATGATAAAAAAATATCACAAATTCAAGCAAATTACAGTAAAACTAATGAAGTTCAATACAGTGCATAAGAAAGGAGACTCACGATCCATCGAGATACGGAGGAGGGTCGAGCCCAGGGAGCCATGTAGGTCGCTGCTGGGCTCGAACCGAATTACGTCGAGTGGTAACTGGCTTAGCAGGCCAAAATGCGCTAGGGATATCGAACGAGGGTTTATTTATGTTCTTAGAAAGGAAGGATGATGAAGAGCATGGCTGAACGAGGAAGCCTCTTACAACTGCAACCGCCATCTTGTTTTTCTCCCTCTATCAACTAGTTTTATTTGGAGGCATAACAACCTCCACGTATATGACTACCCATTTGTGAAAGGAAAAAAGAAACACTTCCATAACTGATAACATGGGCCCGCTTATCTGAAAAACCTGAAGCCATTAGATTTCAGTCTTCTCAGATTTATTAATCTCAGATTTGCCATAATCCAACATACATACAAAACATAAGTTTACATAACTTTAAACAAAACGATTACTCTATCCTGAATCTTAATCTGCCTCAACTTGGGATGCCCTATAAAGCCAAGAAATTCTCTTGATTTAGCTGCATTTCCCTCATAATAAATTTTCATTTTTGACAAACAGGTGGAAGAAGAAGAGGAATTAATAGAAAGAAACACATACAGCAAACCAAGGCACCACAATAGTCTTCCCAGAATCCCATTTTTCCCGTGAAGGAAATAATTTCTGCTTTGTTAACAAATTATACAACAGTTAAGCTGCCAAGTCTCATCACACATCACTTGCAAGTTACAAGTTTATCTAAAGAGCTGCCTACAAGAGTACTGTTAGAAACTTTTGGTCTCTGATTTCTGAATTCAATTCCAAACACAGCCCAATTAAACAAGGTAAAACATAACTGATAAGTTCTAACAAGCAATTGAAACATCAGCAAAGCAAACCAAGTGGACTAGAAAACAGGAGTGTATCACTGCCTGGTAGATATGCTGAAGGAACTGACTTTCATTGGTGTTGCTATGACCAATGGAGCCTCAGGCAAATCACTGACTGCAAATTTGTCATGCATGAAACGACTATCAACAATGGAGTCATCCTTAAGGACTATCTTGTAGCAGTAACAGCTCTTCAGGCCCTCCTGATTTCGGTAGCACTCATGAGAACCATTCTTCACCTGTTGAAAGTTCCATATCACACTAAAGTTGCCTACTGTTGCAACCAAGTGGCGCTCCTGTTTGCCATTCTCAGTGACCTATGCAATTTTGAAACAAAAAACAGTTACAACGTATGCTAAAACACTATGAAACATCACCAATGCGTATTGAGTTTATGAGTGTAATAAAAGAAGATGCAGTGTCCATCACAATAAAAAACATCCAAGTTTTCTTTTGGGCTGCATGGGAGGGACCCTTCAACCTCATGAGCAAAATGAATAAATGTTTGGACTCACAAAACTAAAACAATATATTATATTTCTTACCCGTGTCATCTCTAAGTTCCCATAACTAAAATTTACCATCCAAATTTCAGATAAAGAAATATGCAACAAGGGCACAACCCACTGCATCATCCTATAGGACAGAATATTCTTAGATTTGACGTAAATGCTAGTGTACCTTTATTATGGAAACATGTTAAAAATAGTTTTAATCATCTCAAAACTATCTCTAATGCCATGTAAGCAACAGCATTCCATGTCTCCGTAGGATTGCCAACAAGGGCATTCTAGTGCATTGTAGATTATTGTCCAAAACTTTTATCATTTGATGATGCCACACGAATCACTAGAAACCTTTGAACTGTTTGGCTAACCCAATGACAAGAGTTTTGCCAAGGGACTGGAGCAGGCCACCATGAGATAAAAGACCTTTCTAGAGAGATTCATTTCTGAACTAATATATGTTCAAGTTCCAATATTGAAACAATTTTAAAGATTTTTCCCAACTTTGTCCATGTCAACAAATAATTTGAAATGCGTCTATCGAAGTAACTAAATGATATGCAAAAATTATGAAGGTTGACATTAATTCCAGAACTCATGTCATTGATGCATTATGATACCAGGCTGCTTGATTCAACAAATCCAGAACTAAATATTTTAGGCAAATCTTATATAACAACATAATGCATTTAGAAAAAAGGTAATGGATGATAACAACACTAACAACCAAGTAATTCAGAAAATAATTCTAGCAAAAATAACTAAGGAGTTATCCACTGTGGTAAGGCATACATATGAAAACCACTATATTTCAAAGAGACCACCAAATTCAACTTGAAACAGATGAAATGCACAAAATTTCAGAGAACTGAAAAGCCTAATCAAGCTTAATAACAAATAATCCAGACGCAAATGGCATCCTCAAGTTAAAAAGATACCAAAAGTGCACCTTATTTTAAATCCAATGATCAATTGCGCATAGTAGGATATGCATAATCACATACATTTATTTGCAGTGCAACAGCTAAAAAAAAACCCAAGTAAGCAGGCCAATAAAAGAAAGAAATATGTATGCTTACCCACGAAAACTGAGCATTGCGAAACTTATTGTTAACTCCAGCCAAATGTGAATCCAGAGGAGTCAGCTTAAGCAATCTCGGAGCTGAAATTCTATTGCCCATTCGACCATTAAAACCAGTCTTTGTCTTGCCATCCTTATCGGTAAAAAGTGTGCAGATAAGGATCAAATACGTGTCAGTAGTCCCCAATATCCACTTCCCATCAAAGGTAACATCCACATGTGTAATAGGAGACCCAAGCCCAGGAAAAGCAGTTTTTGCCTGTCTCATAGAATTGGTTGAGTACAATCGAATCTTCCCATCAAGAGACCCAACGACAATTGAGCCATCACCAGCACTTGCAAAGCACTGAAAGTTAGTCCCTCTGGAGAACTGATGCCCCTGTGTCCAATTCAGCACTGGTGTATTAGCATTTGCAAGATTCTGAACAATACCATTTTTATCACGCATATCCCATCTACAAAGTCTGTTATCATCCAATCCTAAGAATGTGGAACCTGAAGGATTTAATTGTGCTCCCTTACTGTCATTTGCAATATCTCTCATTGTAATATCGGTTCCGTCCTTCTCAAACTTCCATTGTGTAACAATCTTTCCAGTCTCAATATCAAGCTGATGCAACCCAGTCGTATGAGGTTTTGCATCACTCATTGGACTCATGAGTAACATGTTGGTCTCAGCCCTCATAAGAAGCGCCTTTTTAGGTGTGGACTGCACTAAATTAGAACTACTCCCGTAATTACCACCACTGAAGTTCACAAAGCCACCTTTCCCATGAATTCCATCACTAAAATTCTTAACAACCTGAATACCAGAATCACTTACCAAGAAACTATTATCTAGTGCTCCTAATGCCAAACTTTGTATCCCTCCATTGGCAGCCTCTTCTAACTCCTCTATCAAATCTTGATTAGCCCTGATTGGCGTTGCTGACTGGGGGCTTTTCAAGAAACTATCTTCTGCATCTTCCCACATGGAATCATCAGCCACTTCAGGCTTAGCCCACCCAACAAAATCCTTTCCATAAACCTTAAGCTTGTTTGCTTCATTAGATTCATACCCATAAGTGTTCTCAAACAAACAATCTTGAAACTTCGTTGCAAAGATCTTATAATCCTCGTCACTAAAAAACTTCATGGCCCACACACCTTGTGCCACGAAATCAACACGACGTTGATCTTTGAAGTTCTTTAATTGCATCTCTACCGAGACTTTGACTCGAACCTTGGAACCAACTTTCAAAGCCCACCAGGATTCTTCATTTTCACTTTCTTCATCATCTTCTTCCTCATCATGGCTGTCGTTTCTTGAAGTTTTGATGAAAGAATAAGAAGTTAGTTTCTCGGCGGTAACCCATTTGGCTTTTGGTGTGTTTCCACCGATGTAAAGGTAAAGCTTGACGGCGTTAGGGTTATGAGAGGCTGATGGGTACTTGAGCTTCAACGCTCTGAGCTTAGCTTCCACCTCGTCGAGAGAGGAAGGCGTTTTGGGTCTCCGATTCGAAGAAGAAGAGGATCTATTGGGGGTTTCTTCTTTGCAGTCCTCATAGTTATCTTCTTCATGTTCCGTTTCGTATTCTTCTTCCTCGTCTGAGTCTATGATTTCGAGATCTTCGCGACTATGAGAACCACCCATTCTTAATTTCTAGGTCGATTTTGCTTTCTCAGGTGAAGCAAGCAACGAGAGAAGATTGGGCTGGAATGGGTGAAGGGCGCCAAGTTCGAAATTCGAAATCAGAACGTTGCGGTTTTGGACATCTCTCTCTCTGATCTTGTTAGGTTTTTCAAAGAAGCCAAGTGAATGTTACTGGTTACTGGCTACTGTCGGTTAAGCCAAGACTTGTATTCAGATCTGGATTCTGTATTAAATACGGAAGTTGTCACGCGCGGTGTGGTACCTTTGTTTTGACATGATTAACATAACTAAAAACGATTCGGGGGTAAAGAAGGAAGTTCATTATTAGTTATATTTAGGTAATCGAATTGTCTGGTATAAAACTTTCTTGCAGTATGAAATTGTTGTCTGAAGTTTGAAATTCCGTGGGCATTACCACCACATATAATTCTATCCAGGAAACAGAAGGGTCATCCTCATCGTTCTACAGGAGAGAATGATTATAGACTTGACCATTAAACTACTGGAACCATTTCAAGTACCAGGATGCATTAAGGACTCTCTTACATATGTTCATAACATTGTTATTATAGTGGCATAGTACCAGATTCTGTGATTTACTTGTTCTCCTACACAGCATAGTCTTTTCCTGAGGTAACAGATTTGAGGTTGGGAGGAATGAGATTTCCCAGATCCATCTTTGGTCCAATCTTCACAATTATTTTCCCATCAACTGCAGCTACATAGAGATCAGCATCTGCGGCTAAAATATTGACCCTGCTTGCTGTATTGATCCCATTCTTCATTCTAACCGCAGACAATTTGCTAATCTCCTGCTTTAAATTCCAGTCAAAGAAGTGATCGTAAAACTGCGCCAAGAAGAAAAGGCTACCGTTTAACTAATCATTGCGCAATAATAAGGTTGATACATAAGTGTTTAAAGATCAGCCCAAAGAGATCATTGCAGATTTGTACTGACAGGGTGCATATTGTACTAATGTATTTGAGTTATGAATCAGAGAACAAGGGACAGAAATTACTATGGATGGGATGCAACGATGGGTGAGGATGTAAAATGGCCAAACATTTTATACCAGACAATACTATCATCAATTTTGACACTAAAAACATAACCTCTAACTAGGTCAAGTTTTAAATAAAAATTATTCCCATCTATTTTGATTTTTGCTATTTCTTTACCATGCATGTAAGTGATAAAGCAAAAATTTTCTTTAAAGGAAACTGCATAACCATTCCTTAGCATTTGAGCAACACTAAGTAAATTTTGATCTACTTAGTATTTATACCTTTCTTAGTGTTGACAACAATTGTTCCTTTTCCTTTGGCCTGCACAACCTCACCATTAACCAGCTTGACTTTTGGTTAGAATGATCTATCAATGGAGATGAAAAAAGAAAAATGCTTGGTCATATGACTTATGCATCCACTGTCAATGAGTCAAGTATTTAAATTATGTGAGGTGAGTGCTTGAGATGCTATAAATAGACACTCATCATCATTTTTGTCTTCTTCAGTCACATTTACATGTCGTGTTTGTTGCTGAGATTGTTTTTTCTTGGCCCTACAAAACTTCTTTGTATGACCAAGTTTGTTGCAAAAATTACAAACATATGGAGGCTAATCTTTATATCAGCAATCCTTTTCAGCGTGGTTGGTTCTTCTGCAGTGAGAACAAGGAGAAAATTTTTCTTTCTTTGTTGATGCAAATGAAGATCCATCTGCTTTCCCTTTGTTGTTCTTGAAAGATTTCTTACTTTGAAGATTTCTGGAACTTTTTTCCTTTTGCATTGCTTGAAAAACTCCTCCATTAGCATCATCATTTTTCATCAAAACCCTTTGCTCTTGCGCATGAAATTTGCTGAGAAACTCTATAATTGTAAGAATCTACAGGTCACAAGATTCTTCGATTGCAAAAATTTTGGCTTCAAATTTTTGAGGCACAGAAACTACGATCTTTTCCACCACTTTTTGATCTGTAAATGTCTCTTCAAGAAACTTGATTTGATTAACAAATTCATTAACTTGCCTGAATAATCTTTGACAGATTCATTGTCCTTCATCTGCATCAATTCAAACTCTCTTTTTAATGTCAAGAGTTTTAACTGTTTAACTCTGATATTTCCTTCAAATTCACTTTGAAGTTTGCTCCAGACTTGTTTAGGTGTTTACAGGTTCATGATTTTTGTGAAAATGTAGTCTGCAAGTCCCATATGTAGGCATGTGACGGTTGTCTTTTTTGAGTTTCTCCTTTTCATAAGCCGTCATTTAAGCAACTGTTGGATTTTGTTCCAAAGAGTGGTGGATCATCTTCAGAAATCACAACCTTCCATAACCCTTGAGATCTCAAATAAAACTTCATTTTGACAGACCAAATGTGATAATGCTTACCATTAAATACTGGTATTACAGGAGTATTCCCAGAGGTGGACATGTTTATGGCTACTAGAAAATAAATCACTCAATCTTACCATGTTTAACACTCAAGTTGTTTTCTTCACAGACAGTAGGAATGAAGGCTCTGCTATTACTAGTAAAACCTGTTAACTAAATTTAAGAGATAAGAGTTGAATGAAGGAAAATTTTCCTGATTAATTATCAAACAAAAGTACCCTTTAAAGAGGGATACAATCAAATTCAAATCAAACTCAAAGACTAAGTCTAATTCAAACTTATCAAGATAAGAAAAAAAAATTCAAAACTGAATCTAATTGGGATTTATCAAAATATGAGAAGATAAGGAATAAATTCAAAACTTAAAACTAACTAGGACTTATCAAGATACTTCATACTTCAAGGCAAACTCTCATAAATTCTAACAGTAACATCTTCCTTTTTTGTTACATGATTCCCAGTTAAACCCCTATCACATCATCAAATTAGATTTCTTTCACAAATAAGATTTCAAGTTCACTGTTCAGACTTGCGTCCGTTTGTCATTGGATGTCTTACCTGAAAAAATAATTCAGGAGAGGTGGAGGCCGGGAAGGTAGAGAGCAATAAACAGAGGAAACAGAGTGACTTTGACGGGAACCATTCTGTTTCTCTTAGGCTTTGGGTTTGTGATTCTGTTGTCTTATATAGTTATAATTGGTCTTCCCGGCAAATTCATGAGAGACTCATGGTTGATGCTTCATTCCACACGTTAATCTAATAAACCAAAATAATCCTGGTGGAGATTACTATCATGGACTTATTCAACCTTCAAATTTCCATGTTCAAGAATCAAGACGGCATCCAATCAAATTTCAGGCTAATGGAACGATTCAAAGCTGTTGTAGTCCAAGTCTTCCACATTTGATTAAGGTCGATTCTCAGAGAACTATGATTCCTAAACGAGCAAGTATAAGTGCATGTAGCTTTCGTAAGTTGAATTCAGTTGCATAATCCATAGAAGTATAAAACCCGTCTACTTTGAAGTAGCATATATTTATTTTTCAAAGAAATTTGTTGAGAGTCATGTCTATACGCACTAGGTACTCTCTTACAATTTTATTAGTAACCTTCATCATTATTACAGTGACTTGATAACAGAAGCTTTGATTTATTTTTTTCAGTTTCACTTCTTCTCCCATACAGCATAGTCTTTTCCAGAGGTAAAAACTTGGAAGTTGGAAGGAATGAGATTTCCAAGATTCATTCTCGGTCCTATCTTCATGATTATCTTGTCATCAATTGCAGCCACATAGAGATCAGCATCAGAGGCTAAAACATTAACTCTGCTTGAACTATTGATCCCATTCTTCTTCCTAACTGCAGTCAATTTTCCAATCTCCTCCTTTAGACCCCAATCAAAGAAGTGATCATAAAACTGCACAACAAGCAAAAAAAATATTCTCATATAGCATAATCCTGATTGCAATGCTAAATTGTAAAGATCAGACCGAAAGACAGATGCTGGTTAGTATTTATATGAAGTAGATTGTACAACTGCATTCTTAACTCATTTAAGTTATGAATCAGAGAACAAGGGAAAGAAATTACTATGGATGGAATGCCAGGATGTGTGAGGATGTAAGCATATCCCAGCATGACTTTATCTGATGGGAATGGCCACATATGTTGAGTAGACCCAGTGTCATGGTTGTCAATGAAAGTCACTGCGTTTTGCGGCAAAATTCCAATAAATCCAGGCGGCTTGCCATCTGAATCCTTTAACCTCCACAACTCCCCTTGCACAGCAGCTTGAAGGATACCCTTTGTTGTGAAATCAAAAGCTGTGACGTCCCCTCCAGCATTTTGAACCCAATCTTTCAGTGCTCCTCGGTGTGCATCCTGGTTAGCATCTGGTTTTTCATCCTGACCGTATGAAAGAGAATCCCATTTCTCCCCAACCGCAAAATCTGGCAAGGTATTTTTCATATAAATTTTAGTAATACTTGGGGCATAACCTTTCACAAAATCAAATCTCCATCCATCAAATCCAATCTCAGTCTTTAACCAGTTCATCCAGTCGGATAACTCTTTTTGTACTCTCTGATTGAGATGGTCAATGTCAGGAGCTGCTTGAAAGCCATCTCCAGTATCAGGATTCCCTTGGCCGTCAGAATACTCCTTGTCATCACTGCAAATGAAGGATGGCCCCCAGTCTAGACGGTCATCTGGTGTTCCACCTTCAAAAATGCAATATATTCCTCTACCATCTTTCTTCTCTGCAGTTCTGTGATTTATTACAATATCAGCTAGGCATTTAATTCCCTTCTGATGGAAAGCCTCAATTAAGGATTTTAATTCAGCCCGAGATCCATATTTTGATGCATCAAGGTCGTATAGCCTTCCTGGCAAGTATCCTGGTAAAATCGAGGACAAAATACAATTTAGATTAAAGGTTTTATAGTTATTCTGTTTCACAAAACCTTAGAGATGAAGTAAACATACAGAACGATCCCCTCTTTCATTTTTCCTCGGTGACATCATAAAACTTTCTCCATTAGTGTTATCACCGAATTTTCATGTGAAATTTATACGAGTGAAGACCGAACAAGTTAGTAAATAAGCAGAAGTATGAAGTAAATGAACCTTGGGGTGCAACAGATTGAGAAGGTGGAGGAAGCCAAACATGGGTGATTCCCGCATTAGCAAGATCAGGAATGGTGTTCTTGAGGGAGTTGTACCATCCTCCTGCCTTGTTACTTGATTCCCAGTTAAACCCCTGTTTAAATAAAATTTCAGATTGCAAGCTCAGTGCACATAACATATTTACGAATATGCATGTGTTTGAGCAAGAAATGAATTTCATGTCTTACCTGGAATACTAAAGTAGGAGACGTGAAAGATGGGAAGATAGAGAGAAGAAGGCAGAGGAAGCAGAGAGAGGTGAGCAGACTCATTCTCTGAGTTTGTCTTGGCCGCTAGAGGGGTGATTCAATTGTCTTTTATACTTATCATCGGCCGCCTTGGGAAAATGACGGGACGCGTAATTGGCGCTGCATTCATACGGCAATCTAATTATCCTTTTGAGTATGAAAAGGATTGAAATCGATGAAGAATTAGGCAAAAACGAAGAAAAATTTTTGTTCGTTCTACAGACCATTATTTTGGACCAGACTTTTTGTTATTTATTGAGTCCGAAATTTCTATTGAACTTATCCCTTTTGGCATGTTGGTGGTCTTGCACTGGTAAATACAAAATCGGTGACTGATATTAAATGATCATACTGCAATCTGAATTCAATTTTATTCATCACAACAATCCAATTCACGTCAAATCATACAGTTCAATACATACCATTGATGAGTGAAAGCAACGTTGATCATTGCCTCTAAACTTGGCGTGCCAGGCGAGATGATTCTACCCGCCAAGCAAGGCAGACCGCGGACATATGGCCGTACAAGCCGTCACTCACGAGGAGACGCAATCCAGAGATTGTATTTGATACTTGCACTCTGAAGCCGTATAGTAAACTGTCTTCCGGCTACAATTGTCTGATACAGTTGGCTGCTTAGGGCCGAAATGCCAATTTGCAATAGCATCTATCTAAAGTCTTGCTGTTCACAGCAAATTACAGAGACTCGGAAAAGAAACAGGTCCTGGTGACCGTGTAGCAAGCCTACCAGAATAATTCATAGTTTCAGTAAAAATTGGAAACTCCAATTTTTTTTACGGAAACCCCTAGCAAACACATAATAATACTTGACATGAAATCTCTGCTGTCAATATATCAACCAATGATTAGTTCACCAATCTCAAGATTTCCAAACCCACGATGAAGTGGGAAAAACAACAATCTACAAACTGGTAATTTAGGAACACAAAAGCTAGCATTTAAGTACATCTTTATTGAAAGTAATCAATCAATGATACCACAAATCCACCAAAGCACATAATTTTGATCCAAGAAACAGGATAGTGAATGGACTACATGTCTCCAAATCAGTTCCATCTTACATAAGTACTGATGATTTTTCATCAATGACAGATTTCGATGGACAACTTCAAAAGACATCTGCTATCCTTGTATTAAGTTTTGAAGTGTAGCCTAGCTTAACATGTTGGAAACCAATTTAAGAGAACTATGAGACATACACCCATTTTAAGGGATATGATCACATCTTCGAAGGCTTTGGGAAAATGTCAGGAGTGAATTTCTGAGCTGCACTCAGACTGCCCTTAATTTTCATCGCACCCCTGCAAACATTGCATATCACAGGACATTACAAAAGAGACCATCATTCTTCTTTTCAGAGACTGATACAATGGAATTTCAAAGACGTTCACCTCATGAAAGCAATCTGGGGATTCATCTTCCCAGTGGCAACCTTAATAAAATCTTCATCCGTGAAGGAAAATTTAGCATCAGGCTTTCCTCCCTCATAAGTACCTAAAATATTTAAAACAAAACAATCAAGAAGCAGGGGATGTTCTAGCCAATGCAGCAACAACAGAACCAGACATATACAAAAATACATTAGGCAGCATTGTCATTCTGCCACAATTTCTTGGAAATGACTGAGTAATGGCAAAAATTCATTCTCCGTGCTCAAACAAACAACAATAACTCATAATAACATTCATATTATGTCAAATAATTTACCTATTTCTCAATATAATACATGCACAACATGTAAAAAGAGGCAATCCGATTTCCATGACCAAGCTAAATATTAAGTTTCCCATGATGACAGACGGAATCGATATAATTGGGATTAAAAACAGAAATCAGCGCAATAATCAACAGTACAAACCTCTAGTGACTTCTCCTTTCTTAAGATCAACAATATAAGTAACCTCATTGAAACCAATTTTCTGCAAATTCATAGAAACAAGATTAGAATAAAGTTCGGGACCTTCGGGTTGGGCATTGTAATAATAATAATAAAAGAAATAAGAGCATGGAGGACAGGAGTTGACCTTGGGGGCAATATTGATTTGATAAACAAGGCCAATTTTCTTGATAAGCTCTTTCCCATTATTGGTGGCCAGGTGTTGTTTCATCTGCTCCAGCAAAGCGCCTGATTTGAGTTGAGCCGAGTCAGCCATGATCGTTTCCTTGCTGCTTGCTAAGAAAGACAGTATTACAGAGTCAGATTTATCGTAAATAGAAGGGGTTGTTTACTGCCAAGACAGAGAGAGAACGACAGGGAGGTGTATGACGTGATAAGCCTGTTTATTACAAGGGCGGGCGGGCAGGCAGGCAGTTGGGAAGAATCAGATCAATATGACCTCTCTTCTTATATTAAATAAAAATTAATTTAAATTTAATTTATTAATTAATTATATTTTAAAAAATAAATATAATATAATTTATTTATTTATTAAATAAATAAATAATTTAAATATAATTAATAAATAAATCAAAATAATATTTTTATTTGTTCACAATATGAATATGATTATAATTTTTTTTAATTATTAATTATTTATATTTTAAATAAATGAATAAATTTAATAATTTAAATATAAATACAATATAATTATTAAAATATATTTATTTATTTTAATTTTATATCAAACAATCGCGCGGTGAGCCGTACTACCAACCCCGAGCCGCTCAATTAATAAGTGCCTAACGCATTGACGAAGAAACTGCTAGAGAATGGGCCTCATAAACTTGGGCCTATGGCCCAATTTCTCCAACCCGAATACGACCCATGTTATGGAAACCAAGTTGAGCGGTATCCTTTGGGTTGGATTGGAGTACGTATGGATATGGTATGATTATGGTTGTGGCGTGTCCTTTTGTCATTCGAAGCTTCTCCTATTCAGATACCGCAAACGCAGTCGCTTCCTTGACTGTCTGAGGTAAGCACTAAAGCACTCGATTCCAGCTTTAAAGTAAATGAAACTTGATATCTTTAACTATTGGTATTGGATTCTTTATAGTTTCTTCTGTTCATATAGTTGGGCGCAATTCGAGTTTTTTGTTTCATAAAAAAACTCGGTTGAAGATAGTCTTTAGCTTCCGTTGTTCATGTTAAAATCTGAATATAAACATGTTTTTGTGAATGCGTTTGACTACCAGTTCAATAGACTATTCGATATCAGTTGTTAGGTTGTGTGAAAAAGCTTGCAACAATGACTAAGAACATACATTTGACTATCTTTGTGCAATTGTATTGTGCTTCTTAACCCAATTTGCTTAGACCACAGTGCAATTAAGTTTTAAGTTGTTTACAAATATGTGTAAATGACAGTATGGATGTTTCTTGAAGGTGGTGTTGTTATTAAGGAGAAATAACTACGGTCATTTAGTGTTTAGATCTTTCAAACACATCTGGGATGCTGTTCCTCTTTAGGTAAAAGAACTTGATGTGAGAAAATAACATGGGTATCCAATTATTTTTGTCATCCGGACATATTGTTTTTCATTACTTTTTATCCAGGAATACTTCTGATTGTTCTGAATTTGTTGGCTTTGTTTGTGAATATCTTATATTTTGCCAACTAAAGGGAGATTCTGATACTTCTGTTTTGTTTTTTTTTATACTAATAGTGATGATATCATGCCAGATATCACTCATCTGACGGAAAAAGTTCAAGAATGAAGAATAATTGGGAAACCAGCTGTTCCATCCTACAAAGTATTAAGTGACTTGTCGAGGTTTTAATATAAATTCTTTGTTTTAAGGGTTATATAGGCCGTTGTTCTGGACATCTTCTGTATATGTTGTCATGCAAAAGCAGCACATTTTTTATAGAAAGTCCCCTTTTCAAGTTCGGAAAAGATGCGGATGGAAAATTTGATTCTAATGTTCCATGTATGGTATCCAGCTTGCATCTTGATAGACCTTGTGCCAAAGCTTATTGTGTGAGGACCAGAATTCCTTCTGCAATTAAAAGTTCAGGTTTTGCCTTTTTAAAAAATTGCCATACATTGCGAACTGGAAAAATTAAAGTTCTCACTGATGAAAATCTAGGGGAATCTGATGAAGATGATGACCTCTGTCCTGTTGATTGTGTTAAAGAATTTAAGACTGATGAGGAGTTCTTCAAAATTCTTGAAATGGCCAAAGAAACTGATTCTCTGGTTGTGGTAGATTTTTATCGCACTGCTTGTGGAAGCTGCAAGTATATAGAGCAGGGTTTTTCAAAATTATGCAAGGGATCTGGTGATCAGGAAGCTCCAGTAATCTTCTTAAAACATAATGTGAGTACTTTTATGAGCCTAACTGATGTAGATTGAGTAGCAGTTGATATATCCAAAACTTTCATATATGTGCTATTCTTATTTTCTCTAATAGAATTTTCCCTTGGTCACCATTCTTGGCATCCGAGGATTCATTTTTGTTGAAGAATGGAATTGTTTGGTGCCATGAATTCCAATTTCACTGTGAATAATGGCCATATGCACTATAAGATTTTGAGCTGAGATTGTTGTCTCATGGTTTATAATCCTGATTGAGGGATCTTATGAGGCAGGTTTTCTCCTGTGTTGGCTGACAAAATTTGCGTTTCATCATAACCCTTTTTACCTTTTTTATATATTTGCTTTTCAATGAGCTCGTAATAACTTTTCTAGGTTACTGAACTTAGGATTATTATTATTATTATTATTATATGCTATCCTCTTGCAGGTTATTGATGAGTATGATGAACAGTCTGAGGTCGCTGAACGACTTAGAATAAAGGTACTTTTATTTTTGGTAATAGCTATCTGTGTTCATTATATTTGATGAATTTATTTTGTTACAAGGTTTACAGACATCAGTTAGAATGAAAAGCAAAGATACTAAATTTCCATTCATGGGCTGAGATGATTTTGGATATTTTTGCTTGTAAATGACTCAGATTCTTCAACAAGATATGTATTTCCATGGTTTATACATCTGGCTTTTGTTCAATTTGTGACCAACTTCCACATTGAACCACGTGGTACAGAACTGCTATGATAAATTTTTCCCTTAAAATAAAGAAAAAAATTGCATTTGGGTGGGTACAAAGACTGGAGCTTCTTAGGCATACTTCTTTCTAGCAATGTTGAGAAAAAAACAAATTTGGAAAAAGGAAATGAAATCTGCCTGTTAACTAGTTCGTCATCTTTTCATTTTTAAATCATGCTACGTCATGATTTAAATTAGCTTAAAGCTGACATACAGATACTACTCCATAAAGGAGCCTTGAGTTTTGTTTTTCCTGGATCATCTTCATTGACAAAGATAACCCTGAACTGATGCAGACCGTTCCCCTCTTCCACTTCTACAAAAATGGAGTTCTGTTGGAAGCTTTTCCAACCAGAGACAAGGGAAGGATTGTTGCTGCAATTCTTAAATACTCATCAGTGACATCTGTTGAGGATTGAGATAACCTGATTATCATTTCACGACTTTTCTTCTGTTGTAAAATAAGGAGGTACTTGTGTAAAAAGATAAGATCAAGTGCTATATAACATACAACATATATATGGCATGTGCTCTAGAAAACTTTTTGTGCTTACGACTGAACGCAATAAATTCTGTCTGTACCCGGGTTTCATTTATTCTATTATCAACTATGTCAGTGCTTGTTCATTTTGGCTGTGCATTCATCGAGTTACATGTTCAATAACAATGTTTACCGGATGCATAGATAGAAGTAGACGGTTAAAGCAGCTATAGGAGTTAATCATCACAAGCGGAACATTCATGATAAACATAAACGCTGCTTGATGTTTGTTGATAATGGCTCTCCCTCCATGTTCGACAAACTGTGTGGATTAACACGCTTTCAATGGACTGTGAACCAAGGACATGCATGGTTGGAAGAAGTTGAGAGATTGTAGCTTGTATCGTTTGAAAGAAAACACTGATGGAAGGGATTGTTGCTTGGCTCTACCAACTAGCCGTTGCAAACTAAATTATCAAATTGTATTTATGTTTTATATTATATTAAATAAAATTCAATCTAAATTTGATTTATTTATTAACGTGTAAAAAATTAAATACGAATATAATTTATTTATTAAATAAATAATTTAAGTAATATACATAAAATTAAAATAAATTTATATTTTAAACGAATAAATAAATAAATATTTCAATATATTTTAAACAGTATATATTATAATATTTAATATTTTTGTTAAATTTTAAAATTTAAATTTATTTATTTACTTAAAGTTCATGTGAAATAATCATATGGTGACTCGTAATGCCAGGTGATAGGATGCAGAATCTGGAGTATGTTTTGCCACAGGCAAGATCTCTCACTGTAGACCAACGGAACACTCAAAATATCAACACCAGAGCTACCGGAGAAAGTACAAATAGTTTGAATGTGACTGCAAAACTCTAGCAACCACATCTAACAGTAATAGGGTCCATGAAGAACCAACATTTAGCAGTTCTCGGTGTCTGCTAGACCTTGAAGGCTGCCCTCTGGCCTGAGCCAGGGGAGCCCAGCATGTCAACTTGGACAATCACATTACCACACGTGGCTCTCTTTTAGCCTCTGATAGAGAGAAAAACATAACATGCGCGGTCAATTCAAATGAATGCGGGGCAATCCAAGCTCCATTCCATAGCCAAGAAAACAAATACTAATTATATACTGGTTTTGTGTCTGAATTATTTGGCCGAAAGAACAAGTTACTGCTCCACTACAACACTTTCAATTATTAGAACTTGCATATATTAGCGAGAAGGTTACAAAGTACATGTTACAGAATGAGGTGAAAGAGATGATAATACGATAAGTTGGAAAATTTGGAGAAAAGAAATCATCTTGCATCCCCAAATTCCTTAAGGGGCTGTTCGAGTCTCTTTAATAAAATGAAAATTGGCTTGGTAAAGAAAAGAAAATAGAATGACTGTGGAGAAGTGGGTATGGCATCTCAGCTATTGCAGAATGAATGTAGCCTTTTTAGATTGTAGTTGTAGATTCTTTCCAAAATCTGGCAGGAAGTCCTTGTAGAGGAATTGGGAATGGACCATACTGAATCCCACTTTGGGATCCCATCACATTCCACCTGTAAATTGCCAAAACATTCTTGTCAATCATATGTTAATAGTCATTTACTATCTTATCCTATCCTGTTTTCAAGGGTCTTTATTTAACCATTGTATTTGATGAACTCTTAGGTTATCACCAGGATCCTCTTCTGGGTCAAAATTTTATTTAAAAACTTCCCAACAGGGAAAAAATTGTCACGTTTGTGGAAGCATTCTCATTTGATGGGGACGGTTGCGGGAAAATGATTCCAAGTTTTTGTATAATATGGATCATGTTGAAGGGCAGACAGGAGAGATTATTGCAAAGAAGTGTGGTTTTCAACAATACCTGAACTTGGAAACTAAATGGTGGGTCATTACAAGCATCTCCAGCTTGGCAAGCTCATTTCCAGGGCAGGCATGGACTCCAGTGCCAAATGGCATGAATGTATTGGGTTTTGGCGCTGCCTGTGGACGACCATGAAAAACAAAAATTTAATAAAATTTTGAGAAACCCCTAACCATAGACACTGCAAAAATCTTGCTATGCTTTTTTGCTTTAGGCGTGTACACATACAGAAAACAAAGAGAAGAGGAACACACGTACACAGCTTTGCCAGGTCGACCATATTCATACCTCAAATCTTGAAGGATCAAATTTCTGAGGATCAGCAAAAAATTCTGGATTGTGATGAATGATCCTGAACAAAGGCATCACCTTCCAGCCTTTTGGAATCAGGTAACCTGTGGTCAGTCCGAGAGTCAAGTCACTACAATGTCATTTTCTAACAGATAATGATCTCTCTAAAACCATTGATTGCTCCAATTAATGTCAATACATTTCAGGTATTTTCCTTCTGTCATAATCCAAATTTAGAAACCATGATATTACTCCGATTCAAGGAGTTTGATTTGACAGCAATCTTACCCTTGTATTCCACATTTGACACTGCTTCTCTAAAGGTGAAGGATATAACGCTTGCCATTCTCAAGCTCTCCAATATAACCTAAGTACGTCCATGTTTTCCTGTTATTAGTAAATAGTGCAAAAAACACAACTTGGCAACAATAAAAACAGATTTAACTGTGACAGTTACCTTGTATGTAACTGGCATGTTTCTGGTCTGTGTCCAGCTCAACGGTCGGTTACCTTCTACATTTAACTTACGGATGGCCTTTTGTTCAGCCTACAAAGACAACAGCATCAATGAATGTAATTAATTCATTCACTGTATCCTTCATATAAAAATAAAAGAAAAAGAGAAAATGATAAAGTGAGAGAGGCTTGTTCTTGTTCATGCTCTTGTTCTAGTTCTTGAGACCCAGAGGATGATTTGGCTTTTGAAAGGCAGTACCTTGACAGCCTCTAGAAGTTTCGGGTTGTCATGGAGGTACTTGACAATCCATGTCATGACACTCGCTGTAGTGTCTTGAGCGGCGAAAAGCACTCCGATTATGTTATCTGCGATTTTATCATCACTTAAGACTTCTCCCTTTTCGTCTTTCGAGTTCAGTAAACAACCCGAGAGATCCTTTTCTTGTAATCTCTTCTCCTTCCTTTCACAGATGATATCACTGATAATTTGGTTTAGCCTCTTTCTTGCCTGTTGTCCAAGGGAAAATAAGGGTTATAATTGGTGTAGTTAGTGTCAAAATTAGGTTAAAAGCCATAGCTAATCCTATAACACTTTGCCTACCTGTAGGGCCTTTTTGTAAGCAGTTCCTGGAATGTTGGTAGGAAAGGAATTGTAGGCTTTGTCCAATATCAAGTAGTTCTTCTTCAGTTCTTGTCTATAATAGTCCTTCAAATGTCCAAAAATGGCTAGTATGCCTACTTCAAAAGAGAACTGCAACAAACCGAGGACAAAATTATTTGGTAATCATATTGGACAGGCATATTTCAAGAATATAAAACATCTGTATCGACAACATTGAACGAAATCAAACCTTTTTCATTTCCTGAAAGGTGTTAACGACACACCCGCCATCCCATGAGTCCAGGGCAGAGACTGCTGCTGCTTCAATATCAGCAACCAAGTTTCGAATTGCTTCAAGGGACAAGGAGCCTTGAACCAACTTCCTTAGACGAAGATGGTAAGACCCTTGATGAAAAAAGAGAGCCGACTGGCCAATTAACCGTTCTTTGCTTTTCGGATACGTGGGCTTGAACAAGTGAGCTTGCGTTAATAAAACAAAACGAGCAGCCTCAGGGCTAGCCAACATGACGCATGGACACCCAAGAATATGAGTCTTGAAAATTTCCCCATACCTGAACCACCATGTTCACGACATTTCAATATATACTCGCAGAATAAATTAAGAAATCAAAGAATGAACTCGGAAAAAGATGAGATGAACAATATAAATTAGCTGAAGGAGAAGACAAAACCGAAACCTTTTCTGTTTGGAAGCAAAGAAAACATTTGGGTCTTGAGAGTACAGTTGAATAGTCTCTCCTATGTAAGGCCAACCCATTGAACCTGGGGGAAGCTTAGCTTTCTTTTGAGATTCTCTCTTGTCTCTTCTAAAGAAAATATATAAAGGTAGAGCAAGAAGAAAGAAGAAAACATAAAGAAAAATTCCTTCCATCTCTCCCTTGCTTATTTCTTCTAATTTAGCTGGTGAGTTAGGCTGAATAGAAATTAAAAGCATGCCTCTGGTGCGCGCTTTGGTGTTTCGAGGTGTGTCATTGGCGGAGGGAGAAACAGATGGTTTATATAGGGAGAGCAAAATCCTGACCGAGGATAAAGACAAATGTCACTCCAAGATTGGCACAGTGCATATGGTAAAATCAGCAATGGGATAATTTTCTTCCATCCACGGTTTTAACTTCAAAAAAATTCCACCAAGGCATTATATCCGAAATCTTTTTATGATCATTCCCTGTTTCCACTTGGATTTCCCAACAGCAAGTCTTACAAATACTCGTCTTATTGATTGATGTTGTTATCCTGGGGTGGCATACTGAATTAGTGAGGTCCCGAGAAATTTTTAAAAATGCCCAACTAAAACTGTTGTCAAAAACAGAACAAGCTTCCCTGATCCGCGAGCTTTGTTCGCGGATACTCTACAAACAACCCGCAGGTATCACTCCCGTTAAGGAATGATTCTATGGGGCCGTATTATAATAACAGTATCATATAAGATGAAATGGTATGGAAATGTGATCAAATAATGTTCCAACAAACTCTGTTAGGCTTTCTTGATCTTACTAGAAATGGAGGAAAGGTCAAAGACAAAACTCTGCTTCTGGATTATGAAAGATGTCCCTGAATGCTCGTTACAGCTACAACAGTAGAGATTATGGCTTCAAATTCAAAAGGTATGATACGGTAATCTCTCCTGATTTTGGTAGTTGAGACTAGTAACATGAATAAGGCCAACTCACCGCCCTTCTTCGACTAGAAATGACTAGCGGTTTCCTATTGACCTCTACTCTTCTTACAATAACTTCTCTGACAAGAAATCAAAGCTTGGATTCTAAACCATTAATTAGTTGTGCTAGCAATGTTTACTGTGTCATGCATTGCCGACATCATTAATTTTAGGTCACGTTGCTACTTAATTTTGTATGAATGCATGGTTCACATTTGACAGAAGAAGGACGCTGGTACACAAAGCATGGAATATCCTCCTGAAGTAAATTTCTATGGCCTGACGGGCGGACGAGAACTAGTAAATTCATGAAATGGGAAGAGGAATGCAAGAGATAATGTGTGAAAGGATGTTTATCCACTTTTCAGCCGTCTCATGATTCGCAATTGCAACTCGTGTATCATGCACCGACGTGTCGTGGAGGGGATAGAGAGAAATTCATTGTGAAAGGTAAATCTTACAGGAGATGCTTGAATGCCGTTCGTAATCTTATTAGACATCAAAGTTATCCGGTTAAATCATTACTAAACTTGAGGGGAATTGGGTGAGGGTGAATTTCAGGGCGGCAGGGACCGGGCCTTGTAAGAGTGGCATCCAGCTCATTAGTTAACCAGAAATCTTAGTATAGAGGAGATGAGTCGTCCTCACCGTTCGGCTGTGGGCCGCACCTTGCCAGTGTGTACGGAGAACCCTAGTGCAGACGTGGAACTCTCTCGATTGTGGGTCCCCGTTGTTTTCGGTGGACTCGCCACCACTTACGAAAGAAAGGGCTTGCTTGCGTCAACATCATGTCTTAGCTGGATTTCGACAATTGTCTAAATCCCGGTGGTCCATTTCGTCGAGAGCCTTCGGAAACGAGAAGGCCCCCATCCGGACACTTCGCTTCCCCAGTCTCATTAACAAGTCTTATTGATTATTACAACACGTTTGAATAGTTTCATTTATTCACTCGGGCATCCATGACAGTGATTAGAAGATTGTCTTAATTTAGGCAGGCGTGAGCGTTCTGCGAAACTCCCTAAACTACCAACGTAACCTTCTCGACACCGAGGTAAGCAGCTGCGTATACTTTCAGAAAATAGTATGGGTGGGATTCATGGCAGCTGTGAAGTGGGAATCCATGATTTCAAACACACAATTTGCAGAATAGTTTTAACACAGAGGCAAAGCACTGGGGTCAAGATTCAAACACTTATCGGAATGTGGCAAAATTGTGTGTGTCCACGTGAATTATTTCCATCTTATTTTCAATCGAAGTCTGAACAAGACATTAAACAATGGAGGCCTCTCCCCCACAAAACCCAAACTGCAATCATCATCTGCGGCCAAGATTGTGATTTTACTCCTCAGCTCAAGCTGCAGACAATTATTAGACATGACCGCAAGATTGCTTTTGATCAGATTCTCTTAGTAGCAAATACATTCCTTTGTTCCCGTAATTTAATGTAAAATCGTCGGATTTCTCACCCTTCCCCTCAATCAGAAATGCCGATGAAATTACTCTTAATTAACCACTAAGCAATGAGGAGTATGGAGCTTAGTTTCAGGTATGTGTTGCAGAAGAAGTGATCATATTCATGGCCACAATCAATATAGCTTTATGTGATCAACAGTCCCACATAAATCATCGCTGAACGTTCTATGTTGCAAACTACGACCACGTGTAAAAGCATTCACCTAATATACACCAACCAGGAAAGCATTAAGCATGCTATCAAATTTCCTGGGGACGACATATACGTCTCATTGTTAGTCTTGCTGTTCATAATGATCTCATTCACTATCCCTTGCTCTCATCAAGAGCAGGCTAAACAAGATGACCTACAAAGTCGATCGTAGTGACACATTATGATTTGGTCTGTTCTTTTTGAGGTATGGATTCCTTTTCAAAGTTAACAATTACGAAGGCGAAGAAGGTTAGGCATCCAGCGAGGAGGCCCCCCCACCCATTACGTGTAAATTTCTGAAAATTTCTCATTCCTCAGTGTTCGACACCTGTTCCATTTTGATATGATTTGATATTCAATGGCTCCACGTGACAAGAAAATCTACAAAAGATACTTGAGTTATCAATTGTATGGTCAGGTGTCCTCTGCTTGCAAGAGCTTTACAGTACGACGGATCCACCATACAACGACAGTTCACTGTTGAGCACTCCGCGGTCCCCAAGTTTCAACTATTCCATTATGTGACTGGGCGAAGATGAACCTATCTAGTTATAATCTCCACTGAAGGTAGTGGATCGATCGGTAAACCTGGCAGTTTCTGCAAGCCATTTGATCAATTACCTATTAATTTTACTCGAGAAACTACTTTTCTGTTATTGCTGCTGATTCACGGCCATACGTTTAGGTAGCTAATTAAGTTAGCACAGAAATTTTCAGCCAAAGCTTTGTGTTCTTTCGACCATGATTACCCAAAATCACGTGTAGTATATAACTCTTAATTGATCACAACAAACATGTGATTATACTCAACCTAGTGAAGAAACAGACCACTCGTACACAGACAGTTTATTCTTCTACATGTTCATCTGACATATTTGAATCAACTTTTAGCATTCTGTTGTGGGTCAAGTACAAGGGAAGATGTCCATTTAACCTTGCACAAAACGAAATCTATCAGTGCAGAAGATGCTGAAACACAATACCTTTCGGTATCTGCTCCTCAGTAAACGATTTTAACGTGCTATATGGCTGGAAATTACGACGTGTTATGGGAAGGAATATCAGTACTCATTCTTGTTTGCATTCAATTTTTTACAAGTGCAGTGACTTTTAAAAATTTGGTATTCCTTTTTAAAAATAAAAGAAAATCATCCTAATATGAAATAAAAGCCTTGGTGCTATGCTATACACATTTATCCTCTTCCACAAATAATTCGACCCATCATCATCACATTCTGATCCCAAGTCACAAAATTATATTCTTTGCTCCTCCATTAGTGTACACATCAACCTCTGAATGGATTTGATTCAACGTTTGGGGTTTGAGTTTGTCATTTGAGTAGGGAAGTGAATGCATCAAATTAGAATATCAATGTCCGTAACGTCTAACTTTAATTTTTAAATAAGATATTTATTCATAATAAAACCAATAACCTGAGAAGTTATATCGCAGCTTGCAATTTCATCATCTAGGCAGTGGGTCAACGGTTGAAATTTATGAGCAGAGCTAGACTCAAATTTACTCTCAAGTGGGGAAATCTCATAGGAAACGATTGGTTTTGATGGCAATGGATGATTTGATGAGTTGCAGCATTAACCGTCGTGTTTCTTTTCTTGTGTTTGAGTCAACGAAAATGAGGGTATGCACATAAATAAATAAATGTAAAGAGAGTCTCGTGATGGGATTCCCGTGAAAGAATCACAGTTGTTAAACCACCATAAGCCGAATCCCGTGAAAGCCAGAGTCTGACAACGACGAATCCTAGTTTCAGCTTGACCAGTAACACTCAATATTATAGTAACATACTACTGGACAAAGGTAGTGAACAGAACACAGTGGGCAAGAAACGATAACTGATGGTTAGAAGGAGAATATTCAGAACACGTGTACTCCTTAAATGCTACGATGTAATCAGATAAGGTGGGGGCTGCTTGCACTAACAAAATATAGAACATCGGAATTCAACTGATTACATCTCAAAGGTTGGCCCTTTGTCTTGTCTTACGGGTTACTTCAACTGCATAAAAAGCATGCACGTACCTACACCGTTATCCTGCTGGCTCGACCATGTCTAATAGCATGTACAGAACAGCGACAGCGGTAGAATAAAAATTGTGATGTTAACCTTCTGGATGATGAGAGCGGTCTAATACAAATTCAGGTTGTATAAGTTAATTTATTTACTGCTAAAATGACCCCCCAGATTTGGAGAATTGGGATTAGAATTGATTGGCAGAGCAGTAATGGGGAAGGTGGTCGGCTAATACAGTAAAGTGAGTTTAACTTTACACAGCCGAAATCAAATGGTGAGTGCTTGTGCATGACAACCAGGCAATGGCGTTATGATATTAATAACAGTCAAAAGACAATTTTTGACGATCTGAATGAAATCCCACTTGGGTTTCATTTGCATGATTAGTGATTACGTTTAGTAAGAAAATTGACCTCAAAAGAGAACAAAATTGAGGAGATAACAATAGGGAAGCACATCGATTCCTTATACCAACAAATTGCTTTATTCATGAAGCATATTCATGTGGAGCCAACGCCCCCATTGCGAACGATCACAGTATCTTAACTTGTACCTATCGGCCCTGCTGCCCTACCAAGAATTTGAATTTTACGTACCAAACAGCACAGAGTCAAATTAAAGAGAAGTCCGACAGGAACTAAATCACAGGAAAAGGAATATGAATTTACAGTTTCTTTTCTGAATTATATCATCCTTTACGTTGCCATATTCCTGTCACCTCTTTTTATCCCGAACTGATCAAGTAGGCAACCCTATCTTCATCACCGCATATGCTGCATGGAGTGAACAGGCAACATTAGCAGATTGTTCTTGCATATTAGTTTACTGCTCATCACACAAAGGAAAGATAAACATTTGACATTGCACATTTATTGACTCGAGAGCATGTTGCTCATTCTCTTATTCAGAGGTACAAAGATGAGGTGGAGATAGAAGGGATAAGGAGAGAAAAAGCATAAGAAAAGAAGGCTAAATCATTGGATACTTTAGTTTTGTAGTTACATAAAGGAGAAGATAATGACTCCACTGGCGAAAAAAGAGAGAGATTCTCTATATATATAGAGAGAGAGAGAGAGCTAGCTGTTCGTCATTAACAATAGTCAAGATAAACCCAAAAAAATAAAAATAAACAAAACAGAACAAAGGAAATATTGTGGCTGTGGGTGAAATAGGCCTAATATCAGCAGCATCTAATCATCATCATCAGCAGCAGCAGCAGCATTGAGGGAGTGAGAGACGATGTATATTCTCAGAGGAGCAAAGCAAGGACCCATAATAAAACTATCAACACGCCACATCGCCCAGCTGGAGGATCTCAGAAAGCAATGCAACCTGCATGAATTATTGGGGTTGTAGTGTCGAGGTGAACAGGAATCTGACAATAAAAATCAAGTAATGGATTGAGTGAGTCCTAGCTACATCTTGACAGCTCTCACAAATCCACCAAATCTAATTCCATCCATCAATATTCATTACTTATCACTACGTTACAAATCAAAATCACATCTGTTTCATCATCCCAAATCATTGTTTCTTTTTTTTAATATCTCTTCCAGTTAGTATTTCATGCACAATATGCTCAGATTGTTTTCACAACTACGGAAAACAAAGTAAGGTTTCCAAATGCAAAGGAGACATAAGAAGCTAGCCTTTCATCAGTCCGAATATCGGGATGGCATCTCCAGCGAGCAGTTTTGTAATTATAGGCTGCAGCGTCATTCATGACGACAATAATAGCATGGCACTTTTAATGAACGATATGTGCTCCAATGAGGGAACTGAAGTTCTGTTTATATGACTCGCCACCATTCCTTTGCTTTTCCTCTTTCTCTCTATCTCTGTCTATGTCCAAGGGACCTCCTCCAACTCGTCCTTTTAGCCTGTCATCCATTATTATTTCTATTATCTTCACCCCCCTCCTTTTTCCCCTCAACCCTTCCACAAAATTCAACTAATATCTTCAGCCGCCTCTCTTTTCCCCTTAAACCCTTAAAACAAGTTACTCTCTTGTTGTCACTCACACACCACATATATCATCGTGCATGCATTCACACAGCCTTTTTCTTTCATTTTTTTTGTCTTTTTTGTGTTTGTCACTTTCTATGTCCTGATTGGACTGCGCAGATTGAGTAGTAATTCTCCATAAATTTATTCCCACCGATTCTCCTCGTACATACTCTCATTTTGAAGTTCAAAACTTGTCAAAGGATAGGCCCACGCCAACGCTGGCCTTTGGAAGTAAACATTAGACAGAAGGCATCGACACTCGTTATTGGCCCAACACACAACCAGCTTGTTGCGATTACGCCCACTACTACAAAGGATAGGGACTTGGGGGGAATTCTACAAGGAAATAATTTCACAAGCACAAGTAGGCACGGATGAATGAATTAGAAACACTACCAGGATCCCCAATAATCAACATCGTACAACACAAACAATACTATGGAAACTAGATATTTGGGAACTTAACTATCTTCCACATCCACGTCAAAGTATCTACTCACCTTAATATTTCGCAACTGTAAGTGGAATTAAATGATATTTGTAATCAATGCAAGTACTCTCAATGTTATTACAACAAAGCTTCTATTTCGGCAACAAGACTTCCAATGTTTTAACCTGACAAACAATCTTCAATGAAGGGCAGGGGAAGAGAGCGAGAGAGAAAGAAAAGGAAATGCCTGGTGTGGATTTTAAAAGCTTTGACGACTGTTAAGAGAGATGGCTGGGCAGCATATAAAACAAAAACCGCCCAGTGGGCATGGTCAGACCATTTTTATTGATCTCACCAGAATTCAGAGTGCACTTTTCAACTGAGAAATCAGCGGCAGAACCGATTAAATGGGAAAAGCAAATGTTCAAGCCCTTTGCTCGTAAGAATTTTCAAGGATAGGGACCCCTGGCCCATAAATCAACTGGCAGCGTTCGCTGAATGAGCCAACTAATCGAGAGACCACCTCCTTAAAGAACATAGTTGCTGCCTGTAATTCAAAGCCCTCAATCAAATTAGTATGTTTCATGTTGTTCTTCATCAATATAATAGAAAATTCAATACTGCTTACATCCATTCAAGCTATAAGAAACAAGACAAAGTAAAAACTCCAAACCATTGAATTGATGTGTAATCACACTAGCTGCAATATAACTCATGTCAGAAGAAATTGATATTGAAACTTCTCCTCTTAAGAATAAGAACGTTTTGTAGTTCATCACATTCTACAAGAAGTATCCCAATTAAATAGCATAATCTGCGTAGTTGTTAAACAAGCTCCAAAAACAACATGAATCTACAATTTGGCCTTTACAATGCCCAGCATCAGTTTAAAATGTTTTCAGTACTTTCCTTATTGTCATAGGAAGGGAAGGTGGAGATAACAATGGTGCTCTGACAGCAGATTTGTGCAATGCAGTGCAAACAGTACTTTTATTTGAGGTGGCAAAGGGATCTGCAAGAATTTCCTTCCATACCACAGACACCCACAACAGCCATTTACCTATTTTTCCAAGAAAAGTGATTCCTAACTTGCATCACATGAATTCTTTTAGAACAGTGTTCATTATTATTCAATCATCTGCAGAACCTATAGATTCTGATAACATTTGTCCTTCTAGACATTAAATAGCCGAATTGCATAACAATCTAGTTTCTCAATATTGGCAGAGCAAGATATAATCAAAAGAATAAGGACCGTTACCTGTCGATAAATTGGTGACTGAAACTTAAAATCCACCAGAAAATAAAGGTTGCAAGTTCCAGGAACAAGTCCAGGATTGAATTCCCAAATATTTATTAGATGGTCAAATAGGGCGCTCTGTGATACAGTTGTCTGGAAATAAAGCACCAAAAATAAAAGGCTGTCAAAGACTCATCAGTTAGAAAAAAAAATCATATGGAAATCAAAACAATTGACAGGATGGGCCATATTTAGAATTATTACACCAAAAGATGTCCATACAAGATCTCAAAAATATGAAAAATAATACACAGATGACTAATTTCCCACTATTCCACCTATTGCCTAAGAACAGTTGGTTGTATTTCATTTTTTCTTTTTAATCCATTTCAATTTCAAATTATAAAGCTAGCAGCAGCTTCTTGCTTAAATATCCTACATGGGATATTCTCACATATCTCTCCCTGACGTTTGGTGAAACCACATATAAATGCAACCCATTTTTTAGTTTTTAGTCATTTTATTATTTTGTTCAGTCAATTAACAATCAAATATAACAATATTACTATTGAAGAGTACAATTTATAAGTTTTAAAAAACTTTACATCTATGAGTGATTTTGTCAAACCTTAAGACAAATATGTGAAAATATCCCTATATATAGATTATGATTCAAATCAGAATACCACTATACAAAAACTCAGGGTGCAAGAAGTTCACAGTTAAGCAGAAGTTTGAACTTAACCAATTGATGTGCACAATAGTCAAGTACTCCATTTGAAAAACCATGTTTACAGTTTTGAACTTCATACCCGGCAGGTGTATCATTGGTACAACAAGCTACTAGGACTAAATTACCAAAAATTTGCAAAGTTAAATCTACTCGTCTAATATTGATCTTCAGATTCGCCAAAAAGTTTACTCAAAAGGCACACAAGAACAAACAGACAATAATTACAGGTTGATACATTTGAGATCCATAATTGTTCAAAGATGCATAAGACCAAATAAATGACTAACATAACAGTTTTCTTTACACAAACTGGGGAATGTTGAGCCATGAGTATAGAAAAGAGTCTAGCCCCTGATTTATCTAATTCCCACTTCTTAAGATCCAAAGACATGACTGAATTTATTCAGTATCTGAGTGTAAAATTTTCTACCTTAATACTGTGACATAGTATTTAGTATGCCCAATACAGGTAACGTCATTTTGTAAAGTCCAATGAACTCGAAAGTATTTACTAATAGAAAATCAAAAGTGAGGAAAGGGAGCATATCCCGCTCTCCTGTCATTTTACATGCCCATCAGATGAGGATCTCACAGTTGTCCTCTTGGACACATACTCTTATCTTAACCCATGTTATTTGTTTCCAACATGGGCATATTTCACATATTTTAAAGAGTACACTGCTCATGGTAATAAAATCCAACCTTGTGTTCGCAAAATGCAGCCCAAAGAAAAACAAGAAAAGAAAATATGCAGAGTTACCTCAAAAACAACTAAAATTTTCAGAAGAATTTCGTTACCTTAATAAACTTTGGCCTGTCTAATTGCACAAGGGAAACATAGCTTTCAACAAGAAATTTAAAACCAATCTCCAACTCAGCATCAAATGATCCATCTGGATAATGCTTAAGTATCTCCGACCGCTGACACCAGGGGACAAACCCATGATACAAGTCAACTGCAGCAACCACATCAAATAACTGCTCTGGAGAATAGCTGGTAACCAAAAGTTGTATTAGCTAATTACAATCCAAACAAAAAAACAAAATGACACCACAAATGATGTGATGCAACCATATTATGTACATTCAAAAGTTTACCTTCTACAGGTACGCATATAATTCCACTAATGAATTAGCAAGCTCGATGCATAGATTAAATATAAAGTAACTACTAGAAATGCAGAATGAAGGTGAAATTGATGACTCTCCATCGCCAAAAGTAAAGAAACGATAGTACAAGAAATGAATAATAGAAACATTAACGAAAGGTTTCGAACAAAATTACCCCAAAACACGACGCTCCTCGTAAACTTTGGATAAGACATCACCCTCTTCCCCGTCTCCGCAACCAAGAAACCGCCTCCTTTGCACAATATTAGCATTATTATTCGACACACTTACCAATGACGAATTAATATTATGATGATTACCAATCAATTTATGAACCGTCGATGTCTCTAACCATGCTATGCCACTAAATCGTCGAATCTGATCGAGTTTCTGTAATTGCCCATTGGTTTTGGTAGAAATAATCAAATGTCCAACGCCCATTTTACGGGAAACAAAGGAACCGAAGGCTTTTGAGACTGACATGAACGGCGGCATTGTAAAATCTCACAATATGAGCTATTTCAATCCGTATAATTACCTCAATACAGCAGTAACCGGCAACAATGGAAGATGGAGCCGGAAGCCCTCAAATCCCGGAAAGCGAAAACAAAGCTATAGTTATTGAAACAAGAAAAAATTAATTAATTTGCAATTCACATATCCAGAGCAAAACCCAATAGAACAAATAAAATATAATCAACAGGAACACAAAGGGAAGGATCGAAATCGTGGAGATATAGAGAAGGATGGAAAGCGAGGAGCATACCTTTTTACAGGCGGGGAACGAGCCTAGAGAAATATGGAATTAGGACAACGAGGCGGAATCGGAGGACATACGGGGGGTGTCTTCTTTATAATTAGATAATTAGAATATATATACAGATACACCTAGCGCTTGCCTGGTTGTGGGGAATTGAAGAAGGTTCTTCATTGTATAACAGCTAGACTGGAACACGTGACCAGCGCGCACCTTCATTTGGAAACGTAAGACCAAGAGAGCTTGATAATGGTCAAATTTGATCCCCATTCGGACAAGGGGAGACTGAGGCATGACAGTTTCACCAATCAATACGTGGTAATAATAAAAAAATAAATATAAAATAATAACAATTTGTATACTTAGTGTTATTGATACTGACTTATGTTAATTAGAGGATCCAATAATAAGACCGTTCTGGACAAAAGCTTTCTCTTTCCCATGAATTGAAAGTTGTTAGACAAAAATTTTCAACTTGAGAGGAAGTTAAGGTCATTTTCTTATGCTTTCTCGGAACCTTTTTGTATTATTCTCTTACGAGTTTGAATGTTGTTCATTTGGGAGTGAAGACATCAAGTTCTTCGCGTGGATTGTTTGGAATTGGAAGACATAATTCTTGAAGCTGGTTTTTCTCTGTTGCTGTCGATGCCTATTCAATGCAATGCAATGGATAACCAGCATTTTCAATTCAAGTTAACATATGAAGAATCTGGCATGTTGCTGCTAAAATTATCAATAGTTGTCCAAAAATACATATAAATACACGGCAAATAGTAAGCAGACTTAGAACATGTTACATGTAATTTTGTATAAAGACAATACAGGAGATTGAAGTGGCTGCTGTGTCATTTCTCCGCCTTGATCTTTGCACTTTGCAGCATGAAGCCATCCCATATGAGCGAATGCTCTTCCTGAATTTGGGTTAAGTCCGCATAACTTACGTGCATGGAGTCCCCCGTGATTGCCCTTTCTTGTAAGAAGTTGACAATAAAACATGCTATTAGCATTTTTAATATGAGGGTTGCGGATCCAAGCTTTGCTCATCTGACTCGAAAAACACACTTCTCAGGACAGTTTTCTGTCATGGGAAGCTTATTGTGTGGAAGTGGCACGACCTAAAAATGCGCAGGTTGGGTGAACAAGATTGAAACAAAGATCGCCTAGATTATATTGATGACTATACAACTCTCAAGAATCATAATTGCTTATAAATCAAGTGTGTGAATTACCTGATCATAACCTGAAGCATCAGGCATTGCAGTTTTCATCTTTTTTGAGCTGCATATACTGCTTACCTTTTCACCTTTAATCTCTTCATCAACAAAGTTCTGATCTGAGACCTCTGAAAAAACCAAAGCATACTCAGAGCATTAGTGAACTGTATGCATAGGTTATTACCTCTCAGCAAGAAGCTTCTATTTGCAAATGCAGAATCAATCATACTGTAGAAATAAAGAATTCCTTGTGAAAAGGATTCTTTTACCCTTCTTGTCACTGTAACTCCATGCTCAAGTAAATCATCCCAATTAAATGGGATGACTGCATGAAATTTTTAAGCCCCTTAACATATATTAGATAATATGTGCTGCATAAACTTTTGTTCGCCCATGTCTGTCAACAAAAGACATTATAACACTTCAACGCACCATCCCTGCCTCTAATCACATCTCTTTTAACCATACATCCTACAGATAGGAATAAAACATAAACCAAATCTCAAAATGCTTTCTAACCTCCTTGCATTACCACATTTAGCTTTCCTGAAAATGTATATTACTCTGAATAAGACAGGGTTAATATCCAAGTTAAGGTTAAATGGATCGAGTAATATAACTCATTAGTAATTCCACATTTGAACTCTAGAATTGTAGAACTGGTGATAAATTTGTTTCACCTATGTGATAAGATTAAGCAACCACATATACAGAAGATACAAAATATGAAGCAAACGATGTAAAACAACAAGTCAAGTGTCTTTAGATTAAAATATAGCCTGTCAGCACCTGCATTAGTGTCAACCAAATCATGATGGCATGAACAAGATGAATCATTGTGCTCTGAACTACTAGCTGCTTCACAGGACGCTGTCTTGTTCCTGCTAAGATTGAGTACTATTTTTGATCCAGCATTACCAGGAGGATTTGGAGACACTAAAGTTTTTGACTTGCATTCAGGTTTATAGTGCCGGATCCATGGGCTTGCCAAAAAACCACGAGAATTGCATGCCTTATTCTGTTGAAATTCAGGTCTTTCAAAGTTAATCCTCTGCCAGCAACCACCTCGAAGAACCTTAAACTGGAATATAGATAGAAAGAACACCATAAGTAACAACAAGGCCATACATTTGTAGGCACATATCCATTAACAATGGAGAAGATAATCATATCAAACAAGAGAGGTATATTCAAACCTGGCCAGAAGGACTAAGATGCATTTGCCTGGATGATGTAACATCGTTCCTTTTTAATGATTTCCAACCAGGAATATCCATGGAATTATATAACTGGTTAACAAATGATGCTTCCATGGATTTAAGGTACAGCCTATGCTTCTCATCTGTCCATTCTGTATTAGATTCTGTAACTCTGGAATCCTGATATGCAATTAACATTATGATCAGAAACCCTCAATCAAAGTAAGTAGACTTCAACTAACAAAATGAAAAAGTGAAACATCTTTAAGAGTTAGGCAGATCAAAAACTATACGAATGACCAGCGATCGGGAAACAAAAATCAACCTAGAAATACATGTAAAGGTTTACATCCAAATCAATTCCAACTTCATTAATTCTCCATGTGCAAGAACGGGCCACATAGACTGACCAACAATTTGAGCTAAATTTATTTTTGCCGGTGATTGCATTTTTAGTTTTTTATTTTTCTAAAAACAAAGATTCAAACATGGTGATGTGACAAATGCAAGCAAGAGAATCTTGTCTAGCATCAAATTGCCATAAGTAACCTAACTTGATTTACAACCCTTTGGAAAACAAGGTAGACAGGGAAACAAAAAAGAAAAAGAGCTTTAACAGACCCTTTAGCTAAATCCCAATTCAATCATCAACACAACCAAAACAATAGAAATTGTAAGTTTTCTGAATTAATGTTCTTGATAAAGCTTAAACATGAATGCTATATTAGCTGCTGAAAAGAGAGAGTAAACAAAAAGACGTCAAAAGAAGTCAGAGGAGATATCTACCAGACTCCAAGTCTCCTTTTCTTGAGCAAACTCCGCTGATTGGTCAAGGCCCATCATCTCAGATGTATGAGAACTCGTCTGAGTTTCCCTTCTCTCCAAACTATCCATGCACACACAATTCAAATCCGCGCTGTATTTAGAGAATAAACAATCAACGCGATGCAGAGGTTGAGAAGAGGAAGCAGAAGAACGAGAAGGAACGAAGGATATTATGGAAAGGGCAAATGAAAGAGGAGGCGGAGGTGGCGTTGGGTATAAAAGAAAAGTACAGTTGTCACGCTTTTACACGTGTCATGGGGCCATCAATGATGCCACGTCATTACGCAGCTGATTAGAACCCGACCAGAACCAGATATTTTTGTGAATGTCGAAAATATCTCTCGTGTTTCCGTGATTGTCAAGATTATGCGGTTATGCCCTTTAATATTACTCGCCCGCCCTTTTTCTTTTTTGTTATTTTTCATCGCGATTATATTACACGTGGAAACATTTCATTGAAGGAGAACAAACACGACTGCTGGAATACTTATCTAGAATTGAAAATTGTTAAGAAGTAAATAATCCCAAAATATAAATATCTCAGCAACATAAAAATCAACGGGGAATTTATTAGAGGCGAAGGAAGCTGGACCAGTTGGCACGAGTATTAAACCGCCCAGCTTAACCAATGTGGGAAAGACAAGTGTAAACAATTTTAAAAAGAAAAATAGGGACTTGCAGCTACAATGTCGTTTTGTATGATGAATCAAATCATCAAAACTGGCATGAAATAAAAAAGAGTTGTGCAAAATTGGCATTCAAAATGAATAGAGCATAACTTAGGCATTACATGAGCTCTCGTATTGTGTGTATCATGTTAAGTAAGAAGAAAAAAAAATTGAACATAGTTTGGGCGCTTTACAGTAACTCTTATGCTTGCCATTACAATTCTTGCCAAATTCAGTCTTTCTAAACGCTTCGTTTTGTGCCGTCATGCACTCAATAAAAATAAGAATGCGTACTTCGAAGAAACAAATCAGAGTGACTGTAGCTCAAGTTTCCTGCTCCTGCTCGCCCTCTGAAATGGCAGTTTCTTGCAGGGCAATGCTACCTGAATCAGTAGAAAAAACCAAAATAAAATAATATCAACAGCTAGCCTAAAGTGGTCATCTCTTGTGTTTTTCATTAATATAATCATACAATATTTAAGGGACTTTCCTGAAACATTACCCAACCAAAAAGAAAGGAAAAAGAAATAGCAAATAGTAAAAGAAAAGTAGTGCAAAATGACAAAATCTACACAAAGAACATAATTAAGATATTGCCTAACAAAACAGGTTCACTCAAAAGATACCATATCAAGAGGATAAAACCATAAAGATGATTGAACCTAATTATATAACTTCCACAAAATACATTTGGTCACAACGCCTGAACAACAAAAAGAGCTTGCATGTTTGACCATGCAGATTTGAGACTATGTCGCTCTTGAGAAATTGATTGTAGATGGTCGAAAAAAAGTGTTACATTGTCTGCTAAACTGGAATCGTCTTTCATTTTAACAAATCCATTACATGACTCATATTGCAATGCATGTCTACAAATTTGATCTAATCCGCTCCGTAATGAGCTGTTGACAAATAGTTGGGATAACCACATAATTTGTCATCAAGAATTTATCAGCATCTCTGCACCTAGACATTACAGTAGTACAACCCAAAGCTGTTACCAAATGGGGCTTAGGTCAAAAAGAAAGTAAACCATATCAAACAAGGAAAAAAGACAGTAAACCATACCTAACAAGGAAATCAGAGAAGGGACTTTTGAAGATCCATTTGATCTCATGTCTGCAACTGCAAATCGCACGTAAACTAACAAATCTGTTTCCCTGATTTAAAAGATGCAAGCTACATGTGACATTATTTATGCATCACCATAATTGACTTAACAAGCTGTGGTTAGATACGTAAAAGAAATTGCGCCACATGCTACACTCAGTCAAAATTTGGATAATTGACAAAATATGGCTTGTTGTATATGGTAAAGATATGAAAATGGGCTACAAAATGAAAGTTGTTAAATAACAGAGGAAGCATACCTGAATTTTCAAGTGACTTAAGGAGGTCAGATTTCGTAAAAGTATATCCTATAAAATTGGTATCTTTTGATGTCAGCATCTGCAAATCAGGTATCCAATTGTTCTCAAAGTTTAGTATCACATCTGATGTAAGCAGTGGTGCAAATTCCAAGAAGTATGATGATAGAAGGATACCGAAAATCTCAAGATTCATAAGTGAGGTAATTTAACAGGGTCATTAAATATTTTTCTATACTATAGGAATGATATAGAGAATGAGTCTTTACCTTCCTCCAAGGTCCCACAGTTGGCATCGTAGATGGTGGGCCGTCAACCTACCAAAGGAGCAGAGATTCAGAATGAATTACTTAAAAGAGAAAGGGAGAGAAAAGTTCTAATTGCATCTTCAGCTATTTCAGAGATATCTGAAAATAAAAATAACCAATGTCTCTAGCTGTATATCCTACAATTTGCTAATTCAGTTAAAGGAAAAGATCAAAGAGGGCTTTATTTTAAACTGAAACCAGACAAAAGAGAGAGATGTAGGAAAACATGGCATTTAATAAGAAGTGATTATAATTTTTGTTGGCCCTGGACTTGCAACAAAGATTTCAATGAGAAGAGTAAGCTCCAAAATTGGCAAAGTTGTCATTCTTATTACTCTCAACAAAAATTAAACTTAAAATTTTTAACCTACTTACTTCTGGAAACTTCTCAAAATTCTGAGTATCCAGCTCTCCATTGACTGTAGGCTTATATGCAGCTTCCATTTCATACAACTTGTCCCACTGGATGTCTCTGAACCATGCATGTGCCTGAAAATGATTGATAACTTAAAGGAGAACACTAACCAGGTGAAATTAAGAAGTGTTATCTTAAAAGTCATATTACAATATTCTACAATCACAAATGCAAACAGCCTAAATGAATCCATAGATAGAGCATAATTACTTGGTCTGCATTTTCCTATTACTGCCATATAAAGAACGCAGATTCACTTTTATCTGATGCATGGTGCCATAGTATCTTGTGAATAAACAAGGTAAAATGAAAACAAATGTTCTGAAATTTCATTGAATAAGTTTAATAGGCACATGTGTTTTATTTTAAAATTATTACCTTTAATTCTTCGACTCCTTTGGTTCCAAGCCTTGTATCAACATTGCAGAGCAAGTAGCAAATCAGATTCTTAGCTTCATCTGATATTTTTGGTTCTTCAGGGAATTTCAGGCATGTTTTCCAGTTGATTATCTAAGACAAGATAACAACATTATTTAGCCCATATTCCAGATGCTGATGACATAACTATAAACCAGAACTTAGTTTTCACCTTGCGACATGCGATCCTTGGATCTTCAGAACAGAAGGGAGGATAGCCTATTAGCATCTCATACATGATTGCACCCAGGGACCACCAATCACACTCCATTCCATATCCCTTCTTCAGCAAAACTTCAGGTGCCATATAATCAAGAGTTCCAACAGTTGAATAAGCCTACAGAACATAGATATAACATCCTTGATAGTTGCAACTTTTAAACATGACTACTCAAGAAATATGATAAGTGAAAGATCTGTGGACTGCAGAAAAATATTTATACAAATGAAAGTCATTGCTTGATAATCTGCCAAATTGCACATAAGATATAACTTCAGGTTTACAAAATGAAAATATTAAAGATACCAATGCTCGGCGATTACGCTTCCACTGCTGTATTTGCTCTCCTGGCATCAACCATTGTCCTTCAGCTTCACTTGGAGCTCCCTGGTTTATAATATCTTCATCCTCCAATAGAATTGATGAATACTTATCCTCTAGAGGCTTGCACAGTCCAAAGTCTGAAAGCTTCAAGTGGCCATTTTTGTCTAGTATCAGGTTATCTGGTTTTATATCCCTACAAAGCAGAACAACCTCAGAGATAAATATATGGAGAAACTGAATATCAATAGTTGCCTTCAATAAATGATAGGGAGGTAAGATGTTACTAAATTTTTCAAGTGTTCTAACTATCTATAATCTCAAATTATGCTGCTTAGCGAAAGCACATATTTTGACAAGCTTTTATACTTTTAAGTCTCTCCTGACCAAAAATGAACCTGCCCTCAGGCAAAGTCATTCCTTTTGACAAGAAATCATCCATCTCCCCAAAAACTAAACCATGCATTTCAACTTCAGCCTGGCAGGACTAAAAAGGAAAATAATAACAAATAAATAAATAAAAAGGAACCTAAGGGCTAGAAAATTGAAGCATTCGTTTTTTGACAGGGCAGAACACAGAAGCTCACCAAAGTTTGCCACCCTATCCAAACACACCTTCTCACTCTCTTTGTAGTGCATGAAAGTTTATGAAAAACAAAAAAGTCAACACACCCTCCTAACATCCTACTTTTTGATGATACAAACATATGGTGATTACATAAGCTCACCAAAAGTTTGCCACCCTATCCAAACACACCCTTTCACTCTCTTTTTTGTGCATGAAAGTTTATCGAAAACATAAAAAAATAGTCAACATACCCTCCTACCATCCTACCTTTTGACAGAAACCTTTATAATGTGAACGATACAAGCTTCTATATAATTGTCATACCTATGAACATAATTATGTTGGTGAATTGAGTGAATAGCTAGAATGCTCTCCGCTATGTAAAAACGTGCAACGTCTTCTGAAAGAATATCTTCTCTCATTAGTAATGTCATAATGTCTCCACCAGGCAAATACTCCATGATGAGGTATAAGAAATCAGAATCTTGAAAAGAATAGAAAAGCTGTACTATGCACTGACTATCAACCTCTGCAAGTAAATTCCTCTCAGATCGAACATGTTCAACCTTAAATAAGGAAAAAGAGAAAAGAAGAGATGGTTAATGACTATCATGGGGCACAAAGAAAGTATATGAGCTAATTTCATATTCAAGTTGAAGTATACATAAACATTAGATCTCAACTGCAAATTCATAAATTTGAAACGTTACAATGATGACATTCCATCCATGTCTTATGAGTTTCTATATGTTCAATGTAATTTTCAATGATGGTAATGATTATAGAATGTAAATAGCAATTCTACTTTGTTGGTGTCACCTGTCCACGGCTGAGCATCTCTGATTTCTTCAATTTCTTCATGGCAAATATCTCTCCAGTAGTTTTAGCACGACATAGCCTGACCTGTGTTTGATAATCATTATAGTGTCACATAATGCATAATATATACCATTTAATAGAATTTGATACTGCTAATACTCTGTCCATGGGGTTTCATAGCGATGACTCAAATGTTCAATGAATATACCTCCCCAAATGCACCTTTCCCAATTAGAGTTAACTGCTCAAAGTCATCAATTCCAATTTTACGCCTCTGCAACCTCATAAATTCAGTTTCTCTGCGCTCCAAATTCCTCAGCATCTCCTCTTGTTCCTCACTCGATACCGCGGCTTGTTGCGCTCTCATTTGGAATGCTCTACGTCTAAAACAGGGTCAGATAAAACTTCATTATTATACATTTCAAGGACAAATAGAACGAAATCTATTGCTCTCTTGTTTTCATTTCCCGTCTGGAGACAAAGACATTCACTGCCACCCTTAAATTATCACTAGATATACAATTAACTAACATTTTAACCAAAATTATAAGTTAGTAGTACAATCAAACCAGATAAAATTTTGACATCAAAATATGAAGAACCACATCTACTCAAAATTGAACATGGATATATATATATATATATAGATAAATGCAACTCAAACACACATACAAAGCAGCAGGACCTTCTACAGCCCCGTATATTCAGCAAAAGTATACCACTACATATGATAGAAACACATCAGAATTCCAATAGAAACCAAGAATTCAACAAAAATTTAAAATAAACCTCTCTTTACGATCTTGCAATCCTTGCAAGTAATTCTTGTAATGATTCTCAATGAACTGCTTGGCGGCGGCAGCTTTCTGTCTCGTGACCGGTGATGAAACGGAGACATCTGGATCCAAGTCCAATCCCCAAGCCGCCTTCAAGTTTAACGCACCTAATCTCACCGTACCATCACGACCATTCATTTTCGCCTAAATCAGATCACTATCCAAATTCTCCTAAATCATAACCAACGAATTTGTTGTAGCTTAGGAGGAAGACTTTGGAGGAGAGATCTAGGAGGCTGTGTCAGCCAGTGTTTGTGAAAATGACTACAAGAGAGAGAGATGAACTGGCATATGTAACTTGGTTGTATATATACAGGACGCAGGGGCAAGGCGGTCTTATCCGTTGTCTGTATCATCTTTCCTCGAGTTCATTAACAGTATCAACTTCTCATTTATATTTCTTTCGTAAGGAATGGAGTACGATCAACGCCACGGTTTTTCGTTTTTCCCGCTTGAACTGGAATCTCTGAACCATTACCACATCTTATTTTCTACACATTTCTGACTTTTACAGAAATATGATTGGCCAGCTGAGTTGCTTCTCCTTCGGTGTCGGCGGAGATCTACATAAAGAAGCTGAGCTGGCTTTGCGCACGACCGGTTACCCGAGTAGGTAAGTACGATTCCACGTGGCATGTCAGTGGAGCTTAAGTAGTCTAGTCAGGTTCAAAAGTGGAAAGCATGATAAATTGACCGGCGGTCTCATGCAAATTTGTGCGGTCCAGGGTCAAGAAGTGGACCCTGAACCCCGAGGTTGGTTCACGAATAGCACGGCTAGGAAATCTGTTTGTTCGACAAGGTCCAATTGGAAGCAACTAGGGTCCCAGGACTTGACACGTGGTTTCCAGGAAAAGGCCCTTGATTTCGTTATTCTATGAAGTAAGCTGTAAGCCCATTCATCATCTTCGGTGGAACAGCTGTTGCAAGTCTAATTATGAATAATTGTTATTAATTTATAAAATTAATCTATTAAATAATATTTTATTCTATGTTAGTGATGACACGATCAATTGGGTCCAAGTTGTTTGATTAAAGTTGCAGCCTAACCCACTTCAATTGTCTTAACAGCGGATGACCGGCTCATACTTCTAACTTCAAAATTTGGTAGAGAAGCACTAATCTATGGGAAGCGTTCGGTCTATATACACAAACGATGCAGACAGGCAGATATTACAAGTTCAACTCCTTGGAACTTAGCCTCATGGCATTAAATTCTCCAATTTTCGGGCAACAAAATACAACTTTATGTAGCAATGAGCCGTATCCAAATTCCTGTCAGTGTCGTTTGAATGAAGTCAAGAATTTGCAAAGGCCTTTCTGCCAGACGCCAAATGATAAGTAAGAATGCAATGCCTGAAATGAAGAACAGGCCAGCGAAAGGCTTGGGACCCATACTTGTACTGTCAATTGTGTTGGAAGAAGAAGAGCCGAAAGCATGTATGCTTCCAACTGTCTCTGAAATGTCATGTGCCAGAGGAGAACCCCTCGGAAACACCTAAGACCATAGATTAAAGCACAAATAACATCATTTTTACCCGCAATGAGTACAAATGCGGTGAGAATGTAAACGACAGAATCAAGATTTTCAAATCCAAATCCTCCTAGCTCGTGGGTTCCCCCTGCTCTGATGTAGCCTTTGCAGAATTTTGAGAGGAAAAATCTTGCATGTGAAACGACAAAGAAAGCTGCTGCTATATCTCCCCTTTCAATGGCCATCGGGCACTCATTTATGGAATTAATCTTCTTAACATTCTCTGGCTTGAAGTTCAAAGTGTTTATCATGTACCTTATAATAAACGAATTCCCGTTAGATCGAACAATTGCATTTGTTATCTGACGTGTCTCAATGTCTAGAACAGATGGCTGGAGGTGCGAGACTGTCAACATTGAAGTGAGAATTGCAGTGAAACTTGCCGATAATCACAAACAACTATGACAATTTATTCCGAAGGGGTTCACCTGCATATGGTGGAAAATTGAAGAGAATTTGAATTTTATGCAGGAAACATTAAAGGTTCTAACTAGTGACAGGTATTATCTACAGATTGAGGCTAGTAAATTTTACATAAATTTTGGACAAATTTCAATCTTGGCTGTAGTCACTTTGCACAAAATATATAACAGTGACAGAAAATCGAAGCATTGCTCCAAAACTCGTGGGATCAGGGTTGTCTTCACGCTTAATTAATCAGATAATAAAGCCTATGGACAGGTGCATTCCTTCTATGATCCCGCCGGCGAGAACAGAAGGAAGAAGAAAGATAGAACATGACCCGACATCTTGCTCTTCGTGAAATTTTCTCTTGAATTACTTGAGTGGAACCTTCATATCAATGAAATTAATGTCTCATTGCAAGTTGGACAGTTCTTCAACAATGACATGTATTGTCTTGCTACATTCAATTACAGGACAGCACATTTGAAAAAAAAGTGTTTCGTACTTGCAGATAATATTATGGACTGGAGACCATATGGGCCGGGATTGGTATGCCGAGGCCCAAAATGGCAAACTACTAGGTGGACAACTCACAACCGTGGTTCCTGAGAAAGCAGTACTATCCGGTAAAATTTCCATGGCATTTCACAGTTCACTCTTGTTAGTTGTAACCGTTGACTGCGTCTTCCATTGCTAAACCCTCGCCAAAAACGTTAACGCAATGTGCGACAACTAACTATTGTAACAACAGACACAACAGCAAAGTACTTAATAACATGACTATGGCTTCAATTTCTAAACCAACGCCGTTTCTGTACCGTCACCCAAACCCTACCTCGCTCTTTCTTTCTCCACTTATCTTGTCCTTTCCATCTCGTAGAGCGACTTCTCTTCACCTACGTGTTTCTGCCCTAAGATCGGACGGAGATAAAATTGGGAGCCAGGAATCGTTCGGCTCTAATGTGCTGAGGAAACCGGTAATCTCCCCTTCGGGTGGGGACTTGGATGGAAATTCGGAAAAAGAGCAGGGCAGCGATGGGGAGAGCGAAGAAGAGGAGGGGTGGATTGATTGGGAGGATAAGATTTTGGAGGACACGGTTCCACTTGTTGGATTTGTGAGGATGATTCTTCATTCTGGAAAGTAAGCATTGCCAAAATTGAACGATTCAATTTGCCATGTAATGTATAATTTATGCCATTTGTTGTGCCTATAATTACTATTTGTTGCAGATATGAAAGTGGAGCTAGATTGAATCCTGAACATGAGAGAACGATTCTTGAGAGGTTGCTTCCATATCATCCAGAGTTTGAAAAGAAGATTGGCAGTGGAATTGATTACATTACGGTATGCTTCTCTTGCTCCCTGCCTTGTCTTCCTGGGCAAAATTCATCTTACTGTTTATAGGCCAAAGTGATATTTTGCTTGATTTACTATATGCATTACATAATGTTGCTGCTGTTTGCTCTGGATGCATGGTGTTACTCTTGGAAGTCATGAACTGGCATATTTTGAGCTCAAAATTTGAAATGCTTTTTGGCAAGTGGATGATCACTTTCATGCATGGTTCCATAGAAATTTTTGGAAATGATGGACGTTTGCAGTATGCCAACAGTTTGCCTCACCAACCATTGAGGTAGAGGCTTGTGGCTGCTCACCAATCTGATGAAAGTCCCTCCGGGATCTATTTCATTTTAAATGCACTGCTATATTATTGCTCTATCTGTAGGTTTCCAATTATCTGTGTAACAAGTATTGTGCCATGGACTCACCTTCATGTTTCCCAGTTGCTGGTATTGAAGTATATAGTTTAGTTGTTTCTTTTCTTTATGGCAGAGACGTGCATTGGTAGTGACAGTGTCTAGTGTCTGTAGTTTAAACTAGCCTGAGGTGTTTATCCTGTATTATTTTGATGTCAAATGTTGTGAGATACATGAACAGATATCTCACAAATACTTGGAGCAATCTCACTGTTAAAGGTGAATTCACTGATGCTCCAAGAACATTTTACCTAGAAACTTATATTGAGGTTGGGAATGCGAGAGTCTTGCTTAGACTTGACCTGCCATCTCTGGTAATACAGTGTTACAACTTTTAAGTATCATTTGACCTCAATGGTAGCATCATTCGTTTTCTCATATGTAAACATTTTCTTCTGCATTAAAATGCTAGCTTCTTTTGCTTAATGCAATTGAGGGAATTGTACTGGATCTTTAAAGTTTCTTATTTCTTTTTGACAGATTGGATACCATCCTGATTTTGAAGGATCAAGATGTTTGTTCATAGTACGAAAAGATGGAGAATTGGTTGATTTTTCATATTGGAAGTGCATAAAGGGCCTGATTAGGAAGAACTATCCACTTTATGCGGATAGTTTTATTCTCAGACATTTTCGACGGCATAAGTGGAGTGGACGAGGGTATTAATCTAAACTTGTGCCACCTTGAGTCACTTTTTCATACTGTTGAAGTCTGTAATTTCTGTGAGCTAAATTAATATTGTAGAAATTAGAAGCAAAGATGAAAATTTTAAAACTGAATTCTGGAGCAAGTTTCTAGGAATATATGTCCAGAAGTTGGAAGTGAACACCTCAGGCCAGAAATTGATCCATTTTTATTCGCGCTAAATGTCTATACACCCTTAATTCATAATATCTTGCATTGCTCATAGTCTATTTTCTGGATTACGAATTGGTGGGAATGCTCTCTCTCTCTCTCTCTCTCTCATTTGGTCAAATAGGACTGCAACAAGCTACATTCTTGTATATAGTCATGCTTAAACTACCCACAAAAGAGACTGCCCAGGTGCATCATCAAAGTTTCACCTGAAGCCCATCTCGTCAAACATCTGTTCTAGTTTGGCTTTCTTCTGAGGACATTCCAATTGCCAATATAATTTAGGGTAAACCATTTATTATTATTATTAGAATTGATAACTTTAACGCAGAATACATTTGGTGATTGGGTGATACACTGATGCATATGGATTGTATATATGCTAAGATATTATTTGTTTTGTCTGGAACGAAGATAATTGTTAAGAATTAAGTCTACTGAATCTGTGAAGTAAATCTTCTTCTCAGAGCCGTTTGCAAGCCATGCCCTGCAATAGCATGATTTCCCCTCAATTTTTACAGGGCTTAGGCTAGTATTTCAACTTCTGTTCCACTTGAGGTATATTGATCTTTCCCTATCACTGTAACAGTTAATTCCCTGCACAAAACCATCCCGCAAGATTCAACAAACTATCACTTAGTTTGCGGCTGAAAGAGAGATTCCAACTACAGAACGCATGTTTCTGATGTGTGAGTTGCAAATGCAAATCACAAGGGAAGGCAATTTATTTTATGTGGCTGACTTTGGGTTCTGCTCCACTCCCATAAAAGTAACAGTATTCACATGCTCATTTAATGTCACAGTCGCTCTTAGCTAGTTAGTTCGGCGGTAGCTTGTAACAATCACCATGGCTTGCAGGCGTGAAAAGTTTGATTTACTTGTTCTGATCGACGAAGCAAGGATATAGCAATATACTGCATGGAGTATATCAATGGCATTCCGAGGATCATTGATTCTTTGACGTGGTCCAGATTTTGCCTTGGTTTTATATTAGATTATCCCGCAGTGAGGGACAAGAAGATGACGACGATTGACGGCATCCACGACCAATAAGTCTATGCTTCATTAAGCATTTTGCATGCGGTCTAAGTTTCATATTCTTATTGGTGCTCCAAAGTCAACAAAACATAACGGAGATTGCGTGAAATCCGTGGTAATTAACGTAATCATAATGCCAAAAATATCTACAAATTTCTTTTAAAAAATGAATATATAATCGGAAATCAATATGCCGACATAAATAAACCTTCATGGAGTGAAGGTGCAGCGTGCATCGAAGACAACGGCAGATGCTGGGGATTAGGATGCGGGGAATCCAGTATTCAACACGTGTGAGGAACAGCATAACGGTTATTGGTCGGACGGCTTCTTGGATGAATGTGATCCGAACCAATTAGCTTTCGTTGACATTGTGGCTAGACACGTATGCCCAAATTCCCTCCACCCGAGGCTGTTACATGTTCTATATCAATACAGCTTATCGGAATGCAACAACAGATGCCGAAGCTGAGCGAGACCACACATGGCCTCGCGTTCTTTGCTTCCTTCCAATTCACAAGTGTTGCCTAAGTTATGGAATTTGGGAAGTGCTTCCCAATCCAAAGCACTTTTACAGGTAAATAATGACTTGGAAAGCAGAGCAGGCTGTGGACACCATGTGGGTAGCACATTCAACTGACATCTGGAGCATTAATTTCTTCCAGAAAAGCTCCCAGTGCTCGCTCGTGGTTGTTGGGGGGATGGAGGAGAGAGATAGTGAAAGGGTTCTTTGTCTTGATGTAGAGGTGGCTTAACTCTACAAGCAAACAAGCCCCACAACATCCTCATCCTCTTCACTTTGAATAATCTATCAAAAAGATTGACAACCTTTCTGGGTAATTGGGATTTGGGTTGGTAAAAAAGACAACCTCATAATCAGGAAGAATTCAATCGATTGAATACATACCCATTTGTTTCATTAATCCTATCCATCACTCAATGTTATTTCCAATCTTGACTTGTCGGTTGAAAAATGTGGACCATACAAGCCCAAGTCTAAAGCACTCCACCGCCAATTAATTATTCATAACTAGACTTCCTCAACTGCGTTTATACAGAGTCAGCTTCTCAATTCCGACCTTTCACCCAGATCAAATCACTACCATTCAAAAGTGGCGTGTAAGAAAGAAACAAACTAGTCATATTGAAATCATGAAAATAATCCGGTTCATAATAATCAGAAAATGGGTTTGTTCATGCTGAAGAAGATGACATTTTGTAGGGTTGACTAACAAAATTGGAGAATCCTTATCCTCTTTCGCCGGTGGAAATTAGGTGAGATATGTACAAGTACGACTTTGCCGTATGTGGACTTTTCTTCCATGCATATATCATCGTCGTCATTTTTCCTAATGGGGCAATCACCAGATTTCCAATTTTTCATAATACAACGTTCTTAATAATAATAATAATAATAACTTGGTGATGTTTTTGTCCATAATGCCCTCCGATTATCCTTTTACTAATGCAATTGTAAGCACTTAAATAAATGTCGTGCAGAATTTTGGCATGGAAATTTATAGGAATAAGCAGGGGTATTTTCGACCAATAGAGTCGGCTTTTGTTCTTCTGGCCGACCGGACAGCTTTGATTATGTCTCGACTTCCTCACCGTTTTCTAGCGCGTGAAATTCTACACCGCCGCAGTACGAAGTCAAGCAAAGGGAATCATCCAACCGTTTGTTTATGGCTACGTGGAAGAACAGGATCCTCCCATCTAGCACACTACTATTGGCTGGACTTTACATCACGGCCTCCTACCTCAACGTAATTGGTCCACGTTTCCGAAGCAGGTTGGCCCACTAAACATTACTATATACCAAAGGCAATATTAAAAATCAAATACAATTTGCATGTCTTAAAAGCGAAAAAATAGGTAGGAGACAGCAGACACTTGGCGCCTGTACCAAGCCCTAATACGAGAACGAGAAGGAAGCAGACGCAGCCAAAGAAGCCACTGGATATCCAGAAAAAGGGTCCAATTAAATTTAAAATAGAAAAATACAGAAGGTAATTAAGTCCTTCCTCTCGGTGTTGTTAGTTTATTTGTTTCTCGCTCAATTTTTGGATTTGAGAATGTTATTAACCAATCCGCTTTGATTGATCAGCTATAGATTTGCCGTTCTTAATACTTGTAGTTTGATCTACTTATTTTTGGAAAATTTTGAATTTTTTTTGGTTGTATAGAGTTGTTTTGAATGTACTGAAATTAGGGTTTTGAACTGTGTTTTGAATTACAGCTCTTTGTTTGGAATCCTGGACTAGAAGCTCAATTTCATGAATTATCTCTGTTTGTGAATTGTAAAGTTTTAAGTTGGAAAGGATACTAGTATACAGTGTATCAGATCCATCTGAATTGGGGTATCTGATTCTTTGCTTAAGTCAATGTTTGACACTGTTTGATTCAAGTATTTAGGGAATGGGGAGTAACTTCAAGTTCTTCAATAACGAACCAGCAAACGACGGCGGTAGGCCGCCAGGGAATATTCCATTAGCACGACAATCGTCGGTCTATGCGTTAACATTTGATGAGTTCCAAAGCACTGTGGGCGGTGTAGGAAAAGATTTTGGGTCAATGAACATGGATGAGTTGTTAAAGAATATATGGACTGCTGAAGAGACACAGAACACGATAACCTCTTCTAGTGGTAACCCAGATGGAAGTACTAATGGTTTGCAAAGACAAGGCTCATTAACGTTGCCAAGAACATTGAGTCAAAAGACCGTTGATGAGGTGTGGAAAGATATTTCTAAGGAGTACAGTTTAAAGGATGGGATTGCTGGTGGTCAAGGACAGAATAATGTGCCGCAAAGGCAGCAAACTTTGGGGGAGATGACATTGGAGGAGTTTTTAGTGAGAGCTGGAGTTGTTAGGGAGGATGTACAGTTGGGTGATTTTGGGAAGGTTAATAATAATGGTGTGTTTTTTGATGATTTAGCACGAGCAAGTAATAATCCTGGATTGGGAATTGGGTTTCAGCAGATGGGTAAAGGTGCAAATTTGATGGCGAATCGCAATTTGGAGAGTAGTAATCAGATAGGTATTCAGTCTTCAAATTTACCTCTGAATGTTAACGGGGCTAGAATGAATCAGTGCCCCCTAGCTCAGCAGCAGCAGCCACAACAGCCGCAACAGCCACAGATATTTCCCAAGCAACCTACTATGGTTTATGCTACTCAGATGCCTTTACAGAGTAGTCCAGGAATTAAGGGTGGAATTGTAGGAGTAGGTGACCAAGCAACAAACAGTAGTTTGATTCAGGGTGGAGGGATGGGAATGGCTGGTTTAGGAGCTGGGCCCATTGGTGTTCCTACCGGGTCACCTGCAAACCAGCTTTCATCAGATGGGATTGGGAAGAGTAATGGGGATACTTCTTCGGTTTCTCCAGTCCCTTACATGTTTAATGGAGGATTACGTGGGAGGAAATTCAGTGGGAATGTGGAGAAGGTTGTTGAGAGGAGGCAGAGGAGAATGATAAAGAACAGAGAGTCGGCTGCAAGGTCTCGAGCTCGCAAGCAGGTGTGTATTTGTTTGATATACTTTTCATCTACGCTTTGCTTAAGCATCTGGCTCCTGATTCTCGTGAGTCAGTGGTTGCTGCTGTTCTTTTTATGATGTTAAATGTTGGTTTGTTTAATCGGTAGATCATTTAGATAGTCAATTAATGCGTGCCTAAAATGAGAACACAGAAGAATTATTTTTGCATTCGTGTGAGGAATCATGTGATTTTCTGCTTGCTTAATGTTCTCTTTTTCACGCAAGTGCTGAGATATCCATTATTCAATGGGGTTGTTGCTGAAAAGCATGGATAGTATTGAGCTAAATTCTTGTGTTAATCATATAATATTGCCTTAGTTTACTAACGTGAAGTTTAAGACAGTGATAAACTTGTCCACGTGCTTATAGATTCACATTAAGGTTGAAATTAAATAATTATTGAGAAAAGGAAAGAAACACTGTAACAATGGCATCAAGAACATTAAAAGACAATGACAAATTTGCTCTTGTTGCCACTTAACAAATTTTGGTAGCCATTAACAATCTACTTTTATCATCTATGGACTTGTTGTGTGCTAAACTTCATGAAAGATTATGCGGCAGAATAATGTGATAGTGACCTGACATGACCAGAGATGAAAGATTATGGGAAGTCAAGGTCATGAGAAGTTATTAAAGATCCAATTTTGTTGCAGGGTAATGGAACAATGTATAATGAACGTGACATCCAATAGTTTTTGTACGATGCTAACATCAATTAATAGGATGATCAACTTTTGTACCTTCTACCTGAATAACTTTCTGGATAAATCGTAGTATGACAGTAGCAGAAATAACAGTACTGGGTTCTGAAAATTATTTGTCATTCTTATGTTGTTTCTAGATATGTGATTGCTACTTTCCTTACTTTATCTGCTGGTGTTGTGTCAGGCTTATACCATGGAATTGGAAGCAGAAGTTGCAAAGTTGAAAGAAGAGAACCAAGAATTACAGAAGAAACAAGTATATTTCATTTCTGTATATAAAGATTAGATGCACACACATATACACACAGGCTACTGTAAGTTGCATCCCTATTCTAATTATAAATTGACTGTGCTTTCATTGGTGCAGGAGGAAATGATGGAAATGCAGAAAAATCAGGTAAAATTTACTTATTCTTCTAAAGATTTTGATTCTTGTTGATAATTCTATTGTATGCCCTAAAATATTATTTAGTTATCATCCTTTTTGCTTTTGTGTATCTATTTTTATTGTTCAGATATTTTTTTATTTCCTTTGAATATCCAGGGCCACCCAAAAAAGTTTTAAAATTAATTCTTGCCATTATGGAACATGCATTCAAATTTTTTGTATGCTTCGAAAGTGGTTCTTGTGAGAATCATCGTATACTGGTATTTTTCATCCATGACAAACCCTTCTTACAGCTTTAAAACCAAAAAAATGCTAATAAATCTCTCCCCAAATTGTCAAAAATTCTTATCATGTGACATTTGCCGATTATATAGATTATGATGTGGTGCGTTGCACCATATATATCGCATGACGAATGTATAATCTGTTTTGTGTGTGTAATGTGTTGCCCTTTGTCCAAGAAACGCATGATCTTGGAAGCAAGACAGAAAGTAGAACAAAATCATTTACTTTGTGGTTATACTTGGTGCTTGCATCAATAGTTTGAAGAAATTTTGCTGTCTAGAGATTTAAGTTATTTTAATTTACCGAAGCTGTAGTTCTTGTACATTTTTACCATTTCAATTGTTATTCTAAGCCTACTTTTGGGATGGAGTCTGCCCAAATCTACATGTTCTGCCATCAGTCTCATTGATTGTTGTTTCCTGCCCCAAGCCAATCTTTTTTGCGCGGAAACAATTTTCAAGACATGCATACTTGCAAACACATACGATGGTCCTGGTCTCTCTCTTAATTAGATAACAAGGAAGATTGATGGAACTCTTTAATGGATCACAAAATATTAAGTTCAAGTAATTCTTGAATTTTCTATTAATTTGATGGGATCACAGGTTTTGGAGATGATGAATATGCAACAAGGAGCTAAGAGACAGTGCTTGAGACGGACACAGACTGGTCCATGGTAAAGTGAAAGCTCAGGATTTTGATATGTGCTTGAAGATTGTGTATGGTAGTAACTGTACATATTCCAGGAAAATTGTGCGTTCAGCTGTAGATGGAGATTTAAGAACTTAAATGTGCTGTAGACTATATCTTCAACAACAATTACATATATATATATGTATATATATATATATGTCAGCTTCTCTTCTGAACATCATGATTAGGTGGGGGAAGAGAAGCAAAAAATTCTGTTTGTTAGCTATCCATTATCTGGTATTTACGTATCAGAGCAGGGCCACCACTTCCTCTTTTCATGAAGCAAAACAACAATTTTTTTGTATTGCTGCTTTTCTAACTATGGCGCATTGGGATGTATAGGATTTCTTTCTCTTGTCAGTCAGCTTGATGTGAAACCGGCACTCTGTTTTTCTCTCATTTATATTTTCAATGTTAATGTTTGTTGATCTTCATATTATGATTAGGATTTGTCACTGTAGATGCATACTAATTAGCGTCAGGCAGCAAAAATCCAAGCATTACACTGGTCTATTCAGTTGAGTCCTGACAGTAGAGAAAGGACTCGAAAACATTCTGTTCTACAATTAACTGTCACATCACAGAACCGGTAATTAGAGTATCCTCGAAACTTTCTTCTGAACCCAACGTAACTGCTGGCATCAGCGCTAGTACTGTCCAAAAACTGCACTTCTGGCATGGATATAGCCATAAGTGAACGCCTTGTCCTTCCAGGATATCATTTTCCTTCCTGTCGCTTCCTCCAAATGATCTGAAAAAGAAGCCCGCTGCATACAGGTTTACTCGAGCCCACATCCACCACAAAGTACACTTCCTCCTTTCAGGAGATGGGGATGCCTCATCCACGCTATAGTGGAACGACATAGCAAGACAAGGGACTTGGTGAGCTAAAGTACATTTTTCTTTAACCAGAGCCACCATCTTTCACGGTGTGAAGATTGACCTACAAGATGCAAGAGGAGAATGTGAAACTATAGTAGAAATTCTGCATGTGCAAATTAGCTCATATAAGAACTAAGAAGGTATTCTGTCAAAAAATGATCATCTGGATGAACTATCTTTTTAACTTAAAGATATTATTGACAAAATACCATGAAGTGCGATCAACCGGTAGTGCAAAGGGACACACGCCATCATAAACTACTGGATCGAAGTGGCTTCACAAAAAGCTACTCTCAATTTAATGGCTGAAAGCAAGTATACATATTCAATTAATTCATCACTTATGTGAGTGCTAATTAATTGCAACAAATTATGATACCATTCCATGAAACTAGTCCACCTAGCTACCATGTATTATACTTATTGTAGACAGCTTGTCGTTGGAAATCAATCACTCACCTCTCCTTCAATGACACTAAGTTCACTGAACCACTCAAACCTATTATCAAATTATGATACCAGCAACACAAGCACACAAAATGTAAACAAGCACAGGAAATTGGCACCCAAAAATGACCCAGTGTAAGCAACAAAGTTCATATCATTAAGGATGCTGGCAGCAGTCCTAGCCAAGTTAATAGAACTTCAGAGCTAATATTCAGATTTGATCACAAGATGATATCTGTTTCCTATGATTTTCTGGTCTTTCCTTCCTGTTACAAAACTCCAATTATACAGAACAGTGACTCACAGAAGGGCCAGCTGAGCCTTTTTTTGAGAACGAATTCTTTGCACAACTGTCTGTATCCTATTCTGTTGGCGATATAGTGCTAGGCCCGATACAACAGCATCACTTTCAGCAGTCTCACTACCCTGAGTTTTGCGGCTAGCAAGCAATGGCGAGACTTCTGGTAAGAAATCAATTCCAGCCAAACGCTGGGCCCACTTATATGGCCGTGAAGTTCTACTTTCATCAAACAATGGGGTATCACCAAAAAAGAGCTTGGCTGACTGTATACAGGAAAATAATTAATGTACTGAAGGAAAATGAATGAGAGAAACATGAAGCATAAAAGAAAGTTATCCCATGGATACATGACTATCACTTACAAGGTAAGCAAACAAACAAAGCATATGTACCTGGTGAGGAAGATCAAGGCCAGAGTCATCAGGAAATAAATTGCACAGGATATCGTTCTCAGATCCTTCACATGTCCCTTCCATCCCAACACATACGACATTCAATTTGACCAAGTATTCAAACTTCAGAGTAATGAGTTTTGCAGACTTGGGATCAGAAGCCTCATTATCATTTATATGAAGAACAACTTTAAGTGGATGAACTTGATACAGTCCCACCTGGTCAATATTCTCTTTACTTGGTACTCTCTTTGGCTGTTTTCTCCTTCTCTGACCATCCTGCTCCTCCTCTGGTGCATCATCTTCCAAATTGAAGCTCTCAGCATCAGTAGATATGCCTGGCTCATTATGTTTAACAGTATTCAATTTTTTGTTATTTAAAAAGAAACCACAAACCAATGTCAAAACATGGTGCAAATGTAGAACCATCCCAGAAGCCAAAGAAGGTTGAAAACAAATTCAAACAGCAATCAAAAACTATCAAACTTCAGGATGGTACAAGCCAACCTAGACCAGATTTTTCATTCAAACTTCTATAACACATACCAATTTGAACCCCCACCCCTTTTTTTTTGCAGGCTAAACATATTTAAATATAGCATTATATGGTATCATTGTATAAGCTTTACATCTAAATTTTCTTTTTTAAAAGATCAGTATCAATCAAGTTAAAATTTATTTCCAGTGAATGGTTTTCTTTAAGCCAGGCAGCACTTGACTCACTTGAAAACGGCCAAACACTGGCCATTTATAACCTATACTTTAACTACAAAGAGCCATCTGAAACATCAATCTTTTAAAACAGCCCAAACACAAGAACTTATCATTACCAGTATCCTTAATTGCTTGCTGGCGGCCAAAAGCCTGAGCATCTTTCAAACTTCCAGCAATCTCTAAATCAATATTCTCACCAAATGCTTCCTTTTGCGCCACAAACTGTGAGTAAATCAGGTAGAGAGGTTGCGCAAGTAACTCAGCCATGTGGTGCTGCTTAATTTTCTTTGCATGCGAAACCCCTAATTGGCTCTGCACTGGTAAGGATGCTTTCTTGAGAGACTTAAGATGTGAAGGGAGACTTGACAAGAATTTCTTCCTATTCGCAATTGTCTCCAGCAAACTTTTCTTATGCTGTTCTAGTTTCTCATGACGTTTGCACAATTCTTTACGCTGATACATAAAATAAAGTAGTAATTAGGACTTACAACATTCAAATCTTACTGACTGATTTTTTTCACTTATGAAATATTTCACTATCTTTAAGCTTGAAACTTTATTTAAAAAGGTAAAAACTCTTGAGCTATCAGTTACCTGGTGCAACTCATAATTGAGCCTCTTGAGCAAAAGATCATGTGAGCTGTCCTTAGACATTTTGGACCCTTTAACCTTCTCCAGTGCTTGGCCATGAAACTCTTCTTCAGGCATGAGTTCAATATCAGGATATTTAGAATTGAAATTTTTACAAGCCCTAATTGCTTTAACATAGTGACTCTTCTCATTCATCAAATTGTGCAGCTGCTGAGTCCTGGACTCCACCGAGGCCTTCGCGAGTTCCGTTGCCACCTTCACATGTTCTTCTTCTACCAATATTGTACGGTTCGCCTGAAAAACGAAATGCAGCTATTATTTTTATAAAAAAATAATAATAAATAAAACAAGAAGAAGCTTCACTTCTCATTGATATTGGGATAGCAGCAGTCAAGCCTGTCTTTGAGCTCCGAGCAAACTTCTTTGGGGAATTGATTGAGGAAGATCCAAATTCATACTTGCAAAAGCAAAACACAAGGAGGCAGAGAGAGGGGTTACCTGGCGGAGAGTAACGAAGTGGATAAACATTTGAGTAACGAGTTCTCTTAGTTGAGATTTCTGTTTGTTTTCTTCTTTGATGGCGAGCATTTCGGCTACGATTTCTTCAATCGAGGATTTGTTGTCTGTCAGCATTTCGTAGGCCAATTTCGCTGTCTTGCCCGGCGAGGGTGTCAATGCGGCATCTTCTCCACTACCGTCAATTACCATTCGTTCCTCCTCTATCTGGTCGCCTTCCATTCTTTTGGCTCACGCTCCCTGCCTGCCTGCGTGTCTGCCTGATAGTTGTTAGCAATTCGCTGTTCTTAACCACACAAAAATAGCAAGAAAACGCTGTCGTTCCGATGAAACCTAAGAATTCAACGACGTCGTTTCCACTTTAAGCGTTTCAATATAAGCGGAGTGCGTGAGGCGGGAGTACGGTATCCTGTGGTCGACGGAATCAGGCCGAAGCTTTAGCTCCGCCAAATGGACGGACGAGAACTCGAAACCGAAGCTCCTGCGGTTAAAGCTCTCGGTTCCCTCTTTAAGCTCACTGAAGTTTACTTAGGGTGCGTCTCTATTGCTGATACTTATTAACTATTTCAGATAGAAGCTTCATGAATCGTGTGATTCGATTAACTGGGCTCGTCTTTAACCAATCGTGTATGTATTTGATTCCGTGCTCAAAAGGGACAATGGTTGGCCGGAGACTCATGAACCGGAACGCTCTGTTAGTTCCTGCTATCAAGTTCATAGAATCAACTGATTGCGAACCTTTTGATTTGCTTGTAACTTATGACAATTTTTCTTTTTGCACATAGAAGTTTCCTCCAGATGTTGTGGTTGTCAGCTTAAACATTGTTTCTGCAGCTTGTGGCAAGTGTTTGACTAATCATCTGTAACATACTTCTTGGCTGCACTCTTTTGCCTGGTTTGATAAAATTTATTGATGTCATGTCTCAATAACGTTACGGATTTTTGCCCCTTTTTATGTACAAATTTCAGCTATTTACGAGACGATGTAGAATTGGTAGCACAGATGTATGAACTGGGTCTTCGTCTTTCCTTTCAAACCAACAAGGAGGTAATTTGACATTTTACTTCATTTATTTTGGCTTTGGGTTTGAGGTTCTGTCATGGATTGCATTTGTCCATTGTATTTAACATTTCTGTTATTGTACTATTCATTTAGTTCTCTTTGCTTACTCTTGGAAAATTGACTGGCTCTATTTCTCTTTAATGGTTCACTTAGTATGACAACGAGAGTTCAACTTACTAACAGACTAGGATTTTCAGAGTTTCATTATTGGATGATGATACCTGTATTTATCATCAAACTGAAACCTGTTCTTTTATGTGGGAAATCAGAACAGGTTTGTAAGGCTTAGGATTTGAGGTTTAGACATGAAATTTGAGCACACAGCTCTTCTTTCTATTGAAAAAGAGACATAGATCTTGATCATGTACGAGTCTAACTGCAAAAGGGATGCATCTCTAGATGACGGCACTAAAAGGATCAAACGCTAAAGGAAAAGAATTTCTGTTTCTTGAGTTGGATTTATTTTTCATTGTCCTTATTATTATTCTAGTATTTTATTATTATTTTTTCAATTAACAATGTGGCAGAAGAGGAATGGCATGACCAGGAAAAATTGGAAGGCTACGTGCTTGAAACATTGTCACTGTCATAAGGAAACTATGGATGAAGGGGTAGAAGTTTCCAGAGTGAGTGAGGTGGAGATGGTATTTCCTACTGTTTTTAATTATAGAACGAGCAATTCTTTATGTTGCATGTCAATTCTGGGAAAATGAATCTTCTCACTATGATGTTGCAGTGGATGTCAGTGAATCCAAATGCCGCATCGGTGAAGGAGAAGATTCAGCAAGTTCAGGTAGGATTTCCTATGCTACTGTCAAGAAACAAATTGGTGACAAGATATCTGATATTGTGTCTAATGATGACCGGTGCTGTGATATTGTGCAAGATGGTGATGATATGTCCAAAGATGACTTGCAACCTGTGGTGAGTTCAACTACATTATGCTCGATTTCCAGGATGCTATTTGACAGATGTAGACACTCATAATGGGGATAAAGAAATTGGTGGGCATTTTATGGAGTGCAACTGTTTAGAAGTGTCCTCGGTGGCTCTCTGTGAACAAGAAGGTCAGAAGTTTTGTAAAAGTTACATTGCCGAGCAGCACTTGGTATCTAAATCAGTTGTGCATTCATGAATTCATGAAGTCATCAACCATGATGAAACAGGTAGTTGTAATTGCTTGAATGATTTTGGGGATTGGAAGGTGTATTGGGATTTGTTCTACATGAGAAACTACTCTTACAACATCAAAACACTTGTATCTACTTGGGATCCACCCTCAGGCATAGATCGTCTAGCATTTGTTGACATTACTGATAGGTCTAATGACATGGCAGCTGAGGTGACTGCTATGGAAGTTATACCTTCCATTTCTTGTGTCTGTCCCAAATCAGCAGATTTATGTGTTTCAGAAAATAATGTCAAGTCATTTCAGGAATCCTTAAATACTAGTAGACTAGCAGACCAACCACTTGATTAGCATCCAGTGGAGTGTGTGTACATGCCATTGATAACTCTATGTGGAGTATAACTATGCCAACAAGAAGCAACACTTTGGATCATCTGGATGAAATTCTTGCAATCGATAAAACTGGTAGTGATTCCTTGTGCTTGCCATTAGATACTAAGGAGCATGGCTGCAAGTAACTTGTCTTTTGTATGTGTATGTTTCATTATTTTTATTCTCTTATGTTGTCCCAATGCTTAAGCTGCATTGTGGGTGCTTCCTTTTTCTAAGATATTTGGTATTTATTTATTTTTTCGTTCTTAGCCTCCTTTATAAGGCCTATGTCCGTACTTTGTTCTGATAATTCTGCAGATATTTTCACTTTGACCATGCGAAGGAAATTGCTTAAAGAGTTGTCAAGTTTCTCCCAAGAAATATTGATCTCAATCAATTGGAAGAGTTGACTTTATCTGCCCTTCCTTCATGGTCATTGAAGTAAACTTTTTAAATTTTACATTAATCATGCACTATTCACATATAGCTAATTGTTATTGCCAAAAAAATAGAATAGAGTGCCACTTTCCCTCACCAAGGAGAACTACAATTGATGGACTGAGATCTACTACAACCTGAAATATGATTGTTAAGGTACATTGCTCTGCCTGTGAAGGCATATTGATGCCCATATATGTAGAATCATTTTATGGAGTTTTGGTTAGTATTTAAAGATGCAATCTGTAATTTAAAATGTGATTATTTTTGATCAGTTGGTGTTTGATCATATTCTTTATTAATAGGAGGTGATGCGCGAAAATTCCCAAGTAATCTACCATACATCTGGAGGAAGGAAATCAGTGCCTAGTAGTTGATGCTTTAATTTTTAATTATGCAATACAACCTGCTTTGTACGGAAGATAGTTAATCCTAACATCCTGTGAAGGATAATCAAGCTGTTCTTTGTTTTTGGGACCCATTTTATGCGCATGGAAGGCAGTTCTTTTTCTCAGCCTCCAAAAAATTGCCATTGTCCATTCAAGATCCGAGAGCCCCCAACTACACTCTGACAAATGGCCTGCTAAATATTGAGATTCCAATTTTTGTTGTTTAGTTTGCCATTTCTCCGCAAGTTCAGAATACCTTGTTGTAAAACCATATCAGGTTTTCATGGCAAAAGGTTCAATGTGCATGTCCGATTGAGAAAAACTTTCTAAACGGCAAGCTGAAGGCAATAACTGCTTGCTTCAATAGCGTGGCAGTTGGGGGACAATAAATTAGCCGAGTTTATGAGGGGTGGCAGCACATAGGAACTGGAGTTAGCATTTCCGATTATTGACCGTTGCTATTATCCATGAATTATCTCAGGTACAGTTTTGCATACTATTTCATACATATTATCTTGTATGCTAAAGTTTAGAGAGCACTGTAAATTATGGACTAAAGATATGGAGTTAGTACCAATAGAGTACAGAGACAATTGAATGACATCTTATTCGGATGACCAATCCTTTATGAGATGTCACAATGAGACATTCTTTTCGAGCTCAGTTGGTGATGTATACAAAATTAGCAGGAATTTCTAACTGGGGCTCCACGCTCTGCGGCCAGCCAAAAGCTAGCAAGATGATGCAGCATTAAGTCTATTAAAAGAGGTTGTTTAAGTTGAATCGGAAAATGGTTGGAACCCAGATATGTTTGTCGAGCTACCTTAAGTTCAAGATCATCTTGTACAACTTCCTTATCCTACAGCCAATGTTTAAGATGATTAAAAATTTGTGGGTTGCCTTGTCTCTTTTGTGACGTAAGCGCCACACAGAACTTGTTCAAGAATATTACATTGGAATGGACAAATAATCTGGAGGTCTAACGTCAGAACAGCACGCGGGTACAGGGAGCTCGACAGGTGGGTTTGCTTTGTGAAATGTTTGTTCTTCTAACTGTCCGAGTTTGATATTGTGAGCATTGACTTAATGTCGTTGAAATTAAAAAATAAAGACTCGGGGGGTCGAGTCCCTCGTCAGAGCCATCAAAAGGGTTCAACAGGGATGTTGAGCTACTACTTCCAGACTCGTAAAAGCCATTTTGAAATTAGTTGGGATGAAGAACACTTTTCATCTTCCGATTTAATTCCTGAATCTTCGGGTTTTATGAATCAATCGCATATGCAGTACATGAAAATTTGGTAGTCAGACATTCTACTTACGGACTTCTTCCCCACACTCACATTCCGGATAGTTGTGGTTGACATTGAAGTCGTCACTTCCAAGGTCAGAACTCTTGAATAAAATAAAACCCGTAACACGGTTTGTGTCCAGTAACTGATCCGAACTGAAATTAACCGAGCGACCGTGTATGAGTTTCCGGTCGCGTGTGGTGTTAAAAGACAAGCACTCGCTCAATTTACCAGTGAATCGTACAGACAACAAGGTCCCTCTACCAAAGCAGCATTTATGCGTGCTGTCAGATAGGCAATTTATTGCATCTACTCCTGAGATGTGTTGAAATTTTCTTACTCAATTTCTGTCACAGTTACTAGCATTGCTTGCAGCAGATATTATTATTATTATTATCACTGAAGGTAAACTGAATGGTAAAAAAGTAAATCCGGTTGCATCGGATTGGTGGAGCATCCACCGCGGTTTAACCACTTCCCGTCTGTTTTTCTTTCTTGCTGTTTCCAAGGGAAACAAACACAACACCCATTACAATTGCATTTTCCTTTCGTCCACCGAAACAGATTCTACGATTATATTCAACTCTTTGACATTTCGGTAAGCAATCATGTATTGCGGTGGTTTGTCCATAAATCAACACCATTTAACCTGCGGCAACATTCTTGCTCATTATTAACACCCTTTAACAACTATAACGTGGTAAATAAATATTATTGTTTTTAATAAAATACTCTCCTTTGTTAAAATTTAGGAAAGGGTCTCATAGCCATTTTCACGGCAGGCAAATTCACCGTCAAGGCAATGATGGAGGCCAACACATAAAAAGCAGCAGCAGCAGCAGCCCCACTCATTTAACTCCACGCCGTTAACAGAAACAGACAACACTCTTAATTTAGTACTGAAAGCTGAAGCATAATGTCTTTTTTACCCTCGCATATCGCTACTTGATAATTTTTAATATAATCATCACCAGTTGGCAATTTATATAGCTAAAAGGAGAATCTCAGTCGCTGTGGCTCTGTCTGCATTGTTTTGGTTTGGACTGACTGAGACGCGAATGCGAACTTCATAATGCCGGAGCTAGGGTTTCAGATGCATAGGTCGATGAGGTCGGGATACAGAGCACGTGACTCGAGTCCGGACTCTGTGACATTCACTCTTGAATCGAATTTCAGTTTGTTTTCTTCTGCTTCGGCGAGTGTTGATCGCTGCTCCTTTGCATCCGATGCTCACGATCACGACTCTCTTGCTTCTGAAATCTCACTGGTATCTTTACAACTTCATTTGCATTATCTCGCATTTGGCTTGTTTCTTTTGTGACTGATATAACGACCAAGTCATGACTTGAGGACTTATTCTAGTAAATTCAATGCTTGACCTTGATTTGGCTTTCAAGTTAACTAGATTTTTCAAAAATTAATTTGCATGCGCTTTTTTTATGAAGCTTCTTTTTTTTTGGTCATTTCTTTCTGAAGTTTTTGAAGTAGGCTGGTGATTCTTTGAATTAAATTTGGTTATTTAGGATTTTGGAAGCTTGAATGATTGTGTGAGCAGATACTTGTTTGCAAGAAAAAGGAAACGATTTTGAATGTGAACTGGTGAGAGAGGATCTGTTTGTTTGACATTCCTAGATTCGTTGTTATTTGCGTACGAATTGACATTTATGTAGTTTTGTGGTAAAGCATTTGGCTGCACATGACCGTGAGCAGCACGAGAGCTCAAGTGGTGGTCCAGATCCAGATCGAGATCCAAACAAACTCACAACGCAACACAATAAGCACAGTCGTCGCCATAGAAAAGCAGAAAAAGTTAAAGGTACAGCTATAGATTTTTCATTTATCCCCTTGTGCAAAAAGTCGAAGCTAAAAGGCTCTTATAAACAAAAGAAAGCCACGAGCTTCTTCACAGATTTCCAATTCACTACCTCCTCAGTCCTCACTCACTGTTTCCTTCAATAATAAGCAGCTCAAAAAGAAGACAAGGAAGATACTATTGAAGACAATAATAGGACCTTGGATTCGGCTAGAAATTCATTCTCTCTATCTCTAAAAGGTACTGATTGAATTAATATTCAAATTTAAATTAAAATCAAGTCTTAGTTTTTGCTGATGATGTAAAAATTACTTCTTTGTATAGAATGTCAGGAGAGGAGATCCAGAGCTGAAGCTCTATCGATTAAACTGGACAGGAGAAGACCTGCTTCAGTAGATCTAAACAATGCTACTATTTCTTCTCCACGCTTGGGGATTATAAAGAAAAGCTCAAATTTGTCACACAGGACAAGTACATTTCCTAGCCCAGGAACACCAAATTACAGGCACGCAGGTGTTGGAATGCAGAAGGGTTGGAGCTCGGAGAGAGTACCATTGCATACAGCTGGGATTAGGAGGCAAGTGGGTGCTACATTTTTGCCTCTAAATAATGGAAGAACATTGCCTTCAAAATGGGAAGATGCTGAGAGGTGGATACTGAGTCCCGTTGCTGGTGATGGTGTTGCTAGACAACCACATATGCCTCCTCCAAGGAGGCCAAAATCAAAGAGTGGTCCCCTTGGCCCCCCTGGAATTGCATATTATTCATTATATTCACCTGCTATGCCAATGTTTGAGGGGGGAAATGTAGGAAACTTCATGGCGAGTTCTCCATTTTCGGCTGGTGTGATAGCAGCTGATCAATTGGCAATTCTTCCTGGGGCTCGTGGTGGAGCCTTTCCTTTGACGATGGACACTTGCATGGCACGTTCAGCTAGTGTGCACGGCTGCTCTGAGACTCTGAATCCACCATCATTGCCACCACAAGGTAGAGTAAGAAATTGGACTAGGGACTTGAGCTTTAGTTTCCTCTAACTTGGCCATACAGAGTTCTATAGGTTATTACTAAATTGCATTCTCTCTTATAAACAAAATGGCTTTGAATATCCCATCTGATCTTGGAACATACTTATGAGATCAGCAATCATATCTTTTTCACCATCATTAGTAACTTATTGTATGTTGCTAAAAAGTTGCTTATTTCTTAATCAATTATGTTGTCATAACCATTTAAAAATTTTATAAAAAAACCATGAATATATCTCTCCGTATACTAATTGTGTGAAGAATCTTTATGTCCTGGCAAGTGGTTCGTTTGCTTTATGCTGCATATTATTGTTGTTGCTTGATAATAGATTATAGATACTTTCCATTAACATCTGAATACTAAGTTCTTAATATTTATATGATAAAATACTGATCTTTGACATTTCAATTTTAGACCTTTTGAAGTTTTACATATCTGAAGTTGGAGTCTTTGTTTAATCAAACTTGCAGATGAAAAGATTGATGGATTCAGGGATGCTGCCACTGATATTTCTTGTACTATTTCAAGAAGGGACATGGCGACTCAAATGAGCCCTGAGAGTAGCACTCACTATTCTCCCAAGAGGAGCTCCCTTTCTGCCTCCACTCCCTCGGCCTTACCTATTGTGGAAGTCCAGAGTGTGCATCCCTCTAAATCAGATGTGAGGGATGTAAGGGTAGATGAAAGGGTCACTGTGACAAGGTGGTCCAAGAAACATCAAGCTAGAACCTTGGGGAAGAGCTCAGAAATTGTTGATGACTGGAGAAAGAAAGCTGTGGATACTCAAACTTCAGCTTTGGATGTTTCAGAATCAGCGAAGACCATTTCAAAGTATGTTTTCTCTACTGAAGCATTACTTGTGGTTCCTTTGTTTTTTCAAGTTAGTTTATGACAATATCTAATGATGGAAACTTTGGAAGTGATTTAATTTATTTAAACTCAGTAATAGAGATCTTGCAGTAAGGGAAGAGGGAATGTTAACCTTCATCAAGCTTTATCAGCCCTTAAACAGAAAAATGCTTGGTCCTGAATTGTTATTGGAAATTTATGCAATTTTCTTGCAAATCATCTCATATTCTAGGAAGATGAGAGTTAGGTTACCTTTTTTTGGCTTTTAACAGGGTCAACAGGGAGGAACTCAGAATTACAGCATGGGAAAACCTGCAGAAAGCAAAAGCTGAGGCAGCAATACGAAAACTGGAGGTTCTTTTCTGTTTTCTCCTTTCTGTTTGTTTGTTACTCTGGGAATGCACTAGTAAGAATTTGTGCTGTCATTTGTTGTTCATGAGTCCTGTTTCCTTTTATGTGTATCAATGAATAAAACTAGCTAAAATCGAATGTGTTAGATTTCTTAAGAATTTTCTTTGAATTTGTATGTTAGAGAATGGTTACCTTTCAGATAATAGCAGGGAATTGACAGAGAGCATTAATAATGATCTCTTGAGCTCAATGTTGCTCTACTATGGATACAAGGAAAATTGCCAAGTGATTGAGGGCTTCCTTTAAGAATTCAATAAGATGAAACATGCAGAAACAAAGAAAGAGTAACAAGAAAGGGAATAAGTATTATTTGTGATTTTTCAGCACAAATTTTCTTGTCATTTATTTTCTTCTTTTCTTGATTTCCAAATGCATTTTTAACATGAAATTTTCATTCTCTTCATTTATTTTCTTCTTTTCTTGATTGTCATGCATGATATGTCACTCTGAATCATTATCTCTGATCTTCTTGATCTACTTAGTGTTCTCTGAATCCATCATTTTTGTGTTCATAGTTAATTTTTTTTGTGGGGAATAAATGACTTGTCATGATTTCTAATATAGCATTTTGAAATAAAAACATTGATCATAACATCTGGATAACAGATTGTTAGTTTCAATTTTATTATAACTGCATAAGGCTTGCATTTTCAGGCTCATGTTCCACAGGATGGGGCATGGCATGAGTATTTACACCATTGCAATTGGTAACTGAACAATGTATTTCAGATGAAGCTGGAAAAGAAGCGGTCATCTTCAATGGATAAGATTATGAACAAGCTAAGATCTGCCCAAAAGAGAGCTCAAGACATGAGGAACTCAGTATTAGCCAATCAGGAGCATCCAGTTGCTAGGACTTCCCAGAAGGCTGTATCAGTCCGTAGAACCCGCCAGATGGGGTCCTTGGCTGGTTGCTTTACCTGCCGTGCTTTCTAATAGGATCTCCAATAATACCAGTCAGAAAAGCCCGGTTACATGTAATTTTTTTACAAGAAAAACAAATCATTAGTTGCATTAATGTTAAACATTAAATCCAAAAGTTATACTGTGATATTTATGGAAAGTTTTATTGAATTTTTGCCCAGGAAGGAGTTCACACCGGGAATAAAAGAAGATCGGTGGCATATGGCAACTCGCAACCCTATTAGCACTAAATTAGTGTTGACAGTTTTGCAGGGGCATGAAACAACACTTTCTTGGTCAGGATTCTCGTATAAGCTGCAACGCCTTTGTTGCCATATTCCTCCTGGGGATTCAATATGTCCAAATAAAGGAATTCCAAAATAAAATGCGCATGAAAGTATGTATGAAAATCAGCCTTGGGACATTTCTTCTCGTGATAGTGTGGCTTTGATATTGGAAGTAGCATTCATCTATTGTATTTTGAGGTATTCATAATGCTAGCAAGTGATGAGAGCAGGTAATATCCAGGGCATCTAAATTGTTATGCTGATTAGACACTTCGAAATGCTGCCATTACCATATATAATAATCACACGAAGGTGTACGTTAAGGTGATGAAGTGTCTGGAGAACAAAAACAGCCCCTTCACAGAGAAATATGCATATGAATTCACTTTCCCATGTGCTAAATCCCCTAGAAACCTTTATTTTGTTTTTTATCGGTTCATATAACAAAATCCTGTAGTGGAAATTAGGCATGCCATCCGATACCTGGGCTTTTTAGTATGTTAAAGTCTGTTCTAATGGATGGGATCTTCAAGCTCGAGGGTGAAAGGCAAAGAATCCAATCGGGTAGCATTATCATAATCTTGAGGTGAGTGAGCTGATAATCCAGGAATCACCAGCCCAACCAACCTAGCCAATCTCAAAAACCAGCCTTCTCTGTAGTCTGGACCCTTCGCATATGGCAGAATAAAACCCCTAATGAGCTCCCATATTGAATTTATGAACTTGGGTGCCGCCCATAACAAATTGAAATAGTTCTTGTTCGGCTCCTCCTTCATAACCTGAATACCATTACACAGAAAAACCCACTCAGAGTTTCTAGTCAAGTTCTTGAAATGTCAGAGAAGATTTTTTGACTGTATTTTAATCAAAATTTAAGGCGGAATTATCTTGCCCGGGAAAAAGAGCACTTGCCTTTCCCTTGTAGCAGCTGCTGAAATAGAAGCAGGGTCCGAAGTGCTTAAACAGGAGGGTTCTGTCATCGTAGGGCAACCTAGGAACCATGTCGTTGCAATAAACGTACCTCCAATAATTCACATCATACTTCACTAAATTCTCCGTCATAAACTTTCCGAATTTCCTGTCTCCAACCCTGGGTTGACCAAATGTGTAAACTCCTTCCAATCTGTCCAGCAACCATGTCTCTTCATGGAACACCAGCAGAGACACAAACAGTATAGCTAATGCTCCTCCCAAGCTGTGTCCTGTCAATATAAACTTGGCTCCCTTGTTTTTCTCCAACAGTTCTTTCAACATTTTTCTGATCGTATGGTAAGCAAACGGGTGGTCGCTGAAATTGCCGCTGTCCATTTTCTTCAGCCAACCTGCTTTATTTTTTGGAAAGCCTAGTGCTTTCATGAAGCCGCCGTGCACTCTGCCTGCATTAGGAATCCCAACCCACGAGACGTCCACATCTGTGCACCAGTCGTCTGCATTGAACGGTTCAGTGCCTCTAAATGCAACCACGATTACGTGTGGGTTAGCTCTTGTGTCTTGAACTAAGAAGGCTTGCGTCGAGAAGCGTTTCTGGTAATCTGTGTGTAAAAGGAGAGACTTTAATCAGTTAATCTATACCATTTACATATGATTTCCATGAATTTGAAAGTTGAACTCAGCATGTTAAAAGGATACAGGCGTCACAAAATCGCCTATAACTTTAAAAATTCACAAAAGCTGAAGATGAAAGCCATTGATTTATCCTAAAATTTGACTCAAAATTAATTTACTGTTAAATTTAATAGAGAATATATTTCAAGAACCCCTCTATCATTTTTAAATTTTCGGAAAAATTCAAGATCATTCTAAATTCCCATGGCATAATTTATACACAAGTTTTGAAGCAACATCTACAATAAGCTACTGAATAAAGCTTGAACCTTTGATTATCTCTTGATCGCTCGCAGCAATTACATCAGAGTTGGTAGATCCATTCAAATCATAACTAAAATAAACATCAGAGTTTCACCAATGACAAGCTTTCTGATTTTATTTGAGTTCTTTCATTTTCTCTTCTTTTATAACTAATTAATTAGCTCTCCTAATCTCACTCATTAAATTCATGTCAGACAACTGATTCCCACATTAATAATACTAATCGATCTGTATTCTAAAATTCATGTTCAGACACACATGCTTTTTATAATTGCTCTAGGTTAATAAAAATGGCATCATGCTTTCCCAGGAAGCAACTCAATGCAGATAATGAATGCTGTTACTTTATAAAGACCTGGGTCAACCAATGTTAGCTGTCAGGTTTTTAAGAATGTACAAGGTTGCTTCTCAGTTCTTACCATTCCAGAAATCGAAGAACCCAAAGAAATCCATCTGCACCAAAGAGAAATAAAAAAGAAAAAAATCATGGTTTGATAAATGGATCTTACAAGCTTCTCTCTCTTTTTTCCTTTTATAATCTTCTTCTCATATGAATCTGGGCCTGTTGGTCGTGGAAATGAATGGACGAAACTGACCTGCCAGTGATCTTTGACAATGTTATTGATGAAGGCTTTATTCTCATAAGACAATTTAGCAGCCATCAGGGACAATGAAGCGTAATATTTTCTGTTACTAGGTTTAATGCTCCTGTCCAACTCAACTCGAGTGTCAATGTTTCCCAAAAATGACGTGAAAGTTACCGATGATCTATCTGGAATCACGAGCTTTCCTGCATAACCCCGTTTAATGTTTTCATTAATATTTACAACACAAGTATAATTTAGATGATCAGCACTACATCTTCATGCAATTAACAATACTTGCTCCATGCATGCGTAGTAAGTATCTTATGATTTGTATTGTGGTCGTACACAGTATTTCTTTTCCACGCACAAGCAAGCAACAATTTATCGATGCAGGATAGCGTTATCTTTAAGGAAAGGAAACACTTTCAAGGAAACACTTTCCGGCCCTTCCCTTGTTCACCGGCCTGTTTTCGAAACAAGGGATGTGCTCTGTTTTCTCAAAGTGGCCCCAAAATCTGATTGAAACTTAAGCATGCTTACGTTGTGAAATGATATAATAAATTAATGATGCATTAGTGAAGACACACACACACATATAACAAAGGAAACCAGGACGTAGGAACACGAGCAAACTAGCCTGTTAAAATGTTGAGTAAAAGCTTGAGATGACCGCCGTTGCTTGACAGAAGATTTAGCCACAGCTCGATTACGTTTCCGACCATGGCCATAGGTTTTCTCGAGAGAAGTAGCAGTTTCTGTACGACAACGGAGATGATGATGATCCATCGATGACAAAAGTTTCCGAGCCTGAGCCCTTCTGGGCACTCAATAAAACTTCTTTGCTTCAAATCGGAGGAAAACAGTAGAAGGACGAGATCAAACAAACCGGCTTCTTTCGGCATCAGTGACAGATAACCGTCAGAGAATTCTTCCTCATTATCCATAACTTGGACTCAAAGCCGATGATAAGGGAGTTGCCGCGTCAATATCTTGACTATATATTGCTAAAACTTGGCAGAGGCATCTCTGCTTATTTATGTAATTTGTTCAGAGATGCCTTACAATTTGAATTACCTTAGAAAACGACCGCAGCTTGAAATTAATCCTTTGTAATATGTGTGCATGTATGTATGTCTATATAATATTCAGACAATTAGCCAATAAAAATTTTAGTTATGGCTTCACTTCTAAGAGATCTAAACATCGTTATCACTCTTACTCTTGTCTTTTGTCTCGACTTACCTTGCCTTGCCTTGTCTTGTCTTCCACCCTCGTAATTGCCACCATTATTGACATGGTAAAATTAAAAAATTCATTTAACAATAATAAATAAAAAAAATATTATAATTTTTTAATTTATTATTAATAAATTTATTTCTATCACTTTATTAATTAAATAGTTCTATCTAATTTTTTTTATTTTTAATTAATCTCAAAGATGGTGAGCTTTAATCAGAATATTAAACAGATTCAGATTTTCAGTAATGTATAGGTGGTCAAAATTTATTTTCTTTGCATGATTCCATCTACCGGAAGTGAAGTTTTGGTGGTTTGTTTTGTTCTTGGAATATCATTACGAATAGTTAAAATCCTGACAAAGACAGAGAGAAGTAAGAATATTGTCTTAAAACTCTGTATTGGATGGGAATCGAACTTGTTATTAGAGGAAGTGGGCATGAAGAACTTTCTTCATTAAAAAGACAAAGCATTTCAGAGGGTTACAAGAAAGGGTGATTGTCTGGAGGAACTTTCTTCATCAAACCCGAAAATCTGAACAAAGTAAAATCAATTTTGCCAAATTATGAGCTGCTGGATTTGGGTTGATGAAAACTATATTCTTAGATGATAAAAAGCTTCTGCTATCAGCCAGCCAATTTCTGGCAACTTTTCCTGCAATGGGGTTAGCATTTAGCCAATCTTATTCTAAAATTAAGGGTGTTAAACCAGACTGTAAAGTCAACTTGATGTCTGTGTATATACACAATCTCTGCTTCTGCAAATTCAATATCCCCAGTGAGCATTTCTTACAGGCACGTGCTAGCATTACTCGCCCATAACGAATTTCTGTTGATTGCACAAATTCCAGAATAGCCATTAGATGCACTCACAGGTCACAGCAGCATCATCACTGATTTTCAGTCATGGGGCTGCAGGTGAAGACCAACTAGGACTTCTAATTGATTGAGAATTCTCCTGTACCGTAGGAATTCAAGAGACTTTATATGAAGACATTAGTGCCTCTGAATTGAAACAAATTCTTTAGGGTCTGCGTCATAAGAATGAATTCCTCGAATGCCAAACAAGCCAGGCTATCGTAATAAACTATTCAAACTTCAGTTAAACAATCTAATCATTGAATCTTACGAGCGAAGCAATCAAAATATGTAATCTCATTCCCAATAACAAGGTTATGAACAAGGGATGACGCTTTCCAAGCAATGAAAATCTGGGTTCTTCCTAATCCATGAAAATTAAATATAAATATATCATTTTCTTATAAAACAAAGCATTAGGAACAGGAAAAAGTAATTTTCAATATGATTAATTTAACGAATTTAATTTTGGTCAAAGATAAACGATGATCCGGTGTCAAATTAGTTGTGTGGAGTAAAATTTCATGAAGAGTTAGGAGCTAACTGAAATTTGAAATTTCCACCATGATAATTATACAATGTTTAGGAACTGTCCAAGGTTGCTTCGCAGTTCTTACCATTCCAGCAATCAAAGAACCTAAAAAACTCCTTACAAGCTTCTCTTGTTTCCTTTTTTATTATCTTCTAATTCTGATGTGAATTTGGTGAGCTGGTGATCGTGGAAATGATGGTAATGGATGAAATGTACCTGCCAGTGATCTTCGACTATGCTCCTGACGAGGAGTTCATTCTGATAGGACAATTTGACGGCTATCAGGGACAAGGAACCGTGATATTAGGATCAATGCTTCCGTCTAATTCAACTCGTGTGTCAATGTTTCCCAAAAAGTATCAGAACGTTGGTGATGATTTATCTGGTTTCCCGAGCTTTCCTGCATAACCCTGTTTAATTTTTCATTAACATTTACGAAGCAGAAGACAGCACTGCATACATGCAATTAATTAATGAGCAATGCACTTGCAGGGAAGCACCCATGAAATAGAAACTGGAAACCCGCAAGAGTTCAGAAAAATCTCCCTTAACTAATTTCTTGTGGAGAGAAGTCCACCAAGTAATAGAGAATTGGGCCAATCTAGGTCTGCAGTGGATGTAAATCTAACATCTTACTAGAGGACGTGGGCTTCGTAGAAAAGTGGCTGCGTTCTTTAAGCTTGAATTTTGTATCACTCGCCGAGCTGCGCTCGACATGTTCTTTTAAGGTTAGCTTACGCTTGAAGCCATGCCATTCTACCTCTAAAGGTAATGCCACTGAGAAAAGTACAAAAAATGAATGGACCACGGATCACATTCAAAATAGGAAGTCAATTGAAGAAAGCAAAGGCATGTTGCAGAGCAAGCCATCTCGTAGTTGACGCCATGTGCAAATTTGATCGGCTTATTATTCATTATATGCATCTATATACACCTTACCTGATGGGTAAAGTATTATATTCTTGATTTGGTTTTGATATAGTGAATGATGCCATTCTAGAAGCAGAACAGGAACGAAGTTTTTTGTGATTTGTGCTGTGATGAGGAGCATCTCACCCATCCAAAACGTGAAAGTGAGGAAGAATATTGGCCCAATATATTAGATTGCCTTGGTGTTCTTCCTCACAAGGCTGTGCAATTGCTAATGCTAGTCTGCCATCCAAAACCGAATCCAACCAACCAATAGATTAGATTTTCAGGTCATTCAACAAAGGCTAACTGTTTACATTGTCATTTTCCAGACGTGGCTCGCTTCTCTCATTCACACTAGTGGCTTGTTATAGAACTCTCTTCAAATTTCTTGTATTTCCCGGACATTGAAATTCGTCGTTGAGCAGGAAGGGAATATCACTCAGATATTTGTGGATATTTAAAGCATGTCCAATGAAAATAAATACAGTTACTTATGGAGAGTCAAGGAGCATACCCTCCATTGACAGGACAAGAGGGCTCCCCAAATTCAAATCTAAATAACCCTCAATATGCAGATGTTGGCACTTCTGTAGGAAATCTTACATGGGTTTTCCGATGATATTTTTGACCATGTCTCACCCCCAATATCATCCGGCAGCCTGCCCTTGTCTTCATTTTTTTAAAACGATGCACACCACAGAGAATTGCTTGCCACAGGTGTTTTTTACTCCCAAATCTCTACATGATTTCATCGATGAGGGTTTGGTCCAACAGTCTAATAGTAGGACAATTTTTTCCTGGATGGGTCATAATTTTGTACTCTAAAGCCCAGCCCATTAGCAGCCCCATTTTTCTGACAACAGTTAAACATTAATAGGAAAGGCATGATGACAGGACTGTTTGCACTTTCCACATCTTAATTCGCAGTTTTACTTGGGAAAGCTTGGCAATTGATCCAACTACTTGGAACAAAATGGGTGAGGAAATAATTGTGTGAAAGGGGCAGCAAGCATGTCTTTAGGTTGGAGTCAACATGCACTGCCAACTTGAACCTGGACTATTAGCCACTGTACTCAAAGGTTGGCAGCTCGTAATGCTCCTGGAAAGGCATATAGCTCTCCGAGGAGACAGAGGTAATACATGATGTAGAAATCTTTCTGTCATCATGTGCTGAAACCTAAACGAATAAACAAATCCTCGATCCAATATACACATTCCATTTCAATCTGCCCCTTCAGTTTCTATAAACACATATGACAAAAGCCTCTCGATTGCAGCTCAAGAACAAACATCATCACTTGAAGTTCACGTGAATCTCTTTGAGTAAATGTGGAGTGATGGATACGTTGGTCACTTTCTAGAATTCGTATGGGACGGCATTCATCTTAACGTGACGTGGATGCCACATCAGATTGAGTTGACCAAGTAAATTGTGTTTCAAGTGTCGAAGGTGTCGATGGACGAAGACGTCATCACCGTGCCGCGGGAGAAAAGCCCATCCCCGCATTTTGTCAGTTCTTCACGTGGACTTCCCACGCATTAGACTAATGTTTGCGATCAAATACGCTCTCCTTTGCCCTTCTCACCTCTTTGCACAGCTGAATGTGCATGGAATTTACAATTTTGTTATGCTCACCTAATATTACTTGGTACTTTCAGTGCAATTGATCTTCAATATATCGACGTGTCACAGCTACTACACAGTTGGATTCAGCACGTGTTAAATCCAACTAGTCCGCTATATTTTCAGTGTCTGTCGTTTGTCATGCATGATGTTTGTACTCTTACTAGACCGAAGAAGCAGGTTCTCCGGGTTGCCGTGGATCAATTGTCAACAATTGACCTCAAAAGCATGGAGTTTTTATGCACCAATGGTCCCGAATTTACACCGGTGCCTTGGCCTATCGACAAAGAACCATCTATCTCTAGATTTTTCTTGGTAAACAAACAAAGATAGTTTTGCATACTCTGTCAACCCACCAACATTAATAATTCTTTGCTGTCATTAAAAGGGAAAAAAAGCATAATCATTATTTGGTTTCTCAAGAGCAACTGTGCTTTTGTCATGGTTCATATTGCTGTAGTTGGAATTGCGTGAATTTGAGAGTTTGCTCAGACAAAATGGCCACTATAAGTCCTTTTACTGACGTGAGAAAAAGAGGGAGAGAGATAGAGATAGAGATTCTATAAGGAATTGAATTTTTAACAGTTGATGAGCTATCTAATCCTGTCGATCGTAATAATTATTTCATAACAATGCAGCAGCCATTCATGATCTCTTTAATCAGCCTTTACAGCCACATAAGCTAACATATCAGTTCTAGATAGTACATTTATGCTCCAGCTAGCTAATCAACTCTTTTCTTAAACAAATAAATTAAGCATCTCCGTAATGCTGACCGTTCTGAACTGCAGGTTGATATACTTTTCCAATAGGAAGATAACTCTCATTAGTGAGTGCCGCGGGGAACCCTATCCCCGTTGCTCTCTTAGCCGCATCTCTCTCCAGTGATTGCACTTGAGTCTTTAAGAACTTCACATAGTGAATTGCTTCATCTAACATAGAGGCAGTGTTCATTTTGGTTCCTCCAGGGACAAGTCTTTGAAGTATTCTTATTCTCTCACTTATCCTCTCTCTCCTATGCCTTGCTGCGACACTTTGAGGATCCTTTGATATCTTCACATTCCTTCTCTTTGCAGGCTTCACTGATTCTGGGTCAATGTGAATCGGCTGCATGGCTGCAATCATGAAGATCGTTTCTCTCATTGCCGCTATTGAGTTCCGCTTCTGTGATGGTGTAGAATAAGAGTTTGCAGCTGATATATCACCATCTCCTCGCCAAAATCTTTCATTGGTTGAGTAGGATAAAAAAGATGGTATGGATGGTTCTTGAACTGGGGTTGTACTGTTAAACGATGTGTTGGACGGTATGTTTGTGAAAGAAAGTGACGCGACATCTGGGTTATTATTATCAATGAAGAGTAGCATGGAAGCATTGTTGGTGGCGCTGGTTGCGCCAGTGTCAGTTGGGGGCAGTTCAGCAACATCTTCATAGACCCCGTAAAACTCGGGAAACTTGTCCATCTGCATCATCATCTCCATCTGATCTTCTGTTGCAGACTCTACCCGGTCAATTTCCATGGCTAGCTAGCTTTAAAGGGAATCTAGTAGAAGAATGGTTAGATAAGGAAAAAAAGAAAAGAAAAGAAGATAAGTACTACCTAAGAGCTCAGAATTACTGAAAAATAGATGGACAGAGGGATGGGGAAGGTAAAACAGAGGAGTTTTATCAGAATGTGCAGCGAACGAAAGAAATAGATACAAAGATAAGGAGAAGACGTGCAAGAGAAAGAAAAAAAGGAATAAAATAGTCATATCGGGAACAGACTATCAATACCGTGAGAGAGAGAACACTACACATAACAACTGGTTGAATATTACATACATGCTTGTATGTAACTAACAGTATAATGATTTTATCTCTTTTACTCTTTTGTGATCACAAAAGTTATTGAGGTTCTGTTGCTTTTCTTTTGCCCGGTTAATTGAAACAAAAGTCACTTTTTAATTGACTATAGCATGCTTCATTTTGATCTGGACCATTGAAATTTTTGGACCACCTCTTTAAATAATGAGAGATAGACTCGCACTTATAATTAAGCAGTGAACAGAAGGAGTTTAATCAACCATGTTATATATCTATAACCAACGGAGCAGCGTACTACTTGTTCTGCAGCTCTTCCAGTTTAATTTGAAGGGCTCAGATCTACCAACTGTGCTTCCAGGGAGTATCATAAGTGCTCTTTCGTTGGTGCATGACTCATTATTTTTCCCTGATGAGAGCCATATTATGCAAAAATTGAGCGGAACTATTGGGGTTCTAACTTTGCATTAAAAGTTCAGAGTCTTTTAAGAACCCAAAACCCCACAATCACATGACAAGTGTCAGAAATCTCACCTGACTCCTAAAAGTGAGTTTCTTTACCGGTACCGGCGGGCAATCTTCTGTCATTGGGTTGGCCGGAGATTTACACGTGGCGATCGTTCGTACAAACCAGTGGATTACGGGGCCACTGCTGTGTAATCTATTCTTACAAGTTGCATTATCATGATATGCTGCTGCAGCTACAGCCTAAAACATCTATCTCATCAGCAACAGGAACGCTTTTTGAGACGGATCAGGGTCCCGATGCAACCTTCTTAATGTGCTCGAATTGCCATGTTGACCTATTAAGCACTCTGCTTTACTCTTAGTGATGAAATGAACTGGCATTACTTTTTATCGGTTGAGCTGTGCTGCATGCATTGCCCAACGCCCCCCCTATGCTATTTTTACGAGCGTTACAACTAAATTAAAAACTGCAGCTCCAAGTGATTCAAGGACCATAAATTTTACCGAGAAATGATCATTTTCTTGTGGGTTCTTTCTTAACATTTTGATAGAAAACAGTGGGCCTGTAATGGGGACCACCGACTGGATCAGCTCATAATGAAAACGATGTACACATTAATCAGGAGACATCTAGGGTTATTAATAAGGGTGCTAAGAGGCGGGGCCTCTTGAATGCGACAAATTTGATGTTTGCCGTTTTTGTACGAGACAAAAACAACACTCTTTCAATTACCTCGACGTTTAGTGACTCTGTTTATTCACGGCAAACCGAAAGTAAGTTGCTATGGGGAAAGAAAAGCATAAATACTATGAAGTTTTTGCAATCCGTGCACATAAGTAAATCAATGAAGCTGGTAGTGTATCCTAAATGAGACACATGAATGCATAACTAATGCTTCAATTAGCGTTGAACTTCTAACATCTGAGATTTAGCTGGTAGTTTTCGATGAACATGGCCAGAACTCGTGGTCCAATTACATAATGCATCGTCTTACCATTAAATCAATAAGGTTGGAAATTGAGATTGCATGCATCTACCTTCTTTTCCAATTCATGTAGTAATATTGCTAAAATGTAACAGTTTCTTGAACTTCAGTTCTGGGAAATGTTATCTGCGTGATTGGCTAATAAACTCTCTCCGAAGAGCTTGTTATTTTCCTGTGTTACGGGATTATTAGAAGTAAGACTGCCTGCAATTGTTGAACTGTATGGATGGCTTGTGAGCAAGATAAACAACTACAGCAATCTGATTTTTTACAGTGTAAGATGTTTATGATAAAAGGGAACTTAATTGGTGATCGAGTCTTTACTCTTTGCTATGGAATTGGTTATCGAACATCAATACGACAGTTATCCTTTGCAGAGGTGGAAGGTGGTAAAAGAAGATAGAAAGAGAGAAATAAAAGAAGTAAGAATGAAGAAACATCGGTCGTGTTGTTGGGTTGTTGCCTGCCGTCGTTTCTGCAATACCAATCCAAAACACTGAAAACCCTCCCGCTATTTCAAAACACTGTCCGGATTTGATGAACTGAAATACCATTCTCCCTCTCGTACAGAAACCCTATTAAAATATTAAACAGTGCGTTATCATTAACATTATTTTTTAACGAACAAGACATGGATAGAGGGACATGTTCTCTGCAAGATGAGACCAGTTGGACAAAAAGAATCCAGAGGTAGAGATCTTGCTGTTGGGTTGGGCCTTTCACTCGGCATTATCACGGTTGCACCACCTTATCTTCTCTACCCCACGTCCCATTTATTTATAATGCCCGTTGGATGCTGTTTATAATAAAATAATAATTCTTGGATCTCCCACTTTCTTTCTTCCCCCTCCCTTCCTCCCTGTAACTGCAAGCAAGGCGCTTTGTGACCCAAAGAAATATTATTTGTGATGCTCTCGATATTAAAAGGTTAAATAATAATAAATATATATATTATAAAAAATTTCATATAATTTATAAATAAATTAATTAACTAAAAATTTTAATTATGAATAATTATAAATTTCTAAAATAAATTTTAAAATTAAAATAACAAAAAAAAATCTAAAAATCTTAATGCGCAAGGAACCAACAAAGGTAGAAGTTTAGCCAAATTCATTCTCTAAATATACAATCCTTCAATCATTTGAAATCATATTAAATTATTTCGAGTTTTAAACTCTATAAATATATTAATTTTTTAAAAATATTTCTATTCAATTATCTTCTATAGGACTTTACATATCACTAATTACTGAATAAATCAATGTCACCTGTCAATGACATATTGTATGTAGAATAAATACAAGTAAGGTATATAATTATTTTTTTTAGAAAAATTATTTTTACCGTAAAGGCAAGAATTATGCACTCACTCTGATCATCGATAAGCCCTTCCATACGTATAAATACTTTTTAACTCGAATATAAAACTTGCTATACTTATAGTATCTCAAAGGTCTCTCGTGTATCATATGGAATAATGAACAATAACAATAATACAAAATTCAAAGAAATGGTCACACTAAACAATAAAAACTTCATATAATTTATAATTACTTTATAAGAAAGTAATAAAATTTAATATTTTAGCACACAAAATTTAACATTCATAAATACTAATCTTACAAAAATTACTTTCTCATTATTTTAAACAAATGCATATATTTATGCTTAAATACAAATGTATGTGATATAAAAGTAATTATAATAGTATAATCATGAATAAATACTGCTACAATAAGAAATATAATTATAAACAATCATATAAATATATAATAATATTAAAATAATACTTTTATAAAAATTTATAATTAAAAAATATTCTTAAAAATATATTCAAATATATACATGCATTAATTGTGATTCTCTTTTAAAAAATTTACTATGCTTCTTAATCGCTTTAACTTGTAATAGAAAAAATTTAGTATTCCACACTTTTACACAGTACATATAATTTTATTAGATATCAAATTATTCATAAAACTAAATCTTTTTACAGTTTTAATTTAAATCACTTATATTTATAATATTATGTTATATGCTAAATAACTCATAATTATTAATTTTTAGAAAATACGATACATTTTTAAATATCATAAAATTAAAATAATAAAAACACATAGATAGTAAATCATTAAAATTTTTGAATTTAAATTCATATTCTAACTATGCAAAATAAATTTTATTCTTAAAAACCTTTAATTCTGTCAAACAGAAATCAACAATGACTTAATTTTATTTAAAATTTTATAATAAATTATAAATATAAAATTTTGCCATAAAATTTTAGTATGATAAACTAGATATAATTAGAAATTAGTAGATAAAATTTTATAATTTTTTAAAAATATTTTGATTAACTAAAATAACTTCATCACTTGGTTATTTTACAAAAAATGAGCGATTTTTTACATCTTAAAGTCATATTCAAAAAATTATTAAAAATTAAAAACATAATAATTTTTAATCAAATAAAATTCATAATAATCTTAAAGATATCTAGTTTATTAACTTAAAATAGTTTTTAGCAAATTCAAAATACATAATTTTATAAAATTCACAAATTGAGTCAATGCCATAATATTACTTATGTACAAATTTTATTTTTCCTTACCTCTCTCCACAAATATATTTTTTTTAATTTCTTAATTATGAAAATTTAAACCTAACATCATAATCTTATTATAAGTTCCAATTATCATATTCTATAAAACTTAAATAACAAAAATACATATTATTGATAGCAAATTATTAATTTAAAAATTAATATAAAATAAGAAAAAAAAACATAATATTTTTCTTTTATCTTTTCCCTCTCTTTGTCTCTTATTCTTGTCCCTTTTTTTTTCTCCCAAGGTCAAAATTCTTAACACAAATAAATTCTTCTAGTGTAAAATATCAATTCAATTCTTAGTTTGACTATTTTTATTTATTTAACGTTAAATTTTTAATTTATTTTTAAAATATCCAATTATTTCTTATATAGTACATATATTCCAAAAAACATAACTTACTATCTATCTATAAATATGTAACATATATTAAAAAAAAAGGGTTTTGTATTATTCAACCAAAAATGGTCCTACTTTCTACATGATTTTCAACACTTCAATTTGGATGGCTTCAATCAAAGCATCTTAGGTTTTGGTCCCAACTTCATTGTGTTTTACAACTTAGAAATCCCACTCCAATCTAATAAGTTAAGAGTTTATAAAGAGAATTGAATTCACCAGGGTCAAATTTTATGTCATTTTGCCTTGCTGTTGTTATTTGTGTATTGTGTCATGACATGTATGGTGATCTTGCAAGTGCTTTTTGCTTTACATGAAAAATATTTGGCTGTTGGTTTACCCTTTCATGAATAAAAATGTTAACACCAATGCAATAAGCAGTGGCTGCTCATATTTTAAAGTTATGGAGAGGTGGAAATTGCTTGTAATAAATGAGTAAAGAAAGTTAATGAAGTGTTCTTGATAAATACAATTGGTAAAGAATTCTTTCCTTGCCTTTTTTATTCTTAACTTTTTATTAAATGTTGACGCTATTCATAATTAATGATTAAAATTATATTTTAATTTTAATTTTATATTTTATAATACAAATTAAAAATTTTAAAATGCAATAACGTTACCTATCAACACCTAATAAAACCAAACAATAAAAAAAATAAAGAGAGGATCAGAAACATGTTCAATACAATTATCTTAGTCCTTGTCTTCAAATTTATACGGTAGTTAGAGTGACAAGTTTCATATAATAAACAAAAAGTTAATTTAATTTATTTATTTAGTGTTTAAATAGCAAAAAATTATATAAAAAAATTATTTAAGTTTTCATGACAAAACTTATAAAACAAAAACCGAAGATTTCTCTTAATATTTATCTAATAAAATATATAAGTAATTTGCAATACGTATTATCTTTTATTAAAAATCAACAAAATAAAAAAAAATCTTAACCCTAAAATCAAACGTTGTTGCCTTTAAAGAAAGGAAGCAATTCAATAGTAATAACAGAGTTTTACTTGTTTTCTTTACTAAGCTTGCTATTATATGTAACAAGAATTTTTTTAAAAAATAATATTATTTTATTATTATTTTAAATTTCCAATTAACTATAATTTTTTTTATTAAAATAATTAATTTTAATAAATTTATTTTTATAAATAAATTATATTAATAATTTTAGTTGTATCATTAATTTTATTTAATTAATGAGTTTAAAAATATTTACAAATATTAATTTTTAGTTAGCTATTAATATTTATAAATATGATAATTATAAAAATTAATAATTAAAATATATAAATATTATAAAATTAATGCATAAATAGACTAAAAAAATTGAAAAATTAAGTAAAGTTTGGGCGAAACGCTCAAAAAATACAGTAAGATGAAAAGCAAGGAGAAGAGCCTGGCGCGTGCAATGCATGCACCTTGGGACATGTGCCTTGGCATGTGCACCACGTGTGCTCGTGCGCGTGGACGGAGGCCAGTCAGCCCCTGAGACATGCGCCGCCACATTTTTTAATTACAATTATTAAATTGTTTTTTTATATTATTAATTAATTATAATATTCAATAATTTAAAATTAGTTTGAACAATCAAAATAAAAATAATATTTAAAAAAATATATGTTAATTTCTTAGAGATTTGAAAATGCTAATAAATAACAAAAATTTAATATTTTTTAAGGTTATAATTATTATTTAATTAAATATTAATCAAATTAAATTTTTTTTTGTAATTTTTAATTTAGTTAAATAATTGAATTAAAAGTTAGTTCAAAATAATATTTAAATTATTCAATCTTATATATTCTTTTATACTTAATTTTTTAATTAATTTATTTACATTTAATTAAATAATATTTGTAAATATTAATAGTAAATAATTAAAATTTATATTTAATTACATATTATTTGAAAATAATGATAAACTAACTAAAATTTAATATTTTTTTAGTTCATAGTTATTATTTAATCAAATATTAATTAAATTTAAATTATTTTTTTAATTTAATTAAACAATTAAATTACGTAAACATTATTTTTTAGGATTTTTATTATTGTAATTTTTATTGCTAATTTAGTTAAATAATAAATAAGTTTTATTTAATTTTGTAAATTCCTATTTATTTAGTTAATTTTCTTTTTTTGTAATATTTAATAATAATTAATTATTATTATTATTTTACAAATACAAACAACAAGTCAACTTCAATTGAAGATTATTAAAAATTATCATTTTTATGTAAAGACGTACAATTTAACATGATTTACAAAGATAAAATCAGTAAAAAAGAAAATTAAATGTGGTACAGGTTAATATATTTAAGCAAACACATTTTAAGCACTTTCTGGATATTAGAGACTTATATCATTCGTCTATTTTTATTCATTATATGTTATTACACAATATACTTGCAAATAATGACTTTAATGAGATATAATTTTTTATTGGCGATCAAATTATTTATTTCCCGTATGTAAAGTTATTGGTCTTAATTTCAAACATTTTTATGATTTAGACCTACCTAAAAGTACACAATTGAGAGATACAGTTTTTAAAAATCAAGACATCATCACTTTAGATAATATAGATACAATTTTTGATGAGCTAAATGTTTTTTACTATATTAGACATTAAAATAGTGAGTGACACTTTTTCTACTTACTACAGAGCACTTATTTAATAGGAATGGAAGAGCTCGTACAAATTTTTTGATCAATTTAATAGATATCCATAAAAATCTGATCTATCTTTACAATATCTAATTTTTGCAACAATTGATCCTTTTGTAGCACAATAAATATACGAAGAATACTACATGTTAAGAACTGCAATCAAAACTTTCAAGAAAAAATACAATATTGTTAGAATAACTATTGCATTTTAAGTATTTATCACAAATATTAGTATTTAATTTATAATTTTTATTAATTGTGTAACACATTGAAGTATTTATAATTTATATGATTGTTACCACACTTCTTCCACTCCTTCATTACTTCATTCTCCTATATCGCCCTTCCACTCCTTCATTACTTCATTCTCCTATATTGCCGTAACATCGTTATCTTTTGCTGTCACAACATTATTCTTCAGTGTCACCATAGCTTTATTCTCCTGTTCTGTCACTGTATCATTCTTCTATATCGCCATAATATTATTCTTTTATGCCATCCTAACATTATTCTCCAGTGTTGCCACAACATTATTTTTCAGTATGCCATAATATTATTTTCCTATGTTATTACAATATCATTCTCCTAGACTGCCACAACATCATTTTCTTACGTGATCATCACATCCTTTATCCCCATTGCCATTATATTTTGATGATGAATTTAAGAGAGTTACAATGGATCAATTTGAAACATTAAGTCCAAATGTTCATGATATACGAAAGAATATTTATGACATACAAAAGAATATGCACATGGTTGAACGTGATGTTATTGACTGGGAAAAATGGATAAATGGATAACGAACTTTTATAAATGGATAAAAATGCCTAATTATTGGCATTTGTCACATAATGTCCCACCTATTCAGGTTATTATTGATAAATTTTAAACTGTATAAGAATGCTCGATTGATGTTATGACTTTTTTTGTGATTTTGTTGTTAATTATCTTATCATATGTGTATATTTTAATAGCAGAAGAACCATAAACCCATTAAGATGATTCACTAATTTACAAACAGCATAAGCTTACACCTACTCCCCATGAAAGTCAATTTAGGAGGACATCCAAGAAGAGATTACATGATAAAAGTCTTTACACTAATCATTTAAAGAGAACACATGTGGTCCCTTCCAGCAGGGCATTACTATATTATCTCCCAGATTTAATTATAAATCCTATTGCTCCTTACTAAGACGATTCATATGCTAAACATCTTCAATAGTTAGAAGACTCTGCATCTTCTACATCAACAATTGGTAAATTATTGTAAGTCACCCTAAGATCATCAACAACTACTTGCTCTGTAGTGACGTAAAGCAGCCTAAGATATTTAGACTCTGGCACAATATTACATAGAAAACCAGAGACACTGTACTCATCATCGACATCCACATATATAAGAGACCCTGTTTCTACTTCTGTAAAACTTGTTTTCAATTGAATGTTGAACTCTGTTGAATTAATTTGAGTGTAATGATATATCATAGTTAATAATTCATGATACTTGATATCTTTTGAAACAAATATGAGTTTAACTTTTCCACCACGGTATTTTACTGAACCATCAGGTAACGTCGTCCATGATCCTCCATGATAAATAACAAATAACAACATGTACAATTTTAGTCATATACCTGAAATGTATGAATATATTTATATTTAAATATTTAGATATTTAAACATTAATTTTTTTATATATTATAATATTATAATAAAAATATATTAAATAAATTTGTTAAAAAATATAAATTCATAATTCTATAAAAAAAAATAAATTATAAAACAAAAATTTCATAATATATGTGTGGGTTTCTATGTGCATGTGTAATACATTAGTTTGGCCATATTATAGCACATATACCTCAACTAAATATATAGATATTTAGATATTTAAATATTAATTATTTTTTAATACAAAAATTAAATAATATTTTAAAAATAAATTATATAAATAAATAAATATATATATTAAACAAATTTGCAAGACAAAAAATTCTTATTTCAAAAAATGATAAATAACAAAGTAAAAAATTCATTAAATATATTTGAAATAAATATTTAGAGATTTAAAATTAAATATTTTTTAAATACAAAAAATAAAATAATAAATTTTAAAAAAAAATAAATTAACACAAAATAAATTTAAAAGTTTTTTAAAATAATAAATTATTAAGTCAATGTAAACAAAAATTATAAAATAAAAATTTTATAAATTATATTTAACATAATTTTAATACATATATAAATATAATATCAAAATAAAAAAAAACATAATACTTTATGTTAACCAACTTAGGGTGTAAATAATATTTTGAGTTCGCCAACTATGAACAAAAATAAGTAACATTTTGAGTTGCCAATCAAGATCTAAAAATAGTGCTTTACGTTGGCTAACTTATAACAAAAGTAATACTTGAGTTGGCTAACCCAGCACATTGGCAACTTAAAACAAAAGTATTACTCCGAATTAGCCAACCCACAAAGTTGAAATAATGCACTAGTGTGACCAAATGGGGCACATTTTATTATGGACGGTAAAGATATTCCAAGAATACGAAATTCCATACTTTTATGGATCCACCTAGACTACTCTACCTCTTCAGTTAAAAATATGGAGGTTTCTAAACTTCAGTTCATCTCTGTCGCAGAGAGTTTCACTGTCTTGGAAATTAATAACTCCCACCCATGATAATACAGTGACAGCAGGAATGAAGAAAAGAAAGGAAAAAGAAAACTCCAGTGAAATTGCATTGTAAAGGAAAAGGAAAACCCCAGTGAAATTGAGTTGTCATACTTTATGGGAAACTTTATTCCTATGGGAATGTTGAATAAAGAGACGAGTACTCATCTACCAGTCAATGAAGGAACTTTCTCTCTCTTAAAGCTTGCTGGGTATTGTATGGGAAAGACACTGTAATCATTAACAATGTAAAAGATCATCTATTTTGTCCTAAATATGAAACAAACAAAGATACAGATTGAGGTTAAACAAAAACAGGCATAGCAAGTAAGTAGATCATGAGAATAAGAAGTATCCATAATGAGGAGAATGAGTGAGAATATTATAATCTCCAAATGGGAAAACACAAAACAATTTAACTCTGTTACCTCAAAATCAGCCTAGCAATTGCGAGCTATTCCATTTCTATATTAAAACTACCATACATGAAGCACAACAACAATTAGTTTAATTACAACAAAATCATCAAATTATTTCTATTTTTCCTATCGCATACAACAATTTATGAAACCATTAATTAACTTTTTTCAGAGCAATTTGCCACAAATAATTTAATTTTGTATTTCCAGTTAAAACGAAATTGCTTGAGAGAGAAACCGACCATTGTTGACGGATGTAAGCGTTTTGACGATGACGGAGGAATGGTGGCCGATGGACAATTAAGAACAATTATATTATCACTTGCTTCTCTTTTATATTAAAAAAGGGGTAAGAATACAAACTAACCGCGAATTGACGAAATCCAGCGGCCTGATGGCGTTTGAAAGGGCCACCGGCGACGAAATCACCCAACAATGGCGTAGCTGGTGGGAGGTAGAGCCGTAGAGGAGGGGAAAGTGACGGCAGAGGGAGTGAGAGGGTAACTAACTAGGGCAGCGCTGTTATTTATTTATTTATTTCTTATTTTTACTTAATTTTTTGTATTCTATTTTAATTCTAGATGGACATGAACATCGAACTATCATGCAGCCACCTATAAAATTATGACACGTGTATATTAATTTTTTTTTAATAAACTTCAATAAATAAAAATCTATAATAAATCTAATTAAGTTAATCTAAGGTGTAAATAGTATTTTAAGTTAATCAATCCGGATAAAAAAAATAATACCCTGATAATTTGCCAACTCATAGTTCAAATAAATAAATTATTATATTTATAATTTTAATTAAATTTTTGTAAGATTAATATAAAAATTTTATATAATATATATATATTTTTTAAAATTAATTAAAAATAAAAAAATATAAAAAACTTATTTTCTTTTAATTTATAGTTGAAATATTGGAACATATACTTTGTACCGTTGCGTGTTCTGTTGAAAGTCTTAATCTTCAAATTGATTGAAATTTGAGAGTTAAAAGTACGTGAAAAGATGAAGTGTATTTATAAATATATTTATAAGTATAAAAAGTAGGTTTAAGGATAAAATTGCTATAAATGGTTATTTTAGTAAGAATGTATTAAGAATAATTAGAAATGTTAAGAATAGTTATAATAAAATTATTTTAAAATTTTTTTAAATAAATTTGGTTAAAAAATAAAAATTTTATTAAAAAAATAATATGAAAATAAATTATCTCAAAAAAAATTCACGAGAAGAAAGAAAATGTATTTCATTGAGAGGGTTTTTTTTGTCAATCTTTTGGGACTAAATTTATTTTGTTTTTGAAAAAAATATTTTTTTATCATTTTTTTTTACAAAAATTGAAAAATTAAGAATATTTTTATTTAAATATAAAAATTTTTTTTATTAAAACTTAGATGGCGTGTACATATAAATGAAGTTATTTTAATTTTTTTTTAAAAAAAAATTGTAAAATAGGGGGGGCATAGAAAAAGAATAAAAACGGCGACGTTTTGGACAGGGCAAATTTGTAAACTTGGGCCAACTCAACAGATTGTGACTCATTAGAACAGTCAGCTATTTCATCCAGGGCCCAAAGCCTTTGCTGTTGTGAACCCAATTTCAATGCCTTGTGGATCCATTTTTTAGTCTTATGACAATTGACAAAAGTGTCGTTACTCCTCGATTAATTAATTTTCAGGTAATCTGATGGAAATCAAGACATATCAAAATCAATTAATAATACTCATATTTCAAAGGGTTAGTATGCAAATAGTCTTATTCATCATCGTCAACAAAGTTTATGTTTGTAATAGAAATGTCAACAAAAGTGTATTTAAAAAACAGGGAGAAAATAGAGAAACATAGTTTCGTGGTCATCGATACGGCTGTCTTTTTTGGCAACACACGATGATGGCCTTCCTTGAAGCATCTTTACCAGGATGATTGGTATTCCACTTTTAAGACCACGGAAGGCACCACTTTTTCTCCCCCCGTCTGCCCTGGACTAGACGCATCCTTCTGCACCACACGTGCAGTTTCTTTGTCACGTGACACTCCTCAAAAAGACAAATCTTTTCTAGCTCTCTACATGGAGGGTGTATTATATTGTATGAATCTGCAGTGTCCGATTAGGGCTGGGGGCTTTTCTTTTGGTATGAGATGACATTTTATTACAGACGGAAAGGACATTCCAAGGATACGAAATTCCATACTTTTATCACTCCACCTAGACTACTCTACCTCTACAGTTGAAAACATGGAGGTTTCTAAGCTTTATTTCATCTCTGAGTTTCATTGTCTTGGAAATTAATAACTCGCACCCATGAAAAACACAGTGACAGCAGGAGTCGAGAAAAGAAAGGAAAAAAGAAAACCCCAGTGAAATTGGATTGTCAAACTTTATGGGAAACTTTACTAGTATGGGAATGTTGAATAAAGAGACGAGTAAAACTATAAAAGAAAGAGTTTTCTTTTTTTGCTCATCTACCAGTCAATGAAGGAACTTCCTCTCGCTTAAAGCTTTCTGGGTATTGCATGGGAGAGAAAGAGAGAGAGAGAGAGCCTAGAAAAAGGGTAAGTGAGGTGTAGGGGGATCCAAAGACAGTTTTGAAGATACTTAAAAGTAGGAAAAGTCAAGGTTTCTGGTCATCACAGAAGAAGAAGTATAGAAGCCTTGATAGATACATTTCAAACCAAATATTTCGTCAGGTCTTATATTTCGCTTTCATCGAATTACCCACTGTTTTGTTTTTACTTTCTTTTGTTTTGTAAAATCCTGTGACTTTGTATTTGTTTTCTGCGTGACTGACAGTTCATAGAAACGAGAAATGGCCTTCATCAAACGGTATCATGATAACCTTCTTTTCCCTTAATCATCATAAGTTTGCTTTCCTTTTGACAATAATAGTGATGATAATAACATAATGACGCTACTAATTAGCAGGATTCTAAGAAACAAATTATCAGATGCGTGTCAGCCGCTTGCTCTTTATTTAATTAATCGTTTTTATCAGTCATTTGAATATTTACTGGCCAAGTATTTAGAGAAGCATGGACGCTGTACACTTGTACGTAACATTAATGGGACTTATCAGAGAAAGCCCTAGAGAGATAGGCAAGGGAACCGGCTATGGTCAGAAACGCTTCCCAGCTTTTTTGTTTTGTTAATACAACCGAAGGGGAAAAAGTCATTGGCACACTCTCTCTCTCTCTCTCTCCTGGATTAATGTAACTGAAACTTGCAGACATAAAAATCATGATGATAGGAAAAGTAGAGGATGAAGAACAAACCTGAGTAACAGCATTTAATTGCACCAATGAAATAATAGAAAGAACATCAAAGGAAAAGATGGTGTTGGAGATTTAAACTTGCTTTGATCTTCACTCTAATCAAAACCCACATGCGTTCATGGCTGCGGGAAACAAAGATGATACCGACACTAAAGTTTATTTACAAACTCACAAACACCCACCCGCCCGCTCGCACGCACACACATATTTCATTAACACTATCCTCAGATTCTCAGACTCAAGAGAAGAAAAAGACAAATCAAACAAGAAAAATAAGTTAACAAAAAAAATGTAAGAAAGAAAGCTAACATCTTTAATTAATCAAGGAAAAACTAACATGTGGAAGGAGGCATAAGATTTAACCCCAGATCATCCTTTTCCAAGACCAATCGAGCTTTGCTTGTCTCCATATTTCCTGGATTAAAAGCATACTCAGGGTGCAATCTCTTCTTAGAATGTAAAGGCACGCCGAAAAGCTTTGTTTTGCAGCTATTGTCGATGGGTTCTTCAAGAATCGTCAAAGAGCACTGGGAAGTAGTACTAGGGGAGTTCAACACATGTGTTTGAGGAGCTTGTTTAGGGTTCGGAGGATAATACCCAGGAAGCTGATTTAAAGGCTTCTGCACCAACGGAGTATTAGCACCAATAGGTGTTGCATATGGTGTGTTGGAAAGAAGCAAAGAAGAAGAGTAAGAATTACTCGGAGTGACAGGCTTGACATGGTTTTGCACAAAATAGATAATATCATTGTAAAGCTTTCTCATGTGTGCAAGCTCAGACACAAGCATATTGTTGCTTCTCCTCAGTCTCTCGTTATCTTCAGACAAGGCAGTAACGGAGCTATTATACCCACCGCCGGCAGCGCCAATGACCGAAACTGCGGGGCCACCTCTTGGTGGTGAGTCAGACCAGTTAGCGTGTTCATCTGAGTCAGATGGAGAGACGCTGACTCGGTTTGGAAAGGTAAAGAAACCTGGACCGCTAACCAGTGGAGAATGCGGGTGCTGATGGTGGTGATTGTTCATAGCAACTTGTGGTTGAGCAGTTTTTCTTCTATGGATCTCACAAAGTAAGTGCTTCTCGCCCTTTTTGAAGAACTCATTTGCGAACTCCCATCTGTCTGGTACAATCTTTCTAAAACCCTATATTTTATTAAAAACAAAGCCAAAACGAAGAAGAAAATCAAAATGAGTTTTCATTGCAACGAAAATGACAAGAACAAAAACACAGCAATCTTTTCAAGACAGAATTAGTAGATTTGTAGCACAGGACATACATAGGTATTGAGTTGTCGAACAAAACTAGAGAAGTTGTTGTGCTTGAAATAGTTTGGAAGAAGATCGCGCGCAAACTCGGGTGGACGCCAAACGACGAAAGTGGTGTCGTCTTCTCCCCAAGAGACTATGTGGTCTGTGGTGGGATCATCAACGAGTTGGTAAGTTTTGGTAAGAAATGGCGCCGGAACTGACTTGTGAGAGTCAAGTGAAAGCAAGATGCCTTCACAATTGTCAACCATAATCGCCATTTGAAAAACCAAAGCAAACCCAGAAACTGTTCCAAGTCAGAGATAGAATAAAGGAGAAGAGAGAGTTTCTGAGAAGCAAGCAGTTGGGTTGGGTTGGGTTGGGGCTGTGATGGGTAAGTGGCAATTCCTGGTGGATAAAAATGATGGGAGAGAAGAGGGTGCGTAGTACTGTGTAGAGCGGTTGTTGTTGTTGTTGTTGTGTGTGGGGGGGGTTTTAATTTAAAATTAATAAATATTTGTCGTGTGATATTATATTTTGTTTCCCTCCTCGGTTATGTAGTGAGAGAGAATATGTGTCTGTCTGTCTAGGACTGTGTAGGAAGTGCCTTTCAAGACAAACCCGTGACTTCCCCCTCTCTGACAAGGTATCCCGCGCACACCCACTTAAAAAAATCAGGCACAGAACAGAACAATTGTCTGTGCAGCCTGTCTTTCAAATTTACCTTGCCGCCCCTCTCCCCCTTCAATTCTACTCCTACCTACCTTACTTCAATAGTCAACGCTTCGTTACCACCCAGTATTGTATTTTGATTATCAATTGTAAATAAGAAAAGAATCCACACCCCTCCCTTATTGCATGCTCTCATAAATAGTAAATTTAATAGAATTAAAATTTATTTAATAATTTAAATAAATATTTATATATGACATAAATAATAAAAAAATTATTTAAATTGCACGTGGAATAAATCATAAATTTTAAAAGATAGAGTGTGATTAACTTCTCTAGTTTGGTATAAGAGTTATAATGAAATGAAGTAAGAGGGGTATTTTGGTAAAAGAGAGGATAGTGTAATTTGAAAAGAAAGGAGAAGAAGCAGGGAAGAAGGGAGAGGTGGATTCACTTCACGTCAAACGAGTGTCCTCTTTCCAATTTGTAGCTTTGCCCTTGTTGTTTAATGACACCAACCAAACACACACACACACGCTCTCCAATTTTCGAATCCCATCATTTTCTACTCCTACTTTAGCCCTAGCAGATATAAGGTAAAGGGTACATCGAACAACGTAATGGGATTTAAAGCTGTTGTTTAGGTGACGACATTTTCTTCTTCTTCTTCTGCTGCTGCTGCTGCTAGCTTCCACTTATTTATCTTTCTTCTTAAATAATATTCCAAACTCCAATGTCATGTACACATGCTGCTCTCTCTCTCTGTCTCTGGTTACTACTACCTTTACTTACTAACTTACAAATTGTATGGACTCTCTGTCTATGGCCTATGGATGGCCATTGCTTTGCTAGCTGTTACTGATACGCTATGCTTTGCTCTGAGCCTCCAACTTCGGTACTTACTGGGCTCGGCTTCTCCTCTTTCTTTGCTGATGTGTCTCAGGTGATTCAGTTGAATTATTGGCCTCAAAAGTTTCTGTGGATTGAATACTCTCTCTCAGTTAATGTTTTTCTGTTCATAAAATAAAAAAATTGAATAGTAAACTGAACAGACATAACCGAAAGGCAGTAAGCTGTTTCCTGGTTTTAATGTTACAATCGTCCCAATGTCAACAAGATTGCATGAAAACCAGTGTGATTTAATGGTTAGTACAGATGATAGGATCCTATAGAAGTGAGAAATGCATAATTGTAGTGATGAGTAAGCCAACAGTAAAGAGTAGGGACAGAAGCATGTCCAAAGCGAAACAATAGGAAAATGATGACCAATTATTTCACTTAGATACTCAACTGATTGTTTTGATCATGTGCTGTGATTCTCATTATTGGAAAAACAAAGTTAAATTGTCCCAGTTCCCCACCCTCCTATTTTCCCTTTTTCTTTTTTATTCTCTTAATACTCACAAGGAATTCAAATCTTGTTTCTTGGGTAATTATCTCAAGAAACAGCGGAAACCTGTTAAAAGAAATTCCCCGAAAGCAGATGAGACAGAGAGAGAAAGAAAGAGATAGCAAATTAATGCAATAATTTTACAACCCTATGCTAGCTACGTACAAGTACCCACATGTATAATTTAAACGAAGCGAGAGGAAATAAGAGGGGGAAGTGGAAGTGCTTGCATGTGACATTGAATTGTTTTATCTTTCCTGTAGATGTATGTAATACAGAGAGAGAAGAAATTAAATAGACAATAGAGTAAGAAGCAATGTCAGCTTCAAGTCCCGATATTCAATTAGAATGGGAAATACTTTCTTTGCCTGGTCTGAGAATACCACCTTCTGAAACTTGATTTACTCTTTTCTCTTCTATCTTTTCCTATCCTCTCCTTACAATTATTAATTCTCCCTCAAGTTCACATACTTACTTACCGACTTCTGCAAGCAGTCGGTACAAATTTTGCAGCGGCTGACATGGAGACAGTTCTTTCTATTAACTTTGAGGGTTCTGTGTCTGTGCGTGTATGCCATTCTCGTGATTATTGTTTTGGTTTTTTCCTTAGTAATGTCATATATTTATTACCACCACTATGTTCCCTTATTCATGTTCCATGCATATTTCTGGGAGGTTTCACATGTGTAACTCTCCCCAAACCCAAACATCAATCTTAGATGCTTCCAAATTCCAACAAATATGTTCCCCGCAACCCCATTTCTTTTACTGCATAATTTGCCAGATAGTAACATGATCAGAATCAATTACACGCAACACTTGATCATGATCATATCAACCACCTAGTTATTGTGTAATTAATTAATTAATATCAGCTTAATTATCTAGTAGATTGATAACCTAATCATGTGGTAATCTAATCCATGAGGTGATTTAGATTTCATTAGCACATATAATATATGCATGGTGGGTCTATCAAGTATTGCACAATGGGACCTACTCATTGATGAAGATGAACAATTTCCGTGTACGAGAAGCTTACGAATAGTTGGGATAATTAATTTTTCATCGAGCATTTTTGTTTGTTTCGGACATTGATGAAAGAGATCAGCCCTACACAGCATGGAAATCTAGAAAAATAAAATAAGAAATGTTGATATTATGTATTCTTGCAAGTTGTCAGCAACTTGACAGATCCTCCGGAACGCACCACCACGATGACTAGCAAAATCATCACAACACAAACACTGTCTTTCCATTACCTCTAACACGTTGAGGTGCCAAGAAGATTCTATTCTAATTTATAAAACGCAGTGAAAAGTGAACCCCCGCACACACTCACGCCATCCTTCCTCTCACATGACCACCGCTGATGCCGTTCAAAATGTTGTTGTATCTGGGAACTGAGAACTGAACAATACATGAACTTGTTGTATATTAAATGTAGAATGAGAATTTCAAGGAGAGACAACTTAGAACACAGAGCGAATAAGGATAAAACCTAACCCTATACTATATATAAGCTAGCTAACGCATGAATAATATATTCAGAGAACTATCCCTGTCTCTCTATTTTAATTTCTAAAGTGAAAGAGAATCAAAATCTATATTCTACACGACAAGCTACAGGGTTCTTTCTTCTGTCTCTTCTCGCACTTTCTTTTGGCTGTTTCACTGACTACTCCTCTTCCTCACCATGGCGAGAAACGCCAAACCATATCTTATACCATATCATATTTGAACTCAAGCAAGAAATAATTCCGGTTTAATTTATGCTTGTTTCAAGGGTCATATTTGTATGGAGCTGGCTAGGGTTTTCTTAAAGAGAAGTTCAATATCTGCAGAGGAGATGGTTTATTTCTGAGAAAAAAATTAAAGAAAAAGGGGAGAATCACGAGGGGTATGGATCCCACGAGGAAATGGCACACTGATATAAATGGAACGGACAAGATACCCGTTTTGTCTTTCCACTGCATTTGCATGCACTTCGTGTACTCAGAGGTTTTTGTCCTTGGTGTTATTTATGCGATTGACATATCTGTCCGTTTAGATGAAAATTATAAATCCAGTCACACAGATAGCTGTACTGTCCTACTATTTACAATAACGGAAGGGAACTTGCTATTCCATTGGATTCTTTTCTTTTTTCTCTTAATTTAACAAGATGATGATTATATATACTTAATAATAAATTAATTAAAACAAATTTTAATTTTTTAATTTATATTATAAAATATAAAATTAATTTATAAATTTAATTCAACAAGTAGACAGGCTTCAGGAAGTTTTCAAATGCCCATTAGTAAACAGAATCCTGCAGGGATACGAAGAATTGATAACAAGCTTTTTCAGAGCCAATGAAGAACTTGCTTAACCATTCCTTTGTCTTTATTAATGCTTGTTCTCTTTACTCTTTCTTCTTCAAATTCATCAATGTAGTTACGTAAATAATAGATGTATGGTCCATCATGTCTCCAATTACAAGCAAATGGCTTGAACAAGAAGAACGTATCCTCTCCCCCCTCATAAAGAAATTACGTTTTACATTTATAGGAGATAAAGTGAAGCAACGAAAGTTATTTTTTCGATTGATTAAAGAGAAAGGAATCTATTGATAGAGCATTAGACTAATGGATCATTTGGTTTTGGATTCGAAAGCGAGCTCTGTTCCCATACAAAAGACGTTAAAAAGCAGCTTCTTCATTCCTCCAAGGCTAATATCTTCAGCATTCATGGGTTCAAAAGTTTATACAAGATATCAAAGAATTTAGACTTGCATGGTCTCTTTGGTTTGTCACTTGAAGAAAGCTCATTTTAACACACTTTGGAGAAGGAGAGAACAAGTTATATCTTTCCCTTCCTTTTCTTTCTTCCCTTCTTTCAATTTCTTTCTTCCCTTTATCGTATATACAGATATATAATAATAGATTGATCAACGTTTAGTATATTCTACTGATTATATAATTAATCCTGTGAGGATCGACGCACCAAAAGTAAGCCATTTACACGATGATTGATCAAACTTTGATGGGTGATTGAGTCTTTTGTACATTCCCCTAGATGAGGCCATGGGATCTAAAAACATGGGGCCAAAGTTAAATTTTAGTACTAGCTATAACATTAACAACTATGTATGACCTAAACATGATTAAGGAAAAAGTTAGGATTAGAACCAGAATGTCAAAAAGAAAAGTAGATCGTGGAATGGTGGTTATTGTATATATAATTTGGTTAGAAGAGGGGAACATAAAGGCTGTTGGATCACATGCACATCACATTCCTTTTCTTCTTCCTCTTCTCTGCTTTTCATACTGCCGCTGATGAACGTTAAAGAAAAGGCGTTTAAAAAGAAAAGAAAAGAAAAAAAGGTCCCACAATTCAAGGCTGCTGCTACTACAATCTCCTCAATCCAAGGGATTCCTTGTGATGATCAACTTAGTTTGGGTCCCTCCATCATCTTCACCATCATTTCATGCATATATATCAAAGACCCACCTCTTACGTCGATTACTATCAAAGCAAGTGCTTAAAAGTGGCATTTTTTTCTGATGACAGCCAATAATTCATGATATAAAATTGCAAGCTGATTCTGCTGCATGCCTTCATCGAAATTCGTCAACAGAAAATAAAAACTATTTGTAATTGATGATCGGATGGTGATCCATTCTGGGGAACTGCAGTTATCACCAAATCATTTGCAGTGTTGGGTCGATCCGGACTGTCCAGTTTCTCTATTATTTATTTGTTTATTTTTTGAAATATATTCCATTATAATCATGGAAATATTATTGCCACCTAATTATCCACTGGGAAACCCCTTTTGCCTGGTCAATCATGTCAAGCAAAAAGCTTGCAAGGAATAGATCATTCAACCAGCGCACACATCTGACGGTCCATCAATGTCACTATTTGATTTTCACACGCGCCACTACCAAGAGAAACTACTAAATATGAACCACTATTCCCAGTCCTAGCTAGGGTTTATTTGCATGTGTAAACAGCTCTTGTATTTCGTTGTCTTTTAGTTGTTGGAACGAAATTAAAGAGACTGAAAAAATAACATAAAATCCCAGAATAGAATTCAGATTTGAACAGAGCGTTGAGACAAAAGACCTTTAGTTCTTCCTAAGACCGCTGTTGCCAAAAGTGAAGACGACAAATAGCAGAAATTCGGACAGTGCAGTTACCATATTTGCTGTTTGGACGAGTGAAAGTGAAACAGATGTGAAGTAGGGACCAAATTCGCTGTCTGAATATTCATTCGACGAGCATCACAAGTTAGCTCATGATTTTCTTGGATCAAATTGACTGAATGCTTTTGGAAACACGAATCTGTTCCGGATTTCCTCGACGGTAATTGAGTGCCGAGGTCTTCAACAATCTATTCATCTATATTGAAGATGGGGTGGTAATCTTACTCAGACAAATAAAATCTTGCATAATAATCCGGGGCCATTGATAATTAAACAACTAGCAGTTTATCTTTTCTTTGCAAAATAAATTAACCAGCAAACATTATAATTGAGCAGCAGGTCGGCGTGCAGGATTGTAAATGCTTCTTTATAGAACATAATAAAAAAGACTCAACACGACATTCAATAGGTTAATCATAGACAATTTCTTAACTTTATATCTATGCTATACCCACAAATTTCCTTTTTCTGTCCATGACCAATCCAGTTCTTTCTCAGTGTTATCTCTGTTCTAGCTAACATAAATCTTAATGATTTATCTGTTGATCCACACTGGACCTGTTACTGAATAATTACACTGCACTAGGACAGCACATGCTGTTTTAAAGATTAGATAATTGAAACAATGGAGAATGCATTTTTCTAGAGAAACGAGGTAATTTGAACAAAGTGTAAAGACAAGCGCTCAAGCTATATGCGATACAAATATAGAATTCAATTGCAGACGGGGATTTGGTTTGGGGTCCCTTTACAAATGAACTAAGCCCCGTACTCGAGGCATAGCTGCTGCTGCTGCTGCAGAGGCAGCTGTGGGTATCAAAAGCTACATGTACTCGTCAGTTCAAAATGGAATATTATTAACTTTGACAGCGTAAGAAAACACTGAACACGTACATATTGGAATCCCATAAAAATAATTCATGGATCGATGTGCCTGATCTCTGATGAAAAGAAAGGCAAAAGAGAGATACAAAGTGGAGGTAAGCCAATAGAGATAAAATATGTATACCCCACAAGAGAAAGCAGAAAAAGAAAGGAGAGAAAATCAGCTTTATGGGGAATAAGGTTGGTTTTAGATGATTGAACTCGAGTAAAGTTACTCAATTCCTTGATTAAAATTCAAATATATACGTACTCAATTAATGATATTGATCAAAGGGTTTTAGATGATTCCTTTAATTAATAAGATAAAACAGAAAAGAGATAAACGGTACAAATGAAAAAGTAAAAAAAGATAGAGGGACATGACAGGACTGAGATCGGCTAGGGTTTGGCGGTGGAAGTGGAAGTGGAAGTGGAGGTGGAATAATGAATAAGAACAATACTACTACACATAATAATAATAAGATATGGCAGATAGTTATAATCATGTAAGAAGCATATTCACTTTCCTCTTTGTCATCACTTTCTAAGGCATGATTAGAAAAAAGTTTCATCAATCTTCTCTCCCCTAGAAAAAAGTTCCAATACTATACCCACCGAAACCAATCAACTTGGTTCCCAAGTCTTCTACCTTACAACTCTAGCTATACAGGATCATCAGCTAGCTCGTCTCAAGGCTCAAGCTCAATTTTCAGAATAACAGGCTATTCAGGATGCATGCAGATGCAGGTCGATCGATGGGAAGAAATAGTTGTGACAATGGTTGCTCAACTACTAACATATATGGTTGATAAACTACTTCTTAAATATTAATAATAAGTCCATGTAATATGTTGTATCATTAACCGAATAATTGGCAGGGTTTGAGTTGTAAACAGTGCATTTGAGGTACAAAGTACAAACTCTTTTATTTATTTTTTTTTACCAAGTTATGGCGATCAAGCACACAGGCTGGCTAAAGTCAGCAATTTGACTGAGAAAAATATGGCTAATTGATGAGATTCAACTACCAGTCTCTTCTCCGAGCGACCCACTCTTTTCACCGAAAATAATTTTGTCACTATGTTCATGGAAAGCTTTTCTCACAGTGAATTATTCAGTGAAAATGTAACTACTCGCAAGATGAGTGATTAGACAATAAAGCAAAATTGGTCTAGTCCAATGGGTTTTCATTTTGCCAAAACGCAGCTTGGTCTAATCCAGAGCCGGGTCCAGGAGAAAACGCAACCCAGTTTGATTCCGTTACTAGGCCCTCAGTGTCTTTTCAATACGCGATAATGCAGCCAGTCTAGTTTGATTACTGGGCGGGTTTCTGTATTTCCCAGTTGAAGGAAGACGTCATCCCAGAGCTCTTCCACCCGCATTGGGCAAGTACATTTTCATGAAACCTAGAGAATGCCATGGGACTTTCTTCTAGAAATAGGCGTAAGCTGTATCCCTAAATGTTACAATCCACAAGAGATTCAATCGTGATCCCATCCCAGCTAACTCCAAGAAAGAGTCCTAGCAGACTTTCCTTGATGCATTAGGATACGTTTGCGATTCATCTATAACGAATACACACAGTTACCACTTGAAGTTGCGTGTTTGTGACTGCACGCAACCAATTCACCTAACTCACCAAATCCCACAGATAAAGAGTTTGTGGCTTTCCTTGGTCTCCCCTTACATATTCATCAGAAACATAATCAGTATTACATGATGTCCAAGGACTAAGATAATCTGCATCATAACAATTTTAATCCAGCACCGAGCATTACCAATGTTCTGGTACCGTGTTTTAGGCATCCAATCCAAAAATCCTACAAGACCTTTTCCGCGTGCAATTCTACAAACCTTAAAATGCAAGAAAGTGGGAGAAAAGTATGCTAATACAGGAGTGACAGCTAAGAAAGGCAAACAGGTAACAAGCAATCATCAAAATAACGAGAAAAGCGGAATATACCATTAGCGTAACATTAAAACTAAAGCTCTCACATTTTATATCCGATTACATATAGACCTCCATGCCAATAAACTTGAAGGATTGGCACAGGGGACAAAAACTAAGCTTACTTTCACAATCTTTACACAGACAGAGATGCTTACAAGGTAACAAAAGCATGCATACTTCATTGACTCTACAAACCTTACAAGTCATCAACTCTTTCATATCATCGTTTTCCCTACAGAGAATATGGAAATCGATGGGATGGCCATTGCAGCAAGAAGCAGTATCATCGACCTCACTATCACCACATCCCTCTTTACTGTCTCTACTTTGAGCATATACGTGCTGAAGATTAACCTTGAGGGCGCTGATCATATTTTCATTGTATCTGGCCCGCTGTTGCCAAGCACCTACTTCCACAGTTAATTGTTCCATTCGTTCTTCAAGCTCCAGATTCCTCTTGTTAATATTCTCCACCTCAGCTTCTTTCTCACGAAGTTTCTGAAGAACTTTCTCTTCCACAAGTGAGATGGTTTGAAGTTGATTAGCCTGAATCTTCTCTTGAATGGCTTGGCGCAATTGGTCACTCTATCATATTGATGCAGAACTTAGAAATAAGAACAATCAACTACAAAAATTGCCACTTAGCTAAATCATGCAGTCACACAGAAAAGAAAATAAAGCAACACAATCCATTGTTTGACACAATATGACAATGATGTTATAGTCACTCATTTTTTCTTTCACAATATACATTTAACGGAACAAAAGGCAAGCATACAAGAGGGTATGGAATGGCAGAGCGGCAAATTGATCAACTTGAGATTGTAAATAGCCCAGGTATTAAAAAAGACAGAATAATAAATATATATTTTTTTTATAGAAGCCAAACCTTAAAACAATAACCATCAACTTTAATTCAGAGAGAATAGAATAAAACAATTATGTTTTCTAAAGTTAATCTTAACCTAATTAAGCTCACAAAGAGGAGAAGCAAACACCCATACGCTTAAAACACCAAAATAATAGACAGATGTGCTGAACCAAGACAGTATTGTGATTGTAAAAATACAATACAATTCATGCATAATTTATTGCATAGGCAAAGGGTCCAACTAAGTACATTTCCTAACCACCAAGAAGTTGAAGGGAAACAAATGCCACCATATCCAGTACAGCTGGAATTAATTTCCCTCCCATGAGGAACAAAAAAATACGAACTCTTTCTTTACACTACCAACAGCGGGATCTTACTCTTACAATGTCCAAATAGAACACGAACAAAAGGCAAACTACCTATTATCACACCATCTACAAATGGAAGGGTGCATACACACCAGACCAAGCATTTATTTCTCAGACAACCATCTAACAACATTACCAAACAACAAAAATCCAACTAAACAGATTTTGCACTTAGTAGCTCCTTTTTGGCAGCAACATGTAGCGCATTTCATTAACTGGAACCTAACATGTTCCATATAAACGAATTTAAATTAATGCTACTGAGAGCAATGTACTAGAGAGGCCACTATAATCAGAAGAGAAACAGCTTGCGTTGATCTTTTGCGAGTATTTTTCTATGCCATTATTTTAAGTCAGAAGGTGCCACTTCAAATTTCTAGGTGAAACATTAAGGATGTATCAGTTCCTATGGGCCGTGCAAAAGCTTAACTGCCTTTGCATTACAATGGGCCAACTTAAAACTAGGGCAAGAGCTATTCTTACAAGTCAATGCATGTATATATCGAATAATGGTAAATTACTAAATTAGAGAACTTTCTCATGTAGAGTGTCTAAGAATTGTCAAGTTAAGTACTATCACAAGTAATCCTCACAAATAGGACTAAAAGTAAACATAAGAACTTATATATATGTGCACATTCAATAGTGAATATACCCATTATTATTTTAGATTCCGTAAAATAAGCTAGAAAATTAATGTTTCAAAATAAAATCAAAACCACTCAACAATTACTTCCTACAAACATGCAAAGTAATTACTGCCAGAATCTTCACCCGATGTTTGAGGAATCTATCAATCTCAGCATCCTGGCACTGTAGTTCACTATCAATGTCATCACCAATAAATGACATCAAAGCTGAGTTTGCAGAAGAAGCAAGTCGTGTATTGTCAAGTGACAAACCTAACCCTGTTGACACTGGTCGTTGCTGCAAGAAATCAACCGACGATATCTGTGAACTGTTCTCCAAAAAATCTTGTTCCTTCAATCTTTTCCTCTTAGGTTCTAAACCATGGTTCCACTGCAAATCAACTCCCCCATCACTCCCATCTGTTGCATTTAACGGACCAGGTGCAAAACCAACAACATGAACTACAATAACGCGTGTACCAAATTTAGTCAGATTAAAGAAAAGAAAAACTTCATTAAAGATTGATAATAGGAAAAAATATTAGCTATATCTATTTCTGCTATCAATATGATGGGAACAAATGAAATGAAATAGATTAGAGCTTAGAAGACGAACTATTCCACTCAATGAATTTCTCTATTTGTGATAAGCATGATTAAACACAGCAGAAAATTTAGCTCAATTTAACTGCTCCAGCTAGTTCTTCTCTTTTTCATTGTAAATTCCAGGGAATCAAATATCGATTTTATATGGTAAATTAGAAGAGACCCTTTTGCTTTCTTTATTTTCAGGGTGATTATCAACATTAAAGTGAGCACGGACAGAGATAAGAAATGTTACAGGGAGGAATGTAGGAAGAATGTTGAGACTGATCCTGTAAATTATTCGCTGCGTTGTAATAACCTACAGGCTGCGAAATCTGGCCGTTGATTGTGTATAAGTTCCTGAAAATGATGAAAAATGAATTATTCTAAATGATTATAGAAAAATATTAGGGTTTGACAAAAAGAAAAAAATTTCAACTTTGAAGACGTAATTACCTGAAGTTTTTGGAGTGCTGCCGCTGCTGTTGTTGAGGCTGCTGGTAGTGTTGCTGAAAATGATCTTGATGCAGAGCCATGTTCAGAAACAAGTCTCGACTCCAGGGGGAGGAACAAGGGAGAGGAGTCTTGTATCATTTATGAGACTGGCGAGTCCATTTGTTCTCAATATTCTTGCTAAATGTAAACGGTGACCACAATTTTCATTATCTTGTCAGAAAGGCCCTTAAAACCTAAAGTTAATCGACTCTTCTTGGACCGGGCCTCCGTGTTGAGGCTTGGCTCCAACAAGGCCTAAGCGCCTGGCTAGCCATAATTAAATTCGACCGGCCTGACTGCGTACAGACAATTCTCCTAGTGCACAAATTGTATCCGCCTGGAATTTTTGGAACCAAGCCTTCCTTGCTTGCGTTCTTCAAGTCTACTCTTTCACTGGAAAAACTACACAAAAGAAGCAGTGATCGATCATCAATAACAGTTGTTTCCACTAGTTACCTCTTCGTCGCATGGTAAAGGAAAATTGTTTTCCCTGTATGCTATTATGAACACATGAGCACATGTGGACCCCCAACACGATAAAAAACACACTCTTGAAAGACATTTGAGTCTTTGTTCCCCTTACCCACCTCATGTCGTCCTTTCAAAGCTATGAGTAAGACTCTGTGACAAAATAATCCAGCATTTCTACCTGGAAAAACTTAGTTAACGGGTCACTTATTACATGTCGTGCTTCAATAAACGGTAGATGCCTACAACAAAGACCTGAACCAAATATTTAAGTATGCAGAATAGATGAAATTCAAGAGGCACAACCATAGCGCGGAGGCAGCGTTAATTAAGGCAGGAAAGGTGACGTGGTCTGCTGTAGTCGGCAAATAACTTCAATTTTCACGTGATTTCTTGTCTGCAATCACCCATGTCATAAATTCATAGCCCTTCTTTCCTCCATCTGATCTCCCATATGCACTGTCATTCTCTACTTAAATTCATTACTCTGCTCCCATTTGGCCAAGCTGATCCAAAGGATTCACATCAATGGCTCTCACATTGCTTCGTCTCATCTGTATGATTCTCACTGTTACTGTAAAAGCTCAGTTTGGTCAAGCAAGCTTTCACCTCATGAGTACTGAAGCAATTGAATGGCCATGGACAATGTCTATGCACGATGATGAGTTGCGTGGCCATCAAGAAGAGGATAGTGGGATTGCCAGAAGATCTCTGTACAGGAAAACAAAGCACTATTATATATCGTATGGAGCTCTTTCGGCAAACAGGATTCCTTGCCCAGCACGTTCAGGGAGGTCATATTATACCCACAGTTGTAACGGAGCCAGAGGGCCAGTTAACCCCTACACCAGAGGCTGCTCCAGAATCACCCGTTGCAGAAGATAGATATATCCTTCGAGTTTTGAGCTAATACATCGCCTGTATTTTTTTCTAGTCTCCGATCAATTTCTTTTCAACAGTCATCTGTTAGTTGTAGAAGCTCATTGTCATTTGGATTGTTGACGAGAAGTTGTTTTGTTGATCTCCAAAAATAAACGACCCGTTGTTTTGTCGGACTTGGGTGATACTTGAGATCTTACAGTCACAGATGACTGATCTAGTCTAATTTCATGCTGGAGGATGAACTGAACATGGCTTGTAGCCTCTGTAGTCTTTACTTTTAGTGAGAGTTAAATATCAAATGCAAGACATGCCTCCTGATGATAAGGATTGTAGAGTCTCTCTCATACCTGTGTAGTGTGTGTCAATGGTGTTGCTTCAAATCTCAAAAATTACTGCATTATTTCATATTCCTTGCTTACATATGCATATCACCGGGACAGGAAAGCCATTTTACGTTGGCTGCAGGCACTGATATTTAGATAAAAAAGCCCGGAAACTGCAACGACATTATTATCCATAATCAATTTGGCAAGCAAGCTCTAAAAGTTCCGTCCACAGTTCAAATTTTGCTTATACTCGAAGTCATATCGCATATATCCATAACAGTCTTAATTCATCTGAATCACATATAAGCACCGGTCACACAGTCCTGAGCTTTGGCAAAAGATGAAGCTATTACTTTGTTGCCAAGAACGTATAATCAAGGAAAGCAAACGTTTTATTGTTTTGCCAACATGATTGGTGTATAATTCCCCTTCTAAAACGGCACTTTATTCGAGTCTTCAGGGCAAAGTATCAACGAGATTAGATGTTTGTAGCTTGTTTTGATTAAACCCTTTCCATTTTCTCGAGATTCTGGCTTCTAAACATTGCGATTAAGAATACAAAGTTGGGACATTATTGGTTTAATCATCCACCTCCAGAATCGTTTTACTATTGACACTTGAAAAAATTATCAATTGCGCGAGTTAGCAGTGTCTGGAGAGGAACAGAAATAAGACGGGCATGAAGATGCTCGACTATGAAGATAAAGATTAGAGATAAAAATCAATAGATCATAGACGTGCCTTGTCATGTCACTTTCAACAAATCTCCCTTAAATCAAAAACAATGTAATTAACTGTTAATCACAACAACACCAGTCATATGAATTACAGTAATTTGACTGCAAGAAATTTGGGGACTAACGGAGGAAAAACAGAGCAAGTTGACTACTGTATCCAACCCAATCCTTGTTAACCAATCCGTTGAGATGCGATTCTCATTATTTATGACAGCTCACAGTCGGAAATTTGTACCACTATAATAGCAAATAATGTGACATCATCTTCAGCCTCAGCGTACAAGAATTGAACATAATGCTTAAAGATCACATCACTTGCAAGTCATGATCTAACCGGGTGAGTTTGAGAAGCCAAAAGTCCACAACCGCGTCCCGTACTCCCTCGCCCAAACAGCTCGAAAGCTGCACCGCTTAGCTGTAATTCATGTGCACTTCTCTCCAACAAAAAATAATAATAATAAAAAAAGAGGACCCGAAATAAGAATGCCACAAAAAGTCTATGGAATCTGCTTTATTTTCTTTAATTTTTGGTGTTCTGTAATCAGTCATATGTGCAAGAATTCTTGAGGGAGATCGGAACATTGAGCTTTTTGGGATCGATGGTAACAGAGCACTCAATTTTCTTGTAAAATTTTGGCTTAACCAGTTTCCCCAAAACGTAAGCCCTGGATCGGACCACGAAGTTCAGTTTAAGAGGTACTGGGAGAGATGTGGTGCCCGTTGAGCTGCTCAAAGCAGCTCCGCTTCCGTATAATGGGATCTTATCACCCATCACGGCGATAGTAACTATTCTCCGACTCTTTCTTGATTGGTAAAACTTTTTAATCTGAAACACCCATTTCAGCAAATTAAAAAGGGAAAAAAGATACTTTGATGATGATGGAACTGAATTTAGAAGGAAGGATATTTGTGACTTACGGTTCCTGAGGCTATTGTGATTTCAGAATAAGATAGATCTACGGGAGTTGATGTTACATGGACACCAAAAAATGTGCCAGTATTACGATAGATCATTTTAATTGTGGAGTTCATGGTGATCATATCAGTTGCCACTCCAGTAAAATCTGAACCAGCTTGAATCTTGAATTGCTCAAATTTAATGCTCTGCAAAACCAAAAAGTAAATAAGCAAAAACCCAGACGGAATTCAGTTTAAATATGAACAATTGTCAAAATTTGAGAAACCAAACCTTCATTGTGATCTTGGGTTTCTGGGGCCTGCTAGCACCCCAGAGAATCAAAGAAAAAAGAGAGAACAAAACAAAGAAGCCAAGAACAAATGCGAGAAAGTAGCATCGACGAGGGAGACCTCGTCGACTCTCTTCATTTTCAAGAAGTCCCTCTTCTTCAATCACGTCACACTCCTTCCATTGCTTCTGTCCCTTCCTTTGGCCACCACGAGACGAATCATTGGGAGAGATCTTGCGCGATCCAGGCTTCAAAGACCCAGAAAACCTGCTCGATGACGACTCACGTGAGTGCCGGCCCACAGATGAGTGAGAATGGTGTGGTGAGCCCGTAGGACTGAGCACAGGCGTGGAGTGAAACGACGTTGTCGTTTTCTCTCCATCGTGTGAGTCCCTCGAAGGGCTTTGCACGTAATACACTGGACGGCGTGGAGACCTCGTCGGAGACGATGGTGCGAGGCTTGTAACCTCTGAGTCTGTCTTCGCGTGCATTGTCTATTATTCTCAGTTGTTGAAGCTCAAGGTCCTGGAATAAATGATCGGAACTGCGAGATTGTCAGGGACAAATCAGATGGAGAGCTAAATCTGCAACTCCAGGGATATTATTGCCTAACTCGACGGGAAGATTTTGTATACTCGAGTGAAAGAGAGAGAGGAAGACAAAACAGAAGTATGGGATGGGATGTCAGTGCGGATTCGTTTGGCTGAGGAAGCAGCCACGAACGGAACCAATTACCCGACAGCCATATTCCAGTTGGCACCGCACCTTACTTTATTATTGTGTGTACGCCGCTGACACTCGATGTGAAGATGTCTGCGTATCGGACGGTGGAGATCAATAATGGAATATAAATGTGGATTTATGCTTTTTCCAAAAGAAAGGAAGAAAGAAAAAGCTGTTTGGATTATTTATTAATTACGACATTGTGAATCACACACAATTATCTTTTGTCTTAATGGGATAGTGTTTTTCAATTCATACAAACGATAATGTGTTTGTGTGAACAAGAAACTTCAGGACAAACATGTGAACGAACCCATGTGCCAAAATCCTCCATTCAGCAAGTGTGAATAATTGGCATTGACTGTATTGTTTGCCCTTCTTCTTCTTTCCTTCATAAGTATGTATGAACTATAGTCAGTCCATTGTCATTGGCCCAAATTTTACATGGCAATACCAAATAGAAACTTTGTACATGGGCTTCCAGGGGTAAAAATCCTAAATGTCGAATCCCTTACATTTCGTGGATGTTTAGGAAATCTTTAGCCCATGCTTTGGCTGGATTGGATGCGGCCATGTCTGGGTGCTATTGCTTATTTTAAAGATAAACTTTTGAGCATCACTCACGAGTAACGGGGGCCTGCGATGTATCACAACCTTTTCTGAAGCGCGCGCACGTATAATTAGGTTGACTATGTAAAACATGTTTCGAGGCAATCAACAATACTTCAAGCAACCAGTGAGGTTGGTCCTGTGTTCCCCTTTAATGAACTGGGCCAAATGTTGGAACTTCTAATGTGTATCGGACTTGATGATTTCACATTTGGGCTTAAATCGAAGATGAGTTTTAACGCATTTCAGATATGATGTGTGCATCGACTTGAGCTGGGCCACATAATGGTCAGATCTTGTGTGATCATCCAGTTGACTAAATCTTTTTTAAAATTGCGGTAGAAGAATGGAAGATAGATCATTTTGATCTTCTTAACTGACATAGTGATGGATCAAAGTTGGAGTTTTGTAGATTCAGCACATACCTCAGCCTGTACCTTTATATGCTTTCCACCTTTCTTCTTGCGAACGTAAGAGCATGGGCCGAGCTTACAAATAATGCGGTGAACCCAGAAACGTGGAGAAATGTCCGCCAGTATTGCTTGGCTGCAGGTCGGACTTTGGAAGATATATGCAAGTTGGGCTCTGTCAGCCAAGACACCCCAACTCCCCACAATTATTCACTCACATTGACTGATGCAATCCAAAAACGATACTTTATTTCCATCCATGAAGGTTCAAGAATTTAACCGCGCATCAGAGCAATTGACAATCCCTAAGTTATTCTTGGTAATGCATAGTTAGTTTGCACTGTAATTCAAATGTAACAATCTCTTTATTATTAGGCTAAAGCATAGAGGATCATGGTGTCACGCGGCAATAATTTTGTTAAGATTTGAGTTTGTTGGCCAATTTCACAAACAAAATAAAGGGTTTTTAGCTGATAATTAATTTTATGATCCATTTGCCGTCCACAGGCTACCGAATCCGAAGAATTAAAAACTGGGAAGTGTGACTTTAAAATGATTTCAGCACCGTATCCACATTACAATGGAAGTTCTTCGCAGGGCCATTTTTTCAAAGCTGCATGTCACGCATGCATGGTGCTAAAATTAAACTACTTGTAATATATACTATCTGTTATTCAATTAGAACTTGAAAGCAGAAAAACCCACCTGACCTGAGTTTTCTCAATTGTTTCAGGATTCGCAGTTTGGATGAAAATCGCAGCCATAGAGGATCAAGTTGATTAGTATTGAAAGAGAGAGGAAGACACTAGTGATAAGTTGAAGGGTCATATGGCCAAATCTATTTTGCAGTGTACGTATAATATGGTTAAGGAAATGGAGCAAGAAAAGCAATCACAGAAGTGATCTCTTTGCAGGGTTCACCAAAACGTCAAGGTTGTTACAACGCCTGTGGAATTCATGGACATCAATCGGAGCTAATTATTATACGTATCCTGTGTATGTTAACTTCAAATAAAAGAGCTTTTTATCTTTATTTTTGAAAAGCAAGAGTATGCAAGCAGATAATAGAATGTGAATCTGTGTATGCTTGCGGGATGAATGCCATATGAATAGTCGTTTAAATGTCACATCATTCTCTATACAGGGATGTCTTGTATATTTCTGGCGTGCCCACATTTAGAGGAGGGAGGACCTCTTTCTTGTGTTAGCAAATAATTGCAGGTCGGGGACCGGTATGAAGATTGAACTAATATTTTAAAAATTTTAGCCAATTATTTCTGTCGACTGTCCTAGCATCATTTCACTGTATGCTCATGGCCTTTACATAGGCAGAGTCAACTCAATCTAGCAACTTATATATTACTTGGAAATTGAGAACAGTACATTTTATTTGTTTCAGACAAAAACTATGGTGATAAATCACTTGCATTGACTGGATGTGTTTACATTAAAATGGAATTGCAAATTAGTCCTGTGTCAAGCCAACCCACCTAACCCAGATTATTCGATATAATTTGCTGAATAGTAATGATTAAAACAGTTAATTAGTTCTAAAATTCTATCAGGATATAATGAGATGACCCAGTCATCCACGACATGCAACTAACAACTTGATAATGTCCACAGTAGTGCATCTGTGAATCATTTTTTGATTCTTTCTATCCATTTTCTGAGTTTCAAGGCTTGCTAGCTGGACAGCGCTACCAAAATACAACAACTATTATTCGGTTCATTTCTATTTTCAAATGCATTTAAGATGAGTATTGACATAACAACCACATATATTATACAACCCTGTCTGATTAGCTGTGAGCATCGAGAATGTCTCCTATCAATTACCACCATCGTTTGCTTAATGTAAAAACAATCTTATTCAAGAATTTAAAGATGAGAAGTTGGTTCTTCTACGAAAGTGTCTGTGTGCCGAGGCTTGTGGCCACTATGGGACTCCTCACCACATGTTTGCCTCCAGTCTCCATCCAACTGAGATAACCAAAAACTGCAGTTTCTTCCATCCGTCTTGGACCTTCTATGCTCAGCTTGTAGCTTTGCTTTGCGTATTTCCCTTTAAAAATCAACTTATCTGGATTGACACTGACTTTGAACCCTTCCATTGGTGTCACATTAGCTGTGTAAGTTGACATTTCCTCTCCAACATTGGTCACTGTTCTTTGAAATTCTTGCACTCTGTTTGATTCGGATTTGGAGTCTTTTGTGTTAAAAAAGGCAATAAAAGAAGGGTAGTTTAGATCCAAAGACGGCGTAGAACAGTTGATAGAAGAGGACCTTGTGATGGTTTGAATTTGTTTCATGGTAAGGTTTAATGCACAAAGAAGATTAACATAATCTGCCATGGTTGCATCGTATATGAACCCGGGGTCTAATGCCTTGTTAGGATTTATATGGCCAGCTCCCATGGCTAGAGGAGCGGCAGGCTTGTTATTATCACCAATGTCTTTAATCGGACTGTTTGTGTTATCATTGGAATCTGATGTGGTCATCATCGCTGATCGGATTGCTGCAGGGCTCCATTCAGGATGCGCTCCCTTCAAAAGTGCTGCTATTCCTGCTGCATGCGGGCAAGACATGGATGTCCCTGACAGTAGATTGAAGTTACTAAATAGAGGATTTGAGTTAATCTCAGCAACCTCATTGTTTGAAGGCCATGCAGCCAAGATCAAATCCCCTGGAGCCATAATGTCAGGCTTCAATACAAATGGGCAGCTAGGGGAAGGTCCTCTAGAGCTATAGCTGGTCACACTTGGTGCTGGTTTTGTATCCAAGTCAGTTTTTTTGAACTGTATGCTTGCCCTTGGGTCACTGCTGGTCTTGATGTAGTCTATGATAATGTCACCAGTTCTGGGTTTCATGAATGCTGCAGGAAATGAACTTTGGAGAAAGAATTCCAAGTTACTGAAATCTGATATGAAGACACCTCCAGCGACTTTCGCATTGCGAATGTTATTAACTTGGTCGCTAATGGACTCATTCTTGTCTTGGCACACGACAATGTTTTGCCCAATATTCTTCAGTTCAGTCAAATTGAGGCATCCATCCATAAAAACAATTGGGACGTGGCTTAAAGATGAATTCCCTGAATATAAAGATGAGCCCGTGAGTGCAACTCCAGTTCCAAGAGTTAAAAACGCGCCGAATTCACGATCCATGGTACCAGCGGCAACAGTCAGAACCCAAGGTATGCCATTATGTAGGGTCCCAATAAACGGCCCTTGGTTTCCTGCAGATGTAGAGACGAAGATATTCTTTTCAATGGCTGCGAATGTGGCTATAGCCAAGGGATCTTCATACAATTCAACCCCGTCCAAGCCCAATGACATAGACAAAACATCGACTCCGTCAATAATTGCTTGATCAATTGCAGCAATTATGTCTGAAGTGTAAGCACCTTCATCCCAAAGGGCCTTGTACATGGCCACCCGTGCCTTTGGAGCCATGCCCCTAGCAGTTCCTGTGGCATAACCAAAATACGATGCACCTTCCACATAGTTTCCAGCTGCTGTGGACGAAGTGTGAGTCCCATGTCCATCAGTGTCGCGAGTAGAGTTCATGGATATGGTGATATTGGAATTTTTGGCAAGTAGGCCTTTGTTGAAAAACCGAGCTCCAATGAGCTTCTTGTTGCACAATGAGGAGTTAAACAGGGTGCCTGTCTCACATTCTCCTTTCCATCTTGCTGGAATCTCGGTCATTCCTTCGTCATTATAGCTTTCGCTTTCTGGCCAAACCCCTGTATCCACCACTCCAATTATAACATCTTGGCCGAAATCTGAAACTGGCCATGCACCTGATCTGGTCTTAAGGCCAAGAAACTTAGCTGAATTTGTTGTGTCTGGCTTAACAGGCAAGTCTCTGATGGACGAAATATAGCCCGGAGAGCTTTTCAGGGCCTCATTCTCTGCAGAAGTGAGACTCGCACTAAAACCACTGATAGCATGATTGTAAGTATAAAGGAGTTTAGGAGAAGAAAGAATGTTGAAGGTGGTGGTCTTAGCTCTAACAGTTCTGGACACAGATTGAAGGGTGGCAGAGTACCAGCTGCGTTGGCCCCGGAATGCTTTTGGCATAGCCGATAAGTCCATAAAGACAACATAGTTATCATGTTGTGCTAATGTGGAGATGGAGAGTAAGACAGAGACAAAGGAAAGCCGAACATACAAGGCAACTTTATGAGTAGCCATAGAGAAGATATTTGGAGAGAGTGATGATGTTTTATGAGCACAACTATCAAATTGATACACTAATATATAGCGTTGAGAAGATAATATAGTGCCCATGTTGCTAACAATTTGACTCTCAAAATATTTTAACCCAAAGCTAATATGTCTCCATCCATTTTCTGTACATTAGCTCGCACACCGACTGACGCTACTCCCTATCTATCACCGCTTCAGAGTAGACCTGGTCTTTTCCGACTCCACCACAAATCAGAATTCAGATCAACTCTGATGGGGCAAGACCGTGTCTTCTTGATATATGATCAGCGAGATTGATACAGCGAATCGCACCTTCCTGTGCACCGCCTTGTATGCAAATAGACCCAACTTCAAGTGGAAGATGTTGATATCATACCACATTGCTTTGCTGGATCACATATCTGATCCATCTATCTATCAGCACCTAATTCTCAACAATTGGGTTAATCGATTCTTCTTCATCCGCCAAGTGTGGGGTAGATTGGCTTACGAGTATTTTCGAGACAAAATTGCTGTAATTAGTTGCCATGTTAGAGCCCACCATGTGGCCGAAACTGTAGCAAATCATAAAATATGTCACTGGCAGCAATCTTGACTTGTGGAACCCAAACAAACTAGCCCATGTGCTGCTGGAGATACACAACCATTTAATTATTTGGCAGGATGCGTGGCTTTCGGTGTCCATCGTCGTCTTACCATGAGTCATTTTGTACTACATATTTTGTTAATGGAAGTTTAATCTCTGTTGGCTCTATACGAAATTGGAATGAATAATTACCTTGGGAAAGCATACATATGTCATGGACGGGTACCATAGCCTTCCGATGGAAAATAGAAACCATTGAGAGCAAGTGTAATAGAATTTCATGTATGATAGGAAAATGATATTTTTAAAATTTATAAAAATAGCATTACACATTTTAATAAATAAATATATATATTTATAAAAAAAATAATAATAATAACAACGTGAGAATAGAGGAGTAAAATGAACATACAATAAACTTTATTAAGATTGAACAAGTAAAAAATACAAGAAAATCTAACATCTATTGTACGCACGTCATTGTACTGTTCATTTTGAAGAACGATGGTTTTCATTAAAGCAAGAGAAGTTTCCTGGTGACCGATCCCTGCACAAATTCGTCAATTAGTGTCAATGGGGTCCTTCCAAGAGAGAATAACATTCAGAAAATCACTGTCACTAATTGATTCTTGCTCTTTGTTCCATGTCTTCCAAAAGCTTAGAAGACATGACATTATTGAAGACATCTAACCAACCTATTCAGGATTCATGTAGGTGTCTATTATTACAATACTTGAGATCAGATTGTTTTTACAAACTTAGTAACTCTCAAAAGGTGAGACTACAATAGGGCTTCTAACTGTGCGATTCCCATTTTCTTTCACCAAATCACACCTTTTGTTCATCCACTTTGCATGTAAGACTCTGAGTGTAGCTCTGCTTCTCATACTGCTTTCCAAAGACCACTGTGGCCGGTGAAACGCTAATTGTAAAACCCGCGAGTGCATTGATTTTAGCCTAATATGTCGCAGCGCCTCCTCCAACATTGGTCAAAATCCTAGAAAATATCTGAACAAGTGATGTAGTTTTGTTATCGTACAAAGCAATGAGGGATGAATAATTAAGATCAGCACTCGGGTTAGAGCAGCCGTAATTCGTTAATCTTGTAATGGACAGAATTTTGTTTTTGGCAGAAATTCATAGAGCAGAGGAGGGTCACGTAATCTTGTGGGGTAGCATCATAAATCAACCCCGGATCTGGCGCTCGATTAGGATCAACTTGGCCAGCTCCCATGGCTAAAGGCGAAGCAGATTTGAAATTAATTAGACCTTGGTTTCGGATTGGATTTAAAGTGTTATCCAATGTGTTTGCTGTGGTAATCATGGCAGACCTAATGGCAGGTGCACTACATTCCGGGTAGGCGGCTTTAAGGAGAGCAGCAACACCAGAAGCTAGAGGACAAGACATTGATGTCCAGACATTATACTGTAGTCACTGGTCAAGAGTATATTTGAAACAATTTGGGCTGTAGGCCTAATTGGAATCCATTTTATTCGGCTTTAATATGCCTGGATAGCTTAGAGAAGGACCTCTAGAAGTATAGAAAGCCGCGGCTGGTGTTGGCTTTGTGCCCAGAATATTTTATTGGAACTTGATATTTGCAACAGGTTCCACAGCATTTCTGGCATAGTTGATGACAATCGGTGCATCCTCATGTCTAATCATATTGGCAGGAATTTCCAAACCACCAATTTCTAAAAATTCAAGATTATCTAAAACAAGTATAGCTGCACCCACGTTTGACGCTCTGATAACATGTATTTGCTCATATACAGATGATGGCATTGGCATCGGTTCGAAATATGCTTTAGATGCTGCAGAAAAGTTGTTACGAGAATGAAGGAATGTTGCTGTTATGGCTCAAGTTGTTGAAGACATTATCTGCAATTGAAAACTTATTTTTTAGGAATAATCGCAGTATATTGTTGTGTTAGTTTCTGCTATTTTAGTTACTATTTTGTTTGTAGTTCATTATTCTCATTTTGTTTGAGTTATCCGTTAAATTTCTGATGTATTTAAGTCAATTTGATCATTAAAGTATATAGCCAAGAATTTCAGTCAAAAACAACAATTGGTATCAGAGCCCTTTTCTTAAGGGATTTGTGTTGCAAGCTAATAGCAAGTTAAGTGTAAGTGCAAGTGTTTCAGAACAAATACAATTCTTTTCCAGCTCTTATTACGCTAATGCAAGTAGATAGCCTCAAAAACCGGTTCCACCTTTAGTATTCTCTGGTGAATATTACCTGTCGTGGGCTGTGAAGATGATGCTTATTTGCAAACTTGGGATCTTTGGAAAGCAGTGGCAGAGGAGCTTGAAATTCTACCCTTACCTAAAAATCCTACAATGCAGCAAATCAAAAATCATCAGGAAAGAACCTCGAAAAAGTTCAAGGCTAAATATTGTCCATATTCAGCTGTCTTAAAATTTATTTATCACGATCATGAACCTACAAACAACTTTTCAAATCTGGGAATATCGCAAGCCTAAATTTCAAGGCAATGCAAGAACAAGAAACATGCGAGTCTTGAATCTCAGGAGAGAATTTGAGTTATAGAGGATGAAAGACACCGAGACTGCTAAGGAGTATGCAGATAGGCTATTGAAGATTGTCAACAAGTTCAGCTCCTTGATGAAATCATGCCTGAGAGTAGAGTAGTTATGAAGCTTCTGGTGACCCTACCAGAAAGGTTTCAAGGCATTGGAGGAAATCAAAGACCTTACAGAGATCACATTAGCAGAACTTTTTAATGCTATCAAAACTCACGAGCAAAGAAGACAGATTAGAAAATGTGCAACTTTGGAAGGTGCCATGCAAGCCAATCTACAAATTAATGATTTTGACAAAAGCAAAAAGAAAAAATGGAAGAAAAACAGGGTAGTTCAAGTGCTGATGTTGGTAAACAGAGGAACTCTTGGAACAAGTAGCAGTGATGTGGGTAGTAATGGAGCAAACAACAACAAAGGAGTTAATCATCCACATTGTTACAGAGCCAATCACTCACATTTCAAGTGTTGAAGCAAACCTGAAGCAAAGTGTAACAAGAGCAACCAAATAGGTCACATAGAAAGGATCTGCAAAGACAAAAGTAAACAATAGGTGAATGAAGCTTGAACTGTGAATCAAAAGGAGGAAAAGTAATTGTTTGTGGCTTCCTGTTATGCAAGCAACAACCAAGGTGAAACTTGGCTAGTGGATAATGATTGTACGAATCACATGACCAATAATGTTGAGCTTTTTAAGGAGCTTGATAGAACACCAATATCTAAAGTAAAGGGTGGAAATGGAAAGTATGTCTCTGTACGAGGCAAAGGTTTTGTTGCAATTGAAACTATTTTTGTAGTTAAATTGATTACTAACGTGTTATATGTTCCAGAAATTGATCAAAATTTGTTAAGTGTTAGTCAATTGGTTGAAAAAGGTTTGAAGGTGCATTTTGAGAACAAGACGTGCGATCAAAGATGCAAAAAGACTAGAAGTATTTTCCGTTAAAATGAATGGAAAAAATTGTTCGCTTGATCTGATGGAGAAAAAACAGGCTGCATATCTATTGCTTTTAAAAATGAAAATTTAGAAATCACAAAGATACCAAGCAAGTATTTTTAATCAAAGAAAAAGAAGATTGAAGAAAGCAAGGGAATTCAGTTTTAATTCATTCAGTAAACTTACATTTAAACATACTTGAAACTAACTAAAAAAGATCATGGTCCTATATTTTAGCCATGCATCAAAGCATGGAAGTAAACTAACTATTTCTGAAGGCCAGGACATATAAAAACTAAATAACATAAGAGAAAATGGACATGTTTCAGTCTAACACTCCTTATTACTTTAGGAGTTTCGACCTTTAAAACTTGAACTTGCTGATGGAAGTGGTTTTGTAAAGATGTCTGCTAGCTTATCTTCAGATTTGCAGTAAATGAGAGTTACTTCTCCTTTTTCCTACACTTCCTTTAATGAAAACAACTTAATTTTGAAATGTTTAATTTTTCCATGTAAGACTGGATTGTGAGATATTGCAATTGCTACTTGATTATCTATAAAAAAAAGATATGCTCTTCACTTGCTTCCTGTGCAGATCACATAAAAATTTTTCTTAGCCATAATGTCTGGTTTATTACTACTGTAGTTGCAACGAGTTCTGCCTCTACAGTAGATTGTGCTACATATTCCTGCTTTTTATAACACCATGAGAAAATTCCTGATCCTAGACTAAAACAATACCCAGATGTACTTTTCATGTCATCCACTGATCCACCCCAATCAGTGTCTGAAAATCCAAGCAACTTGAAGTTTTGACATTTTTTAAACTTCACACCATAATCAACTGTACTTTTAATATATTTTAACACACTTTTGTTGCTTTTAAATGCATTTCACTAGCACAATGCATAAACTAAGATGAAACTTATAGCAAATAGAATGTCTGGCCTAGTTATAATAAGGTACATTAGACAACCAATCAAGCTTCTAAAATATCCTTCTTCAACTTAAATTATTCTTTTGATGTAATAGTGTGGTTGTTTCCTTGCATTCCTCCATGTGAAATTTCTTAAGTATTTCCCTTGCATACTTTCTCTATCAGATGAATATTTCACCTTTGTCTTACTTGACTTCCATTCTACGGAAATAGGTCATTAGACCAAGATCATTCATCTCAAAAACTAGCATAATCTCTTGCTTAAACTCCTCGACAAATTTTGTATGGTTACCTGTCAACAGCAAATCATCAACATAAAGAGAAACAATGAGAAGATCATGTTTCTTTTGTTTGACATAAAGGATGGCTTCAGTTAGGCATTTTATAAAGCCTAAACTTTGTAAATAATCATCTATTCTACTGTACTAGGCTCTAGGTGCTTGCTTCAAGCCATAGAGAGCCTTTTTAAGTGAGTAAACTTTGTTTTTTTTTACAAATCCTTCTGGTTGCTCTATAAATATTTCTTCTTGTAGTCGACCATTTAAGAATGCTGATTTAACATCCAGTTGAAACACTTCCCACTTGTTTTGAGCTGCTATGGCTAGCAACAATCGAATAATATCCAGTCTAGCAACATGAGCAAAGGTATCTGAGTAATTAACACTAAAATTTTGAACATACCTTTTAACCACAAGCCTTGCCTTGTGTTTGTTGATTAAACCATTTGCATTGAGCTTTGTTCTAAACACCCATTTCACTAGAATAACTTTTTTATCTTGTGGTCTATCAACAAGTTCCTAAGTTTCGTTTTTCTTGATCATTGACATCTCTTCTTCTATAACTTTTTTTTTCATTTTTGATCTTTGAGTGTCTCTTCATGGCCAACAGGTTCCCATATTTCCATATTGCTTCGCTGATAAGTATCGGAAAGCAATCTTGTCCCTCGAACTGGAGAACCATCTTCTGTTCATTTTGCCAATAATATGTTGCTTGTTTTCTTAAAGTTTTAAGAGGAAAATTAACTTTCCAATTCCATTGCTTATCTTAATTAAAGTACACATCTCTGCTTATAATCAGTTTTCCTGTTTATGGCTGATATATTTTGTAGGCTTTAAAGACAGAACTATAACCCACAAAAATTCCTAAAACTGCCTTTTTGTCAAGTTCATCATGCTTGATCTGTGGAACTTGAGTAAAACACATACAACCAAATACTTTAAGAAAATTAAGTGAAGATTTATATCTATACGATGCCTTAAATGGAGTTTTGTCTTTCAAAGCTTTGGTAGGTAGACGGTTCTGCAGAAACACGGTTGTATTGGCTATTTCTGCCTAAAAATTTTTAGGCAAATCCTTTTCATGTAGCATACATCTGGTCATCTCTATTATGTATCTATTCCTCCTTTCACTAACTCCATTTTTTGTGGAGTGCAAGAAGCAGTAAGCTGATATTCAATGCCTGTTTCCTCATAAAGCAATTTAAATTGTTCCGAGTTGTATTCTTTTCCATTGTCTGACCTTAAGCTTTGAATTTTCTAACCACTTTCGTTTTCCACCATTTTCTTAAACTTCTAAAACATTCCAGACACCTCTGATTTGTACTTCAAGAAAAAAATCCAACACATTCTAGTGAAATCATCAACAAAAATAATATAATAGAAATTACCTGCTAACGAGAGTATTCTTTGAGGACCAGCCACATCTGTGTGGATTAATTATAGCTTATGAGAGCCTCTCCATGTTGATTTAGGAAATGAAATTCGATTTTGTTTACAAAATTAACAAGCATGACAATTCGGTAAATGATCTGCAAGTACTGGTAAATCTTTTGTCATTTCTTTTCTCTTCATCAACAACATTCCTTGAAGATGATAATGACTAAGTCTTTTATGCCAAATTTCAATTATACTTTCCTTAACTGAATAAGCTGCATGCTCCTCCTTAGTTGGATCAAATGAGAAGCTTTTGCATTTCATTTTTACCCTAAAAATCTCCTGTCCAGCGGCATCATTAATAACACAATGCTTGTCTTCAAAGAATACTTTAAATCCTTTTTCTATAAGCTGACCTACATTCAACAAATTCTTATCAATATCAAGTACAAAGAGAACATCAGAAATTATCTTTGTGCCTGAGTTAGTTATGATTGCAATAGTTCTCATTCCTTTTATAGAAATATGATCACCATTCCTTATGCTGACTTTTGTAATTGTTGTGGGCTTCAAATCCTTGAAAAGATTTTGATTATGTGTCATATGATTTGTACAACCACTGTCTATAAATCAACTTTCATATGACTTCATGCTCGAGAAATAGGTGGCAATAAAAAGTTTATCCTCATCCTCTTGATCAGCTACCTAAGCATCTGGTTCTTCTTGTTGGATTTTGCTTTTACAAATTACAGCCTCATGTCTGAGATGGTTGCATTTGGTATACTTAATATCAGGTGTCCTCTAGCATTTGAATGGAGGATGTTCTTTTTTACCGCAATGCTGACAAGATGGATATTTTCCCTTTATATTACCATTGTGTTACTTGAATCTGTATTTGCACCATTTTCCTCCTAACTCTTGTTTTTTTTCAACATTATGATATTTTGCAATTACAGCTCCTTTAACTATTATATCTGGCCTCATAATCTTCCTTTGCTCCTGCGCCTGAAAAGCATTAAGCAATTCTGCCAAGGTGATTTTTGACAGATCCTTAGTGTTTCCTAAGGTTGTAATGGTTGAAAAAATGGTTGCTTCATTTTTTCTATAATTCTTGAATCAGTAAGTTCAGAGCCAAGTAATTTCACCTTGTTTGCAGTACTAAGAACTCTATTTGTATAGTCTTTGATTGCTTCAGATTCTTTCATTTTTTGCAACTCAAATTTCCTCATTAAATTCAACATCTGCATACCTCTTATTCTTTTATCACCTGCATATTCTTCTTTAAGATAGAAGATAGTCCCATGTGGCTTTTGCTGTCTTAAGAGACATAATTCTTGTAAAAATCGTTAAAGATACTGCAACAAATAAGCATGCTTTCGCCTTTGATTTTTTTTTAATCTTTTTCTCCTTGTGTGTTTTGATCTGAGCCGTGGTAGGATTATTTGGCAAAGGTGGAACTTCATAACCTTCTTCCATAGCCTCTCAAAGATCCAAAGCATCCAAATATGTCTCCATTCGCACTGCCCATATCTGGTAATTATCTTCATCAAAAATTGGTGGAGCCATTGGTGAGAAACTGGTTTCAGCATCCATATGTTATTCAAATCAATTACAAACCCCTTAAGAAGAATGCTCTGGTACCAATTGTTGGTTTTAAAGATGAAAATTAGGAAATCACAAAGATACCAAACAAGTATTTTAAATCAAAGAAAAAGAAGATTGAAGAAAGCAAGAGTTGTGTTAAGGAAATTCAGTTTTAATCCATGCAGTAAACTTACATTTAAACATACTTGAAACTAACTGAAGAAGATCATGGTCTTGTATTTCAGCCATATATCAAAGCATGAAAGTAAACTAACTATTTTCTGAAGATTAGCACATATAAAAACTAAAAAACTAAATAACATAAGAGAAAATGGACATTTTTCAGGTTTAAAGCAACTAACTAACAATATCAAACTTCTGTAAAAATGACTGATCTTTAACATAAGAGGTTGAGGCATTATCATCATTCTGCTATCATTTTAAAGCAGAAACATGAACTAATTCAAGGCTTGGATCCATTGGAAGAAAAGATCTCAAGTTGTAAAGCTTGTTAGTTTAGTAAACAAACAAGGCTACCTTTTCCGCAAAAGGCTTGGAAGGCCTCACACAGGCTTTAGCTAGTACATACTGATCATGGAGGGCCTTGCCTTACAAAGTAACATCTCTTAAATGTGGTAAATGTTATATTATCTTTATAAATGATCTGATCAGGATGTGTTGGATATATTTTCTAAGGTTCAAAACCAAAGTAGTTACTGTGTTTTAAAGGTTTAAAAATTAGGTAGAGAACCAAAGCAGTTGCAAAATGGTAGTGTTAAAATCTGACAACGGAAAAGAATATGCCTTAAACCAATTTAACAAATTTTGTGAAGGGGCAAGAATTGAACATCAACTCTCTACTCCTTATACTCCACAATAAAAAGAAGTCAGCAAAAGAAAAAATAGAACCATTATAGAGATGACTCATTGCTTGCTACATGAAAAGGATTTGCCTTAAAAGTTTTCGGGCAAAGGCTGCTAATACTGCTTTTTTTTTCTTTGTTCAATAGATTACCAACTAGAGCTTTTACCAATCAAACTCTTTATGAAACATGGTTTGGTCATAAACTGTCTTCGTCAAATTTAAAAGTATTTGATTGTTTGTGTTTCTCTTATATGCCACAGGTTAAAAGAATCAAATTGGATAAAAATTTGAGCTTGGAATCTTCATAGGATATAATAGTACTCTAAAGCCTATAGAATATTTCAGCCTCAAACAGGAAAGGTTATCATCAGCAGAGACGTAGTCTTTATGAAGGAAGAATAGTGGGGTTAGAAAGCAAGCAAAGACGATCAATTTAGTGAACTACAGCCAAACGATGAAGCCAATCAGAGGCACTAGATTACTTTTTGACATTTATGCAAGTTGCAATGTTGCAATACTAGAACCAACAAGTGTTAAAGAAGCAATACAGGAGCAAAAATAGAGAGTTACCATGGAAGAAGAGCTTTGAATGATTGAGAAAAATCAAACTTGGCAATCAGTTGAAAGACCTCAAAATAGAAAGGATATTGGGGTAAAATGGATTTTCAGAATTAAGTTTAATGCTAATGGATTTTCAGAAAGTATAAAGCAAGGCTTGTGGTGAAGGGTTATGCATAAGTTTTTAGTGTGGACTTCTTTGAAACCTCTGCTCTTGTGACAAGGCTTGACACTATCTGATTATTGCTTGCCGTTGCAACCCAAAATGGTTGGAAAATGTCTCAACTAGATGTAAAGTTTACATTTTTGAATGGTTTTCTAAATGAGGAGATCTATATTGGACAGCTTGAAGGCTTCTTTATGCAAGGACAAGAGCAGAAAGTGTATTTGTTAAAGAAAGCTTTGTATGGCCTTAAGCAGGCTCCAAGAGCCTGCTACAGTCGTGTAGATAATCAGCTTCTAAGCTTAGATTTTGTTAAAAGATTAAGTGAAGCAACTCTTTCTATTAAAACGAAAGGTATTTATTTAATCATTGTTTCAGTTTATGTTGATGATCTTTTAATCACAAGAAGCAATGAAAAGTTCATTGAACTTTTCAAAGTTCAAATGTTGAAGGAGTTTGAGATGACTGACTTGGGATGGATGTCTTACTTTCTCGGTTTGGAAGTGAGGTAACAGAAAAATGAAATCTTTATTAGTCAATGCAAATATGCCAATAAGATTCTAAAAAACTTTCATATGGAAGGTTGTTAATCTTGTGCAAGGATGATGATGCTGCCAAGGTGAATGAGAATCACTACAGGTGTTTAATTGGATGCCTCATATACCTCACTACTTCCAGAACTAATATTGAACAAGCTGTGAATCTTCTGTCCAGATTTATGCATTGTACAAGCAAGAAACATATAAAGGCCGCTAAACGTATTATTAGATACATCAAAGGAACTATTAATAATAGTGTTAAGTATGCAAGTTGTCAAAATTTCAAGTTAATAGATTTTTTTGACGGTGATTGGGCAGGTTCATTTAATGATATGAAGAGTATGACTGATTACTGTTTCAGTTTTGGTTCGAGTGTGATCAATTGGCGGCCGAAAAATCAAGAAATTATAACTCAAAGCACTGTAGAAAATGGGTTTGTTGCTGCAACTGCCGTAGCAAGTCATATGATATGGCTTAGAAAAATTCTGAAGGATTTGAAGCAAGAAGCAACTCAAATTTTTATTGATAATCAAACAGCCATATCAATATCTTCAAATCAAGTATTTCATAGCAAGACAAAGCATTTTAAGATTAAGTTTTATTTTCTGAGGGAAATTCAGAAAGAAGAAGAGGTTTGATTAGTGTATTGTAAAACTGAGGAACAAGTAGATAATATTTTTACAAAAACTTTGCTTAAAACCAAGTTTGTTTTATTGAAAGAAAAATTGGGAGTTTACGGCATTAAAGACAAGGAGGAGTGTTTGAAAAATGCCTTAGATGTTATAGAAAAGTTATGAGAATGAAGGAATGTTCCTGATATGGCTCAAGTTGTTGAAGAATTATCCGCAATTAAAAACTTATTTTTTAGGAATAATGGCAACATATTGTTGCATTAGTTTCTAATATTTTTCTGTTGAAGCTATGCAAAAATGTCTCAGTTTGTAGAATTTATTTTTACGATTATTGTTCTCTGTTACTAGATTTTAGGAAATTAGTTTAAATATTAATTATATTTAAGAGTTATTTATACTTAAAATTCTCTGTAGTTGTTTAACCTCGTACATACTCTGTAGTATTTGAGTTTTAAAGGTGTGGAAGCCAGTCTTCTTTGTCTAATACTTTTTTAGTTTTAATATTAATGTTTCTTTTTTATATCACATTCTTAATTACAAATTGGTATCAAAGCATTTATCTTGAGGAACCTATAAGATTGTGTGATATAAATACAAATTTTCAAAACAGAGACCGATACACAATGATCTTTCAATAATGTTGCTTTATTAGTTTTTGATGGCCAAACTTATCAAGCATTGGCCGTTAGAATGACAGTCTACCTCAAAGCATTGGATCTTTGAGAGGTTGTAGATGAAGATTATGACGTTCCACCACTGCCAACAAATCCAACGGTGGCACAAATGAAATATCATAAGGAGAGAAAGACAAGAAAGTCAAAGGTCAAAACATGTCTTTTCTCTGCCATTTCAAACACCATATTTACCAAGATCATGAACTTAGAATTAGCAAAAAAACATATGGGACTAACTTAAAAAGGAGTACCAAGGCAATGAAAGAAGTAAGAACATACAAGTACTCATTTGATTAAAGAGTTCAAGCTAGTGAAGACAAAAGAGTCAGAAATGATCAAAGACTATTATGACAAGCTATTAGGCATTGTTAACAAAGTAAGATTATTAGGTAAGGATTTTTTTTGTGAAAGAATTATTCAAAAAATTCTTGTCACTTTACTTGAAAAATATGAGTCCAAAATTTCTTCTTTGAAAGAGCCTAAAGATTTGTCAAGTATACCCTTGGCAGAGTTAGTTAATGCTTTGCAGGCTCAAAAGTAAAAAGGAATGATAAGAAAAGAAGAAATTGTGGAGGGTATTTTCAAAGCCAAATCAGAAAATTATGGAGGAGGCAAAGACAAGAAAATGAAGGAAAAGAAGAAAAGCAAGAAGTCAAACAATAACAATAATAATGATGCGAATTCACCTGACCCTTATTGCAAGAAGTCAAACCATATACTAAAGAGGTGTTGGAGAAGGCCTAATATCAAGTGCAAAAAGTGTGGCAATATGGGACACATGGAGAAAGTTTGTAAATCGCAACAGTTTGAAACAATAAAAGTATCTACATAATTACAAGAGGAAGAACAACTCTTTGTGGCAATGTGTTTTGCCACCACTAACAGCTTAAGTGATTCTTAGTTGATAGATAGTGGCTACACCAACCATATAATTAACGATCAAGCTCTTTTTACAGAGATTGATAAAAAGCTAATTTTTAAAGTAAAAATTAGAAATGGTAAGTTTATCTTAGTCAAAGGAAAAGAAATAATAGATATTGAAAGCTTGACAAGTTTAAAGCACATTATTGATGTTTTATATGTATCTAACATTGATTAAAACTTGCTTAATGTTAGATAGCTAGTTGAAAAAGGCTTCAAAGTTATTTTTGAAGACAAGTGCTATTTGTTCAAGGATGTAAGGAGCAAAGATGTGTTAAAGTGAAGATGAGATTTAAAAGTTTTGCTTTGAATTTGATGGAGAATGAGCAAGCTGAACTTGCAAATCATATAAGTAATATAGAATTATGGCACAAATGACTTGGACACTTCTATCATGCTGGGCTTCTATATATGCAGAAAAAAAAACTTTGTGAACGGTATACCGATGTTAAAGGATAAAGTAACAGATTGTGTAGCTTATCAATATGAAAAGTTAGTTTAAAAAACCATTTCCTCGATCAGCTTAGAGAGCATCACACATGCTCCACTTTGTACATTCTGATATTAGAAGACCTCAAGCAACTCCATCCTTGAATGGTAATAAATACTATATTATCTTTACCAATGATTATACTAGATTTTGTTGGATTTATTTTCTTAAATCCAAACTTGAGGTTGACAATATATTCTGGAAGTTTAAAGTTGGGTAAAGAATCAAAGTGATTGTAGGCTACGTATAATAAGGTCGAACAATGAGAAAGACTACAAAAATAAAATTGTTCACAAGTTTTGTGAAGAAGCAAGTATTGATCACCAATTTACAGCATCTTATACTCTACACAATCTTTAGGCGAGCTGTAAATAAGAGAAAAAAATCGATGCATCATGGAAATGGTGAGGTGTATGCTTCGTAAAAAGGATTTGCGAAAGAATCTTTAAGCAAAAATTGCAAACACTGCAGTTTTTCTGTTAAACAGGCTACCAATTAGAGTTATGTAAAGAAAAACACTATTTGAGACCTGGTTCAGTTATAAACTAGATTTACAAAATCTGAAAATTTTTTGTTGTCTCTCTTTTTCCAATGTGCCATAGATGAAATGAAACTAACTTAATAAGAAGGCAAAATTGAGTATTTTTGTTGGATATAGCTGCATTTCAAAAGCGTACAAATTTTCCAACCAAAAAATGAAAAAAATCATTGTAAGTCAAGATGTCAAGTTTATAGAAGATAAACAATGGAGTTGGGAGGAATCATTAAAAAAACAGTTGTCAATGAATTCACAATATCTTGATGACAATGTAGATGATGTCTTAGTCCATGGAACAAGACCTCTGTCTAATAACTATGAAAGAAGTAATGTTGTTGTCTTTGAACCTACAGAATTTAAAGAAGCCAAAAAGGATGACAAATGGATTGGAGTCATGAAAGAGAAGCTTCGTGTGATCGAAAAGAATGGTACTTAGGAGTTGGTAGACAAACTTCAAAATAGAAAGATGATTGGAGTGAAATCAGTTTACAAAACCAAATTCAATGCTGAAGGTTCTGTATAAAGTCAAATTAGTTGTGAAAGGGTATAGTCTAAGTTTTTTGGCTAAATTTTTCTGAAACTTTTGATCTTGTTGCACACTTGGACACTATCAAGGTGTTGTTGGCCTTGACTACGAAAAAGGGTTAGAAGCTTTTCCAACTAGATGTAAAATCAACTTTTTAAAATGATTATATTCAAGTAAAAATCTATATTGAATAGATAGAGGGATTACTTGTCAAGAGATAGGAGGAGAAAGTTTACAGATTGATAAAGGCTTTATATGGCCTTAAGTAGGCTCCCATGGCCTAGTACAGTAGAGTTGATAATCATCTCCAAAGTTTTAGATTTGTTAAAAGTTTAAGTCAAGCTACTATTGTAATCTCAAAGAATCTTGTTTTTCATGGAAAAACAAAGCACTTCAACGTCAAACTGTATCACTTGAGAGAAAAGCAGAAAGCTAGTGAAATCAAGTTGATTTATTGCAAGACAGAGGAGCAAATTGCAGATTTGCTAATCAAAGCCCTATCAAAAGCAAGATTTGAAGATTTAAGAAATAAATTAAATATCTACAAATATTAAAGTAAGGAGAAGATTGTTGAAGATATGCACAAGTATTTTAGTATGCAAAACTTATTTTTAAGATTATTGTTATTTGTTACTAGATTTTAGGAGATTAGTTTAAATATTGATTATACTTAAGAGTTGTTTACGTTTAATATTTTCTGTGATTGTTTAACCTTATATATACTCTGGAATCTTTAAATTTTAAAAGTGTGAAAACCAATTTCTTTTGTCTAATACTCTTTTAGTTTTAATATCATTGTTCTTTTTTCATATCACATTCATAACTACATTTTCAATTTTAGTTACTATTTTGTTTGTAGTTCATTATCTTCATTTTGTTTGAGTTATCTGTAAAAAATTTTTTTTTACGTATTTAAGTCAATTTGATCAATAAAATATGTAGCCGAGAATTTTGATCGAAAACAACAGCATCAGCTGGGACTTGAGATAACAATAGGTTTGAGTTACAAGCTGATCAGGAGTTGTTGTAAAGCAATAGCAAGTTTTCTACCATGGCACTTGCTGAGAACATGGTCCATCCAATGATGGTTTCTTGATATTCATCACGTGCAAGAGTTGTAGTGCCGGCAAATGATCGATCAATGCTTCCTGCTGCGACAGTCAACACCCATGGGATTCCATTGTGCAAGGTTCCTAGATCTGGCCCTTCATTTCCTGCTGAAGATGAGACCAGAACACCTTCTCCATAGCAGCAAATGAGGCTATTGCTATAGGATCTTCATACAATGGCGTCTCATCAAATCCCATTTATATTGAAATTACGTCAACATCGTCGGCAATGGCCTGGTCCATACCAGCAAGAACGTCAGATGAGAATCGCCCTTCATCAGGAGGAGTTGAAATTTTGTCCAGTTTCACATTCTCCCTTCCATCTGGCCGGAACTGCAGTCATGCCATCATCGTTGTAGCTATCACTCTCCGGCCACACACCAGTGTCAATAACGCCAACAATCACTTCTCCACCACAACTTGAGGCAGGCCACAGTCCGGTGGCAGTATTAAAGGAGAGGAATTCATGGTATGGTGGTGTCAAGTGTCACTGGTTTATCCTTATAAGCAGAGATAAAACCTGGAGACTTCTTCGGAGTTTCAAGGTCCTGTTGAGATAAAAACTGCACTAAAACCATGAGCAGCATTGTCATAAGAGTATACAAGAGATGCTAACAATCGATGGTCATTTGATGAAGTCGTCTTTGTAGACCTAGGGAATCAACAACAGAGGAGTACCAATTGTAGTGGCTGTTGAATGTGTGCATCAATAGTTGCAGAGTTGCTGATATGGCTGCTAACATGGCTAGCAGAGATGGCTGCACACATGTTATTAATGCTGCAATCTCCGGAACATGTTTTTAGGGCCGTAGTTGAATTGTTCAAAATTGCTTGAGTAGCATATGTTCTTTGACCAAGTTTTTAAGAGATTTAGCTTTCATTTTCTGTTAGTTATTAGTTGTTACTGTTAGTAGCAAAAGTTTAGAAAGTTTGTTACTTTTATTTCTGTTTATCTGATTGCAAACTTGTGTATTTAAGCTGATCATTATTCAATAGAATTATTATCTTCTCTCATTTTTCTTTTGTTCTTTATATGCTCTCTTCCTCTTGTTCTTCGTTGAGGTTAACTAAGTCCCAATTACTACAGTGGCTAAGGAAGGTTTTGGGCATTTGGGACTTGTCCATATGGACAATACATGTGGATCTCTCAACTGAAGTTGAGTTAGCATAGAGTGCTAGCAGAAGCCATGTTAGAACGAAAAAGAAAAGATGGGAAACCCCATTGACAAATTCCATTGTTTCTTTGACAACTAAGAATTAGCTTGGGACTTGAATATCTTTGATTTGTTTATATATAGAAGTGCAAACAATAATGTCCAAAATATCACCTAGCTGTTAAGCATAGAAATTGAAGTCACGTCATATAATGGGCATTTAATTTTCTTGCCTATGTGAAGTTAAAACCTAGGAATTTCAACTTCCTCATTTTCAGTTAACAGATGTGATTGAAAAAGCTCAGGTTGATCTCAATTTGAGGCTATATGAAAACAACTGGATTGATCAAAAACCATCAGTTCATTCTCGACATCTACTATAGGTAAAGAAACAGCTAGATAATATGTTGAGCTCAGGACAAGAGGATGTGACTATAAAATCCTGCAGGCATAGGTTAATGTCTTGGCAGTTTCGTTCGAGACTGAATTCTTCATTGCTATTTAAGAGTTAACTATTTTCTTCGACGTGTACAAGGTCAGGAGACAGCTAGAAGAAAACTTAAGAAAGGTCGGGAGACAGCTAGAAGAAAACTTAAGAAAATCCCAAGGTCAGTTTCGTATGTACTTCAGGCCACAGCACATCCGGTTGGCATTCCCTATTTTGATTGCTTCCTGTGCGTTCCTTGTGTACAAAGGTCACCACCAAGTTGACTTTATTTAACAACAATCGATGAAAATGATGAATCGAACACTGAATTTTGCAAATATTTAACAAGAAATGATCTCTATATGGTTAAAATTCTAAAAATTTGGAGACAATAGTCTGTATATTAGTCTAATGCAAGATAGACTTACGGGATTATGATATCTGCAGTTAACTACTGGGCCAACAGCATTGAAATCGTCAGAGACTATTACATTGGATGTTTCACCTTAATAAACTTACAATAAGAAAGGTCGAACACAACAGACAAGGATTAGGAGTTAATGCTCTTTAATTATTGAAGGCCTGCATTAAATAGCTTCCTTACATGGCATTATAAATTGTCCAAATTTCATTATTTCTCAGCAATCTCCAGATCAGCACCTCAACCATGACTAAAATGATAACTTTTCCTGATCTGAGTTTGCACCATGCATTGCCTTGGTTAGTGTTGTTGTTACTGGGAAGCAGCAATGGAGAGCCAAGAACTGAAGACTATCAGACATACATCATCCACATGGACCATTCTCACAAGCCAGGATCCTTAACCCATGAGTCATGGCACCGATCAGTACTGAAGTCATTATCATATCCTGCTGATGACAAAAAATTGTTATATTCCTATAATCATGTCATTCATGGTTTTAGTGCCAGGCTTACACCTTCCCAACTATCTGAAATTGAGAAATCTCCGGCTCACCTTGCCACATACCCAGAGTCCTTTGGCAAACTATTCACTACCCACTCCCCCAAGTTTCTTGGACTAAAACATAACTCCGGCCTGTGGTCTGCAGCATCATATGGCGAAGGTGTAATTATAGGAATTATTGATACTGGAATTTGGCCTGAGAGCGAGAGTTTTAATGACAAGGGAATGCCACAGGTGCCTCAACGATGGAAGGGCCAGTGTGAGAATGGCACAGCTTTTAGTCCTTTCGTCTGCAACAGGAAGCTAATTGGTGCCCGATCTTTTAGCAAAGGGCTGCAAGCGGCAGGTATAAATGTCTCTAAGGAACATGACTTTGACTCTCCTAGAGATTTCTTTGGGCATGGAACTCATACTTCGTCTACCGCTGCCGGTAGCCATGTACACGGTGCAAGTCACTTGGGATTAGCAAGAGGCACAGCAAGAGGAATAGCACCACGAGCACATGTTGCCATGTACAAGGTCCTCTGGGCAACAGACACAGAAAAGAGTGCAGCAAGTGATGTCCTTGCTGGCATGGACCAAGCAATTGCTGATGGGGTGGATATCATGTCGTTGTCTCTTGGCTTTGACCAGACACCTTATTTCAAGGATGTTATTGCCATTGCTTCTCTTTCAGCAATTGAAAAAGGAATTGTTGTCGTCTGTGCAGCAGGCAATGATGGATTTCTTGAGTCAATACATAACGGAGCACCTTGGATAACGACTGTAGGAGCTGGCACACTTGATCGGAGTTTCCATGCAATAGTTGCTCTAGATAATGGGTTAACCTTTGAAGGAATATCATACTTTCCACAGAGCGTTTACATTACTGATAAACCTTTGTACTATGGCAAAGGCGATGTGAACAAATCACAATGTCACTTGGGAGCATTAGATCCAGATGAGGTTACTGGAAAGGTTGTTATCTGTGATAATAGCACCCGCGCTGACACCTACTCCCAAATGGAGGAGGTTGACAGGGCAGGCGCATATGCAGCAATCTTCTTAACAGACACGCCGGATCTAGATTCATCTGAGTACTACATTCCCAGCCTGATTCTACCAACTTCTGCCTGGAGTTTAATTAGACAGAATGTGACAGGGGGAAATGGAACTAAAGTGAAAACAATGAGGTTTACCTTAACCGAACTTGGCACAAAACCATCACCTCAAGTGGCCTCATTCTCTTCAAGAGGTCCAGACCCAATCAACGCAGGTATTCTAAAGCCGGATATTCTGGCCCCGGGAGTTGATGTACTGGCAGCATTTCCACCCAACTTTCCATTCATTGAGGTCGGAGACTATCAATTGGTGACAGACTACGCACTACTTTCAGGCACATCAATGGCAGCACCTCATGTTGCTGGAGTTGCAGCTTTACTAAAAGCTGTCCGCTGGGAGTGGAGTCCAGCAGCTATCCGATCAGCTATAATGACCACAGCATATACTATTGACAATGCTGGTAGCGTTTTGAAAAATGAAATGAGTGCCCTTCCTGCCACACCTCTGGATTTTGGGGCAGGTCATATCAACCCAAACAAAGCCATGGACCCTGGACTCATCTATGATGCAGATTTTCAAGATTATGTTGAATTCTTGTGCGGCCTAGGCTATGACGAAAGACAGATGAAAGCTGTCATTAGACAAAATCAATGGAATTGCAGCCAAGAATCTACTGACCTGAATTACCCATCTTTTGCTGCTGTGTTTACCAATGAAACGGCAAAGAAGTTTAGCAGGGTTGTCACAAATGTGGGAGCAGAAGACTCACTGTACCGAGCAATTTTGGAGTTTCCTGTTGGCATGAAAGTCAGAATAGAGCCTAGCATTATAAAATTCACACAGAAATATCAGAAACGGAGTTTCGTTTTGAGTGTGGATATTGACAGAGAAGCTCCACGTGTGATCTACGGTTATCTCAAATGGGTTGATCAGTACAAGCACATAGTTTCAAGCCCGATAGTGGCCATTAAAACTTAGGGAATTCATACTCATTGGTCGCGATTGTTGAACAGCCAGATATGCCAAGAAATCTGGAACTTTTTTCAGTTTTAAATAATCAGTTCAAAATCAGCTGCAAATTCGTTGTTTAATTTTAAAGTTTTATCTTTAATTGGGTTTTGATATTTTCTCGCAACAGCCCTTGATCTTTGCATCAGATATGGCCGATTTGTTATTTGAAACAAGTGAAAAAAAAAGAAGCTTGTTTTGATTGAATTAAACAGATCAGTTTTCATTAGCTTCGTATGTTCTGCTCTTCGTCGTTTTTTTTCTGGCTAGAAACAACCTCAGCAAGGTTAAACACTTTGCTTCATTTTTCAAACACTTCCAAACCTGTATCTCAGTTATCCCAAAAGCTTAATCAGCTTCAAAACCAGCAGGGATACCATGATTTCAAGAAATAAACATTGTGTATCAGCTTCAATCTGTACCGCATAACCGAGACAATAAAAATGGATTTCAAAATGATGTTGAGAACGCATATTGTATGTGCTAGCTCTGCAAAAGCAATTGAAATTCCATCAGCCTAAACGAATAAAAACAAATGGAAAACCAGAAAGAAAGGTACGTGTCTGTGGGGTAAACAAACTGAATTACGGTTCTCAGCTTTAGACGAACACCCAATTCAGATGAAAAATGCAGGCTTACATTGATTGGAATATGCATGAGACGAAGAAATATTAACTAACTTCAGAGATCGAAGAGCCCGGGAAAATCAGTTGCTCCTAACTGGATAGTCCATTCAACCCTCACATGCATGCATGGGACTGTACTAAGAAATGTGAGCGGCGTGTTTAATCCTAGTGGATCCATAAAAGGCCAGCATGGGACCCAACTCCTTATACCCATTTCAGAAGGTCCTCATTGAACAACTATTAGTAGGAGCTACCGTGTCTCAGATTTTCAATTTCATTAACTTGCTTTTAAACCATTGACCAGGTCCTGTACCATCAACCATCATTTACAGGATGTGGAACGGCATAAGGGACTGGCGGTGGTAACGATTCCGAAGTCTTGTCGGTATCCAACAAAGAAGGGCATCTAATAATCCATGAAATTATTAACATTTGCATCGCATATGTTGAAGAACGGACAGGACCACAAAAGCACTAATTTTTCAGATACCAAATATAGCAGAAGCATACTGATTCCGGTTAATGAAACTTGAGTCCTGGTTGGGCCCATGCCATGCCTAGGGCTTCGTGATAACTGATAAGATACATATGATTGTGTCTAGAGAAAACAGAGACTCATAATCACAGATCAGGTAGGTGAAAATTTGCAATTATCATCAAAAGGGTCGCAAAATTAACAGTGCAAGCAAACACCGCAGCCTAGCACCAGAAGGAAGAAAACGGCAAACAATGATTGATTAGAATCTTAAACTGTGCTCACCGCCTTACATTTCAGGGACCGGTAAACAGCTCTGGACAAGTCAATAAACGAAGATGAAGACAAGAAGTCAAGAGATGGACCATTTAAAGCTACCAGGATCTTGGTCTTGATTGTGAATAAGAGGTCTTAATTTTCAAATTTGCCCTAAACCAGCAAAACATAAATATAAATGGAGGGGTCCAAATGCACCAGCCTTAGTACATCTTCAGGGAACAAGCTGTCAAGATTTTTCTTGTCACAGACAAGCCCCCACATCCTTAAAAAAAAGATCTATGGGAGGTTGCAATACTCACTATTAAATTACTATTACTGGAGCATGTGAACTGTAGGTCCCAAATTTTAAAATGCTCCCAACTAACAAAGAACAGAAAGGGTTTTTTGTCTCAATCATCCAGATTCAAGGGAATTTATGTTGAACATTCAAAAATCAATCATGCTCTCTTTGAGGATTAGAACGCATCTGGAATAAATTCTACCTACACTTTTTCTCCATTGACTGACAAAATCTATTTGAGTCAGAGAACAAAAGTTTCAGAGGCGTCCAGCAACGCAAATGACAGGCTACAATATAGTTTAGAGAGGATGGCATAACAAAAAAATAGTATCCAGATTAGATGAAGAATAAAAAGTTTTCAGCAGTACTAAATTCTCCATGATATTATTGAGTTTAGCAAAAAAGATTTGGGACAAATTACAAAGCCAATCAGCAGTTTATCAAATACTACATAATCTAGAGTACATATACAAGTGAAGAAGTGATACTATCACAAGCTGACAAAAGATGGATAAAGGGAGAACAGGCTGTGTGATTTTCACCTAATACATGAATGTGGGAAGACTACTCCTCCAAAGGTTCTTGCTTTCTCCACTTCGGTTTATTGGTTTGGACACCACTTTCATACCCACTGCTGTCACCCAATTCCGTCACACCTTTCTCCATCAACCTACTCCTCAGACCGTCATGCTGGGAGCGTCCAGCTCTCCAGTCCTGAAATCAAGTAGTAAAAGACAATCTTGGATGAAAGATCAAGATCAATGCACATAAGAATTAATGCCACTAATGTGTGAACCTCTTTTTCATGTTTATCAATGTGTAGAAATTTTCAACTTCACTGCTGCATTACCTTTGAACACAATTTGCACTAATACATCTCCTATAAATTTTCAATAGTCTGCATCATATGCTTGCCTTGAGTTTCATGATCTTCAACTTAGCCTAAACCTTCAAGTGTACAGATGATTCCTATTTAGCACATATCATTGATTACATTTCAGCATAACACAAGCAGTGGGTTTAAAGTTGCACTCTTGTAACACCAAATCCAGGTAAGATAAGTACAAAGAAACATCTCATGAGAAACTAAAGTGAAGAAGAAGAAGTTTTGTTACTTGCTCTAACTTCTAAAAATCTTAAGTACATCAAGGGGAGCAGGTGCATCATAAAAACAAAAAACATGAAAAAGAGCTTTCTGAACAAGGTGTAGCTGCATAACAAAGTTAATACAAAAGTGCCTTTAGTAAGAGTGATCCTGTGCAGACATGAACATAACTTACATCTCGGAACAGAAACTCATCAGCTTCAAGCATATGTATTACATGCCCCATCTTTGGCCTCTTCTGAGCATTTGGGTCCACACACCGTAACGCTACTAAAAGGGCGCGCTTCAATGCCCTTGAAGAGGGCTTATCTTGCAACCTAGGATCCAAAACACCCTCTGCATTGCGATTTGTAACCATTGTTTTAAGCCACTCAACTAGATTCACCTGAAATTTGAACTTGTCAAAATGGATAGAAAAGAAAGAGGAACAATAAGACAGTGTCACTGAGTGAAATCAGTTGATGAATTCAAACCTCCCCTGGAGGGCGGCTGTAATCTACTGGATTTCTCCCAGAAATTATTTCCATAATAAGAATCCCAAAACTGTACACATCGCTTCTTTCATTCAACATTCCAGTGCTAGCATATTCTGGAGCCACATACCTATGAACAGAACCAGATAGTTGTTATTCCCGACTGCTTGGCATAGATCATTCACCCAACATGTTAGAAATTGGAGTCACAAACAATTTCCACAAAGAATTAATCTACTAACCCAAATGTTCCCATCACCCGAGTTGTCACATAGCTCCTCTCCGAGCCCATAAGCTTTGCTAGGCCAAAATCAGATACTTTTGGATTCCACTGCTTATCAAGCAAAATGTTGCTTGACTTGATGTCACGATGAACAACCTTTGGTTCAAGCCCCTCATGCAGGTATGTCAGCCTGTACAATTTTATCACATTTGAGCTACAAACAACTAAAATACCAAAGACTGGAGCTCATATCATTACTTGAACTGAAATCAAAATGTACCCTTTTGCAGTTCCTAGCATTATATTCATCCGAATCTCCCATGTGAGAGGGCTGTAAGGCCCAACATCTCCATGAAGCCATTGTTCCAAGTTCCCATTGTCAACATATTCATAAACAAGCATCCTATAACGAGCAACAACTAACATTAAGCGAAAGCCATACTAGACCATTGCCTGCTAGCTAGTCAGAAGATAAAAATTTCACAAATTGCGAAATTTAAGACATCAAGAAAAAGTTTGAGCATGCAATGCAACAAAAATCAAAGATGCAAACTTTAACAAAGTACCTATGAGCTCCTTCAGCACAATAACCTAACAACCTCACCAAATTCTTGTGCCGTACACGTCCAATTGCTTCCACTTCAACCTTAAACTCCTTCTCAGCTTGTCCCCTATCATAAAACAGAACAACATATTCAACAGGGGCTGCATGCAATACAAAAAGATAAACTGCCCCGACATCTATACTACCAATGTGCTGATACCTGTTATTAAGCAAATTCTTCACAGCAACATTAGTATTATCCTCTAACACGCCCCGGTAAACAATTCCGTGTCCGCCTTCTCCAATCACGTTTTCATCAGCAAAGCTATTCGTGGAAAACTCAAGCTCTCTCAATGTGTACCAATGTCCCCATCCCAAGTGCGAAACCTCTGGCGCGATTGCCGCCACCGTCTGATCACCAGACCTGGACTCGCCTGATCCGTGACGCGACCCTCCAGCCCGTTCCGGGTACGAAATACGGTGATCTTTCCCTATTTCGATGCGAATCCTGTTGCGCCCACTAGCGGTACTCTCTTCCGCCAAGATTGCCTCCGGTTCAGGTAACGGCTCTGGATTTTGCGCGGAATGCGGTTTGGAGTCAGGATCAATCCGAACTTCTACAATTTCTTTGAAAATGCTAGGAATAGTGGGGTCGCTACTGCTGCAGTTGTTGTTGACAGAGGATAACTTGGCGGTGGCGTGTCGTTTAGAGTTGTTATTGCGTTTTGAAGTGAACCAGAGAGAAATAAGGAAGAGAACAAGAACAATCGCAGCTCCTACACAAACACCAAGAACAACCCACAAACGTAAACAGAAAATTGAGGTTCTCTTGGAGAGCTGATCGTTCAAGGAGTAATGAGACATATTACCCGCTTTGTTCTTGCTTCTTACTTCTATTTCACGAGTTTCGTTGTTATTAATGCGAGAATCAAATTACATCTAATATTCATCACGAAAAAGTAAGAGTGAGAGATCAGAAAGACAGACAGAGACTGTGTTATGTCTTGTTCTGGTGGGAGTAGCACTCACGACAAATGAGGTTATTTTGGAAAAAATGGACAGAACAGAGAGAGAGCAGAGCAGTTGTCCTGTCGTGGTGGGACTTCCAGAATGAAGCTAGTGTGTTTTGACTTTTTTCTTGTCTTAAATTCTTTTTATCTAATCCATGCATAGTGGCGTTTCTAGTGTTAGAAACGTTTCTTAGAGCTTTTAATAATTCAAATACAGTAATAAACTGAAGTCCGCTCTAAATAATATTTTGGAATTCTTTGATATGGTGTTTGATTGAGGTTGGATCCTTTGTATTTGATTACGTTTGATTGTTGGTTGGTCTTACATGTAGTCATTTAGTTCGGGATGAATTAAGGTAATGGTGATATACTCAGAAGCATTACTAGTTTGATATACGTGGTTACATGTATTAATTGTTAGTGTATTACATGTAGTGGGGACAAAGCCTTTGACTATTGTTCCTTCAATTATTACTTTCAACAATGTATAAGGTCAAATAGAGTACTGTTGACATCAACCGGGCTGTTTGGTTTAGGTCCACTAGTTTCGAACCAGGGCCTGCGCAGTCTGTCTGTCAGCGTTGTCAGACAAAATTCAATGGTAGTTTGATCTGTTCTCTGATCTTCGCACAACTTCCAAGTGATTACCTACAATCTGAGCTATGCAGATGGATTAGAGTGATGGGCTAGTTTCAGATTAAGATTTCTAAATTCAACAATGGACAATCTCAATGGTGAATGTCTAAGAACAAATGTGCAATTTCAAACTATTACCTTGGCAGGAAGTTGTGGATGCAAAGCGTGAAAGATTACAGAACATATTCCTCATCTTCTTCCCACTTTTTCTTTCAGTCAATATATGCATCTCATGCTCTGTTTCACCACCACCACTGCCACTACCACTTGCGGCCTTTCTATTTCTACTTCTCTTTTGACCCATCTGTGCCTCTGCAGCTATTTCTGTCTCAGCCGTTGGGCTATGAGAGCTTGAATTATAGGCCTGCTTCCTGTCTTACCTAATTTCTTAACTACCAACAGAAACATCAAAAGTAGTATCGACGCATGAATTATTTTGTTCTGGGCATTTATTAAGATGATTTTCAAACAGTGTTCTGCAGAAAGAGTCCTAATGGGAGCAAATTAATGAGGCAAGTTGTGCGTTTCATATAAAGGTAAAAGCTGGCGAAAGTGTAGGGTAGAGATACACGATCTTGGTACAAGAATGAGGACAAAATACAGTCCTGCGACAATGCCGTTATTTGGCTTCCGAACAAAAAACGAATAGATATGCTTGGCGCGTCACACAAGATTTCTCGAGGCATAAAACGCTAGTGTTTCAGTTTCAGAAACTTTTTAAGTAGTCGAAGGACGATTACAGTTCAGTGTAGAAGATTCTCTGGAGAATGGCTTTTTATAAAACAAGTTAACATCTAAAGCTGGAGGATTTAGTTCCAATCTGAATAACAATCGTGATCCCGAAGCTAACTCCCTCTGCTATCAACACCAACCTCCAACAAAAATACTATATGAAGACTTCTGGTGATGCCGTTGCCAATATCAGCCATCATTCTGGTTCTGGAACCTGCGCATTTCAAAGATGGTGCAACACAAATTGTGCTCTATTCTCCGGGGACCTTGTCATCCAGCTCCACCCCCAGCCTCCAGGTTTTCTTTTTCTCAAGGAAATATCAATGATCTTGATTCATTTTGGCTCAAGAAAAGAGCAGCTCACGCGTTACATGAATTGAAGCATCTGTCACTTAATCAGCTAAGGAGTTCAATAGGGCACTTACTATCTTCGAATTGGAACGCGTTTTAACATCAATCGACATTGAGAGAACAGTTTTCATGCTCATCAGTAGAACGACCTCAGTTTGTGCTGTACTTGTTACATTTGATCAATAACGTAAAATTTCTTGATACACCGAGACATGCTTCGTGATTGCGTAGATAGATAATTAATTAGCATGATTCTGGTGTGAAAGTGTTGTCCGATGCACAAATAAGTCAAATTCTTAAGTGACCATACATATAAAGGCTACCATTTCTAATGGAGATATTAATGACTGTTCGTACTTCCTGATAGCAGTTACGATTATTCTTAACTGCTGCACCAAATCCGCAGCACATGGCTTGTAAATTTGTTCGCCCCTCTTGGTGCCAACGGTAGACACCAAGTTTCAAGCCAGCAGCCCCTTGCCTGCGAAAAATCTTACCGCGTACGCAGATATCAATAGATAATCGGCAAACATTTCTACGAGTAATGAGCAACATTCATCACTGCATGTGACCGGTATGGACAATTTTCTTCTCCTTTTACTTCAACATCCATCAATATGTACCAAAAAAAATTCCTGATTTTGGTAAATGATGAACCACAAAAGCTTATTAATTAAATTTTTATATAAGTTAAACTATTGTCAACAGTTCAACCTACTGTGACTTGCAACATAAGTAAACTGCTTCGACAGTGAAATTCTTTCTAGGACCATATGGTGTTTGACCAAAAGCTAGTATTTAACAAGGTGGATATGATGTCATACATTACTTTTTAAAGGAGAAGGGATCTTGGCTAAAACACGCCAGACGAGTTCTTCCCATTTAAATTCATGTCTAAATGCAGCTAAGGCGTGCCTTCACTGCAGAGTTCCTTTCCTTCATATTGCAAGAATATAGTCAGTGTTAGATCCAACAATTGGGATGAATTTATTACTTACTGATACAAGAGTTACCTTGGAAGAAGAGGAGAGACTAAAGGGTCCATAGTGAGCCCGAATCAGTCATTCAAATCCAAATGCAGTTTCTGATGTGCTAATATTGGCTGCTGATGTTACAGCAATTGGCTGGTTTGAGATAGTACATTGACTGGAAATATTAAAACCAGTTTCCAGTGATCTTTCTTTGTTAGCAGAAAATGTGTTCGTTTCTCTGTTGGTATTCAGCAATCCATTCCCCTCCTCAAAGACCATTCCTGTCTCAGGTATCTGTCTAGATGGTAGTACTCCTGGCAAGCACATTGGGTGCAAACTCAATCCATTTCTCATTGTTAACATCTGTGAACCAATCACAATGATCACAGCAAAATTTTTACCATAGTTGCTATTTTCTGTTCATGGGATACAGAGAAAGCTGAACAAAACAATTACAGAAACATAGTTGAAGCAGTTTCAAAGAAGGCAACACGAAATCCAGTCAAGCTTAATTGCTAGTCCCAGTGGGTGACTATTAAGGTAATATCATTGGAATCTTTGCAACAAAGAATCTTCCAAACAGAATGGCCCATTCACCTTGTATACTCTTATTTTATAAAAGATCATGGTATAGCTATATGACTGAAAAAATAAAAGCATACTATTGCACTGAAGGCCGATCACCAAAAGCTGCTATTTTGTTCCATGCTGAAGGGGGTAATAACACAAAAGGAGGGCAAAACCGTACAAGCGTTTTGGAAGACAGGACAAAAATGCCTAGTTTGAGTGGACTATGCAACTCAAATAACTGCAGAATGGATGAAAATCTTCATTGTTGAATCTAGTCTTATATGAGCATCCGTCCAGAGATCAGTGTCTAACTATTGATTAAACTTCCATTGTCTGACTGGAAAAAAGCATTTTGGTCTACCAGCTAGGTTTATCTGGGCATGATCAAATTCAAACATGGAATTGGAAGTGGCATTAGATCTAAATTATAGACTGAAAGCTAATTTATGAGTTTAAGAATTACAGAATATCTAATAGATTGTGATGATTGTGGATTCATATGATCAAATATCAATTATTCACTCCCAAACTTATCACAACAAAGGAACCAACTGAAACAACGGACAAGACAGTACCCTCTTAATCGAACAAAATGTTTAAAATTTAATCATATACTTCAACTTGATTAATTGATGATGGCTAATTAGATTCGAAGGCAAACTATGGAATGTGAAAACTTCGAAGACATGTAAAGAGGTATTTGGAATAAATCAACCAAGATATAAAATGCAACAAATTTTCAACCAGCAAAAAGTTATTTTTTTGGCTTGTTTGCAGTGCAACTTTCAGTGGCAATGGAGGGTGCTAGGTTGACTGCCAATATGTATGCTTCAAGTTTTCCTTTCAATTCCACACCAGAACTAAAGTTAAAATTTTTTAATTCACATTGAGGTGTGGTCAGAAACATCATTGTTATAGCATCATCCCCTCAACAAATCCTCATCTCATGTTTCTATCTGAACAACAAGTGAACACTGACCTGTACTTGAAGTTGAAGTTGCTTCAGATATTCAATCGCTTCATCCAGCATTGAAGCCTTATCCGTCTATTACAATTATAAAATCGTATAACACCAAGAATTCATTCACATTAAATATCAAATACATTGGATGAAAAAACAAACAGAAAGATGGAAAAAAAATTAGCCCAGAAACTACCTTGTTGGAATTTGGGACTAAGTTCTGTAAAGCTTTCAACTTCTCATTAATTCTACTCCTCCTCCTCTGCACAATAACAAAACAAACATATCAACAAAACCCACAAATAAATAATTACCCAAAATTCTATATAAATGATATAAAATTATAGAATAATCAAAATAGAGAATTTTAAAGTTAAAACCTTTTCTGACAAATTATGAACCTCTGCAGCCCTGCTCCTTTTGGCCGACGTTTTAGGCCGACCCACGTCCTTTGATGGCACCTCCAATGCCCTGACACCCTTCTACATTAAAAAACAATAAGAATTTTTTTAAAAAACAATAAGAATTTTTTTTAAGAAATAAGTAATTTTAATTTTCAAAGATGAATTAAAAAAGAAAATAACTTCGCTGTCATTGGTGTCAGAATCCACGGCACCGACCACAAAATTAGGAAAGTTGACACCAGCAGAAGACGAGTCAAAAAGGGACAGATCCACCGATCCGCCGAACAGCTGTCGATCCTCCGGCTGAGCAAACGAACAAGAAGACGTCGAAGATAAAGAATTGTGGATAAATTGGTTCAGGAATGAGGTGATTTCTTCGGGTTCATAACCCGTAGTTGGTGGTGTCTTTCCGCACATATCTGCCATGAATTTGCAGAGGTTAAAAAGAAGTATCTTATCAATGAAAGGGAGAGTAAACGAAGAAGAAAGAGGAGGAGGAGAATCAGCAGAGACAGAAAAGTTTTGTTTGCACCTTGATTATGTACAAACCCGCCTCCGTTTCCGTTTCTGATTCTCTTTCTTAGGTTTTGTTATTATCGGGTTCTCTTCTTTCTTTCGATCTCTTTTTCTGTGCTATTTTGTTTGCTTTTGTTCTTTTTAAAAAATGGGGTTTATGAACTCCCCTGCAATCAAATTCGATTAATCTCCCGCCCTAATTACGTCATTTCTTCGATTTGCCGTTTGGGACCTAACTTTTCATATTTTACATTGATGTCCCTAATTCTTTCTATTCTTAAAATTTTACCACAAATAACTTTTAATTTTAACTTTTGATTCAAAAATATTTATTTATTTTTTATTATATAATATAATTAATATTAAAAAAAAATTAAAGGTTACTGGAATGCACAAAAATTCAACATCTTTCCAACCAACCATCGCATGAATGTTGAATCAGATAATGCAAAACCCCACCAAAAGACTGATTTCTGGCACATTTTGACAATTCACCACTTCGGAAGCCATTTTTTGAGGCCAGTGCATTCCAAAAAATGCATTAACCAGACTTGGGCTGCTTTTAACTCGTATGCCCAAATATGGTCAATAGGAGTAATGTTTCGTAGGCATCATCGGTTACTTCATTAATTAATTGTTTACCAGTAAATGGAATGCTAAAGGCTACTTTTGCTGTGCCTCCACTTCCAGACAAACCTAGTAAATTGATCGAGTAAATAAAATTTGGCTAAAAATGAAGGGAAAGAAACAGAACTCAGGCTGAGAGCGAGGGGAGGCCTGGACTAACTTCAAAATGGATGAATATTGAATAGTATAGGCAGGTTGCACACTGCATTACCTGCCAGTATTGGATCCAAACGAATACAAAAATGAACAAATTCAGAGCCAACCCTTTCCATCCTATCTGAGATATAATCCAACAGCCTGAAACTAATGGTCCTCTATGATGTAGACAGGGCTGTTGTTTTACAAATGGGGCACAAATTTTTGTGCGTTAGCCATTGTTTAATACAATTGGTGTGAAAATCATGCCCGCAATCCAGTGTTCCAATACCCTCTCCCTCGTTGTATTCCTCCTGTGCATAGTAAACAAAAATTAAGCAAAGAATACACAGGAGGGAAACTTTGCAGAAGACAATCACTTCCTGAAAATTAAATGGAAGTGGGAATGGACCCGAAGATAAATCATTACCTGACAGACACAACATGGCTCAGTTTCCTGCTGCAATCCCATCGGGATAGAATATTTCTGTTGTTTTAAACGGTCCATTATAGTTTCTTCGCTCAATCCTGTGCTCACATTTCCAATGCGCTCCTCCAGAGCCAACAATTCCTATAATCCCAACAAACATTGTGCTAGGTAAGATATAATCCTTGTAAGCTGGAAAACTAGATGTTAAAAAATCCTTGTGTCAATATTACCTCATATGACATGTTATCAACATCAAGCCGCATATCTCTATGCCGATCATGAATGTCAGTCACCCCAAGAAAGACTGACTGGTCAAGAATCATAACATCCTGACACAAGCAAGAGCACAAAGTCAAATATCAAGTCACCTAGTTTATTAGAAAATAAAAAGATGGGTATCCTTTTTAACACTTAGCTCAACATCCTTACATTAACTGAACAAGTTGCCTGTTGATACCAACACAATAAAGACTTAAATTTGTAACCAACTCTCAGAAAAAGAACTTTAGTAGCTACTTCGCAGCATTTTTTAAAAGAAGGTTTGGTTTTCAATATCGAAAAACATGTTGCCAGTAGTTTTAGAAATTTCATTTTAACAAACCAAAAATGCATGTTTTTATGGAAAACATCTTATATATATATATATAAAATCACTGTTGTTTTTTAGTATGGATATTGAACAGATGAGTCCATCACCATCGAGTTAATGCTTTCTAAGTAATTATTTTCTTGTAATAATAGGCTTTTAAAAATGACAGCCAAATGCATGCTCTGTTTTTAGTTCTCGTACACTTATTTTAAAATGCTAGCAAACAGTGTTTTCATTTCCAAAATTACCATTTTACAAGTGTTACCAAATGCACCCTTATTCCTTGAAATTGAATTATATCATCGTTTATCTGATCTAGAACCATATCTTGGAAGCATTGATCACATTTGACAAAGTGATGGTTAAGTACTGGCCAAGTGGACCAGTTTGATAACAACCATCTTCTAATTTCCAACACAGCCAAATAAGCAGCAGCCTTTATTGCAGTCAGTAATTAATCAAATTAAAAACCACATACTCTTCTAAACAAAGTTTTCCAGCTATCAGGCAATACTCATGAGCAATACTGCTTTGTGTGTTTCCATGTTTTGCCAATGATGAATTCTACTCATGTGCTCTATTAATATAGAGGAAATGTAAAATCTAACCTCAAATCGCAAGCTCTCTCCCCTACGCATGAGATCCAACACATTACGAATCTGCTCAAGTCAAAATCGCATTGTTAACACTGGTTTACTGTTGTTTAGCCAGCACAATTTGATAATGTCGAAAAGAAGAGCAAGGATAAAAGGGAAATTTGAAAACATAACTAGCCTATGTTAGAACCCGTAGAACAAACCAACTAGCAACATGCTGTACTGCATGATATTTTTGCAAAAGAAAATAATAGGGTCACCACCTCAGGCAAGCACATATACACATGGGCAAACACTCAGAAAGGGTAATTGGTGAAAGAGTTTGCCATAATAATTAAAATGAGGGATAGCCCCAAAAGAGAGAGAGAGAGAGAGAGAGAGAGAGAGAGATAGATTTGAAAACAATCATCAAACAAGTTTGCCACAATACTTAGCATGTGGAATAGATCCAGACAAAAAAACTACACAATCTTGCCTGCATTAACATTGGAAATTTAAGTGAACCAACTACAAAAGTCACATGCCATGAATTTGCAGTTGTAACACCAGAAGTTCTGATTTGGGAAAACAAGAAAAAGAAGATTGTGTATTACCAGCACAGCCGAAATAATAAAATGCAAACACTCCATCAAATCAAGTTTCAGAAAGCATCAATTCAATATGTTTGTGCAAAATTACTGCAATCAGTAAACCATAAACCTTAAAAAGGAAAAAAAGTTGAGTCCAATATTGACACCATAAGAGATTTCATCAACAAGCAAGAAGTCTCTTTGTCTACAATTAGTTTCCATTTTATATTGCATGACGCTAAAGAATCAATGGCACATAGACATTTAGAAGATGGGACGAATATGATACACTATATTGGAAAAGCTATGAAGTTTCTGAGTCACAGCAGAATAAAGTTTCTCATCACAACTTCCAAATTTTAGACTAAAGAACTTCACAATGACAACTATGCTATAAGCAGATCAGAAAGTAAGTTGATAAAAAAAGGTAAAAAGAAAACATTATGCTATCCAACCAAATTTTAAATTAAAAATGGATTTCAAGAGAAATTCATTACAACTAAACAACAGAGAATTAAAGAACAGACCTCGGATACAACAAGCCTGCTTCTTCCTTCACCAGCAGCAGCCAGAGCTCGCAATGGATGTGGAAGTCCAAGTACACCATCACCTTGTCTTTCTAGCCATGATCCTGACCTTGGGTAGGACTGATGATGCCTATGGTTACCAGCTCCAGATGAAAGTATCATCTCTTCTGGGGCAGGAAGACCTGGACGCTGTGGATTTTGATTACTGCTATGTCCCCCAGACTCAGAACCAAGGGAAGAAATCAATGATCTACGAACCAATTCTGAAAATCTTCGTGGATAATGAATAGGAGGATTGGGATGAGAAACCCAAGTAGGAGTAGATGATGGATGGATGCCTGAACTTGAACCCACTCGAGATGAAGAAGCTGTATTTCCTGGTATACTTATATTTCCACTACTTGAGCTTCTATTTGCTGGATTCTGAACTGAATTTCTCAAACCTGGTGCAGGTACAAAGATGGGATGTTCCATTATATTTCTGGCCATGATTCTGGGCCTGACTTCCTCATGTGGAAAAGCATCTCTATCTCTAGAAATGTTAGAACTTGATGAACTTCCCGTTCTTGAGCTAGAACCTCTATCCCATCGAAATGGTTGCAAATTGTGTGGCAACATGGGTACATGCAATAGAACAGGTTGACTTTGAGGAATTGTATTATCTGCTACTATTGGTGTCCTTGAGTCCAAAGATTGATGTTCGTTTGGTGGAAGTCTTGATGACTGATGAGCAGATGAAACACTAGTATGCCTAACAGCAGTCCCTGTTGGAAACAGAGCTGGAGGTATAGACTCTTGCTGGTTTGAAGGACTTATACGCAAACGGAAGTTTCTCCGAGATCTTTCAGCATTACCTCCTACATACGAATCAGGCAGAAGTGCAGGAGCTGGTCCTCTCGCACCTAGTCCAAGTGCTGAGTTCAACTGCTCTGATGGAGCAGATATGCTTAAACTGCTGCCTCCATCATAGTGAGCAGAAACAGAAGGCCATGCACTACTTTCAGCACGCTGAAAATAGCTAGAACTTCCACTCATCGAGGACTGTTCAACATTTCCTTCAAGAGCCTTTCTTTTGCAAGAGGCACGACGACCACCAAATGAACAACCAGGTCTACCATCATTCTCTTCACCCACATATCCACCGCTTCCTGAAGGGAGTGCAAAAGATGCAGAACCACCAGAAGGTGGAATCCGCTCACTTTCGGATGCACCTGACTTGCATAAATTAGGGCATCCCATGACTTGGCAATTATCACCATCATGACTAACAAAACCAGCATTTAAGTTGAGATTCTGTGACATTAAATTAGAATTGGCACTTTGCACGAACAGGGGATTAACATTACCACCATCCACTGACAAGCTATTAGTGGGTTCACATTGTTGTTCTTCTAATCTCGGACCAGCTCCTCCACAAGGACTCAATGAAGACCAACCAAGTTGTGTTTTCCGCTCATCACAACTAACCTCATTTTGGGGGGTGCGAGAGCTTGGTTCACCTAAGCTCCAACTATTTGATGTTTGTCGTTCATGACTTGCAGAATTTACATATGTCATGGATGAACCAGCCGGTGACAGCATATACTCTGGTAATCGATTTTCTGAAGGATTGCGCATATTATTCCAACAAATCTGCTGATCTACAGCAGAATTTGATGTAGAACCATGATCAAAGCTTAAAGTTTCTGGCAAGGAACCAATGGTACCCCTCTGCCCTTGCATTAGGGAAAAAATGAGTTTCCTTTTAAATCACCTGGAGATGTTCCAAAGAAATTAAAAAAAAAGTTAATTGTGCACATTTTCAGTAAAACTGTCACAATAAAGCAAGTCAAAAACACTAATTCTTGTGGTAAACGAACTATGAGATGATGCATCCATATAAAAAAGGATGAAGCTATAAAAGCCAACTTGACTTAATTTCGCAGGAACGTTTAGCTCAAGTTTATAATATGACCATGAACAACTTCAAACATTCGCAGACCAATGGGCATACAACTAGATTGTAAATGCAGGTCATCAAGTTACACTCATATTCCTCAGAAAATTGTCAGTTGAAGTCTCTTCATGCCAAAGAGTCAGGTGGACTAGTCAATTGATGCCTTCAAGTGGAACCTAAGATCTATTTTCCACAATGATATTCTGTTTTATTTGCTTGAGACTGAATAAAGCTATGTGCAATTTACTTTCAGGGTTAATCTTATAAAAAATATTAGTCTCAATCTTAACGACACCTTACTAATAATAAGTGGTTCCAAAATCAAGATGTGCCAAACTTCTTGCTGCCAATACCATACATCGACCAACATATAACAATTGAGCATGTAAGGATACAAAGTACTTTTGAGAGAAAAATTGTAGTTCTTTTAGCCAATGAGAAACTTTTGACCTTATGACAGCTCTTTCCTGGTAGAAAATTATCTTCTATGCTCTCATTTTTACCATAAACCAAATCCAAATAGCTTGTCACGTTTCTCAAATATCAAGAAAGTAACAATGTAACTGCAATAGAAGCAAGAGCAAAACCACATTGGCGATACTAGAAATTGATACTTCGCAACAATTTCACAACGTGTGTAATACCATTCACAAGCCAGTTTGCTACATGTAGGCCAGTGTATGAACAAAGAAACAACTAAATCAGAACATCATGTTTCCTTAATCCAAAACTACCACTAATTATCCAAAACAGTTAACCTATAGCATAAGAAAGCAACGACAGAAAGCAAAGGGAAAATTAATCATCAATCCATATTTTATCTTCACCAAGGCTCCTAACATTCACATACAAAAATATAGATGCATATCAAGACATCAAAGCTTTTATGGCACAAAAGTCTGCCTTGCAAAATAAATATGATGAACATCAGCTCCAGACAGCTAAAATAGACCAATGCAACCATTTTTAGCATTCAAAATCACATTAACATAAAGCAAAACAAGACCAGATGTTCGAATTATATACGAAAATTAATTCAAACAGTTAGGAGTCAAAAGCTTTAAAACAGAAACACACAAAAATTAAAAACTTTATGCATATATTTTTAAAAAAAAATCCAGAATAGCTGACTGGGCATCTTTCTCACCCAAAAACAATATGAGAAGATAAACAAAACAAACCCAATTATATATGCACTCGCTCATCAGAAAAATTTTCTATCTGGGTACAGTAACTCACAAGGTCAAAGTAATCCGGTTTAATGAATCAAAAACCAAACCCAAGGAAAACTCAACCACAAATAACAAATTAAACACAAGCACGAAATACCAGAAGCTGAAAACGAAAAAAGCTTTAATTTTTTCGCCAAAGAAGAAAGGCCAGGCTCGAGAAATTTTGCTTAGCTTTAGAGCTAAAGCCAAACAGCCAAACAACTGACTTTTTTAAAAATAAAAAATAAAAATAAATAAAACAGACGTAACACCGTTCACATCCCATCTTATCATCAACCGATCAAGATAGAAAAAAAGAATTCAAAAACCGGAAAAACAAATCTGAGAGATTTACCTAAAGTTCACAAGCCGCAGAAACCGACCGATCTGAAAATACGAGGAAAACAAAGAAAGGATTCGACCTTAAATACAGATGAAGAGGCCTCCGTTCTCTTCCTAAAGCGGAGAAGGAGAAAAAGACGAGAAAGTGAGCAGCCAGAAGGCAAACAAACAATGGAAAGAGCGAGAGAGAGAGAGAGAGAGGAAGGAAGGAAGGGAAGGGAAAGAAAGAAAGAGAGAGAGGCCTTGAAATAAGAAGAGAAATGTGGAATAGCAAGCAAGGAAAGATGGGAAGGAAAGAGAGATTAAATGCGGACAGTAATCATCAATTTACCAAATAACCCCCCGCATTATGTTACGAGTCATCGTAATAATAACAAGAGCAGGTTCTTTTCTTTCTATTAACATAATTAAAATAATTAATTAATTAAATTAAACAAATAAAACAACATACAACTTGGCAGGCAGCAAACAAAGAAATTACAACACGCTGTTGGGCCGCTTACCAAATAGCTCTCGAGTCTACTACACCCCTCCTTTCCTAATTTTAATTTTTCTTTATTATTTTTTCTTAAAATAATTATTAATTACATTAGAATTAAACAAAAACCAAAGACCCGTTTTTCAATGCGCGGCGTAGGCAGCCCCACCTTCCCCTTCCCCTTCCCCCCCTCTTGTCTTGTTTCCATCTTCCTCGCCCCCCGAGCACCTGCCTGCCCTCCTCCTTTGCCAGCACATGCATTTCTCTCTCCCTCTTTTGGTCTTTACTTGCTCTCATTTTCTGAGGACTCTTTGTTTGTGGCCTGTGACTTGAGCTGCGCTTGTGTGTGATTAAAAGTTTATTTGTTTATTATTCTAATCATGGCACACACGTGGCATTGGAGTAATTACTTGGCCCCACTGTTAGATGGCTTAGATTTTCTCCCAACACCTAAAAATTTTGATTGCTTCCATTCATTTTGACTCTCTATTAATGGGAACTTGTTGCATACCACATGGTTCAACCAAATCCGTCTACGCAACCTTCTGGGTTACGAGCCATGAGTGAGCATTGACCAAACACCAACTTTGTATATTAAAAGGGTCACTTGGGTATGGGTGTCGGTTTAATTTTGGGTACCAAATTTGTATTAAATGTGCAACTGATAAGAATGCTTGGTAGTGGTCATACAATAGAAGTCGCTAACAGGATATCATTACTTTGCTTAAAAGATAGTGTGAATACAGAGACAGGAAAGTCCCAATAGCATTTGTGCGGGTTCTTCTTCCCCACCCCCAACTTTCCTTTAAATTGCGTCTGCCATCGTTCATATCTCAATTGTGGGCCTCTCCCTCTCTTCTGTATTCTCCGTGTCTTTGGTCCTATTTGTGCGCCTTTTATTATATTTTACAGCTTGGCTCTTTTATTATGCCACGAAAGACAAAGTCTAATATGTCCATATGGTGTTTGCTTATGTGCATAAACCATTGAGTGATGCTTGTGTTGAAAATTGGTGATAAAGATAAGGGGTGACGATTCTTCCACCAAAGCGGGGAATATGGGGAACTTGCTATGCTTTTGAAAATGAAATTAATTTGGACAGCCTAACCACCTAGTTATACAGGACAACAAACGAAAGGCTAATGCTTGTGCTTGTATCAATGCAGGCAGGCAAGGCACAAATAACAAAGAAATTCAAACGCTGGCAACAATTGACTTTTCTTGCAAAAGAAAAAGCATATGCTTGATACAGTGGCCAGTGGGAAGTTAATAAAAATGAATTAAGGGATGCGTCAGGTTGCTGTTGTTGTTAGCAATTATGTGATAACCTATGCATTATTTCTCTGAAAAAGGTGGGTGGAGCTGTGATTGAGTCAGTTAATTTCAAGGGCACAAAGCTTATGACCCCAAAATTGGGTCTGCCAAAAACAAAAAGGACCGACTGAAATGACCCACCTACAACACCATGTGTTAGCGAACAGGAGAGGTGGATGTTGAATGTGTGGTAATGATTATGCCCATGGCAACTGTTCTTGGGCAATTTAAATCTGAAACTAAATAGATTGAAAAAGGCTAGGAAAAGCTAGTCAAAAGTGTTATTATCTCTTCATGAAATTATAAGTATTAACAGGGGAAGGGAGGAAGATTGCCTCTCAGCTACCGCAACTAGCCAGCATCACAGCTTTTGTTACATTCAATAGCTGTGTCAAACTCTGAAAAAGGAAAAAGGGTCTCGGGACAAGATGATAAATACAGTTCACACCGCAGAATATGGCCATTAGTAACATCCAAAAATGCACATGGTGTGAGGGCAACCATTCTGTCACACAAGTTTCAGAATCTCAAATCAATTTATTTGTATGCTTCTGTTGAAGTGAAAAAATAGTTAAAAGATTTAGAAAAGAAATTGCTGAACTTGTCTGTGCCTATCTCTGTGAATACCACAGCATTAAATATATACACAATACATGTAGCTAAAATATGCAAATTTGTTTCTTACACCCTTCAAAGAATACAGATGATCTAGACCAACTATCAGAATGCATTTTAATATGGATCGATTTCATTTTGCAGGGAATAAAATGAAGATGATTTTGATAAAGAATAGCCGAGGGAAAACAGAAGAACCTTGTGATATCACCTGTAAAAATCAGGGAGCGAGATTACAGAACAAGCATCAAATATTGAGGTCCACCAATTAATGTAAAGCAGGACCTAACCGTTGGGATTGATTACAAAAATAAAGGTTTGTCATTCTGTCCAGATTTCAAAAAGATCATAGCCATCTATTCATCGAGAACTCAACAGTTTAACAACAATGGGATCGATAACTTTTGCATAATAATTGTTTCCCGTTCCTAAATTGCAATAAATACACAAACCAAGACAACTAGTAGCTTTTCATGATTGATTTGTAAGTTACTAACCATATAAACAAGAGGTCAATGACTTGAGTTTAAATATAGCTCACAAGTACTCTACTGCATGCCAAGTAACAATGCGCATGTATTAGAGAATATGTATTAATATCCCATAAATTCCTAAACCCGGCAGATTTGTAACAGGAAGAAAATGATTCGAAGAAAGGTGGGTCAACAAGGGAAAATACCAGACAAGGAAAGGAAATATTGTAAACAGATGGTATAAAATAGCAATCCTCTGTCCTTCCCATCTCCAGCACCCTTGATCAAGGAGCAAGCATCGTCCAGGTATAAAATATAAAAAAAAGTTCATCCTAAAAACAGAAAAAGCAAGAGCAGAAGTGCTATAAATATACACTCCCTGTCTACTTATAAGGTACCTGGACCCTTTTTTCTTATCTCCATTTTCTTGGCACCGAAAAGGAAGCCTCGGGAGATTAATAGAGATGCTGTAAGAAACAAACCAAGAATCCAGCCAAAATATGGGAAAAAACTACAAAATTTAGAAATACATATGAGCAAGACTGATAAAATAACACCTGTTATTAGACTTGAAGGTCTACTAATCAGGCAAACCTCAAAGTATAACAACTGGGGAGTCAATGATAGTGGCACAATCATGAAAAAACAATTAAGTTCTAGTTCTTATATATGCAATTCACCATTATCTTACATAACATCACGATCACTTTTGTCATGAAGCTTTGACCGAGAAAGTAAACACTGTTTAGACACCGTTGTAAATAATGCATCAAGAACTGCAATTTACGATACATCAATAAGTTCACCTTGTAGAGATCCATAATCTGTAATAAAGTTATCTGCCTCAGCACAAAGAAAGTTCATGAACAGAAGTAACAGATTTAAGAAACAGAGGCCTTGACAAAGGAAGCAATAAGGTAATGAGGGGAACGGTTTATATTCCCACAACATAAAACTCCACCACCACTGGAGTAAATGCAAGATGAGCAAGTCAGGTGAAGCAGCTGATACTGACACTGGTTTGGATAAACCACTAACCAATCAATCAATGTCTTTGTCCTTTGGACTGGAGCGATATGCCTGTTCTTAAGCAACATTGCAATCTGCATGCCAAACCAAACAAAAATTTCCAAATGTTTGTCAATTCATATTCATAAAAAAATAATCATAATAATAATAGATTGCAACAAAAATAACGACCTTAAAAGGAAAAGCAGTGGTGCAACAACACCTCTCCCAACTTCACAGCTTAAACTACATTTCTTTGTCCGAAGGTTATTCAATATATGAACCCCTTATATCTGCTGGATAATTAATGCCTCCTTTCTTTTGGTGGGGTGTAATGCCTGTCCCAAATTAATTAAGTCAGGAACAACTTAATTCAAGTATCGTGATAAATATCCACATATTCTTCAACATTATCCTGGACATAAGTGCACAAGATCGTCCAACTCTATAAAATCTTCCTCCTAAATTGATAGAAACTGCTGAGCTGCTACAGCATCACTAAATATACCAGCACCAGCAAGCGCAGGGGTACTAACCTGCACAGCATCCATAATAGAGAAAGAAGCATAACTAATTTGAAGAATGCAAACATGATTTCTTATGATACATGTACAGAAACTTCATGCATTCTTAGTGTTTGTATTAATTAAGAACTAAGGTAGTAAATAAGTCAAATTCACTAGACTTGGCATTGATTTGAAAAGTTGAATAACCCAAGAAAGAACCGCGAGTGAACAAAATACTTTCAAACAAAAAACAAAATCACCCTTTCAAGGTAGTCACAACTTTTTTAACTGGTTAAGAGTCGTATGGCACAATTAGATCAGTGCAATGGCTGGGAAATAGGGGAAGGTTGAAATCAGTTACCTGCTCATTGGGTGGGATGCCCATGGGAAAGTGGAAGCTTGCATCAGAAACAGGAGCAGCTATCGCATGATCACTAGCTGACTAAGGAACCTCACTGGGTACCTCGATGTACTGTTTCTTCTGTCAAAGGAGCTGTCATCATGCACATTAGACCAACTTAAGCCAACCTCAGACATGCTATTTCCAACACGAGATTTTATGAATACCCAGCACAGGACGAAAGAGGACTGCAGACATCTTAGAACATGAGATGTTCATGGACAAATCGGATGGATTGGTATAAAACATGCACAAATCTGGTGGTCCATATGTCCCAAGTAAAGCCAAAAGGAAAGCAAAACTAGATCAAATTCCCAACTAAAATCCAAATACACTTTTTGGAGCTTGCAAAGAGTAATACAATTAGAATATGAGAGAAATTTATATTTGGATTATAATTACATAATAACTGAGGTTTTTAACTAATTTGAGGTTGCACATAGCACAAGGCTACTTGCCAATCTAAGTTTCCATTTCCTTAGCTCAGTATATTCTTAGACTATCAATTGATCCACATAATGCTATCAATTGATTGTAGTATGAACAAGAGAAAATAAAAGAAACTTGCAACTTCTTAACCAATTCTTCAATTCGCTCAACATTCTACATTCCAGAATATTTGCCATCAAAATAATACCAAAAACTTGCAAAAAACAATTTGGCAAGATTGTCTGACAAAAAAATTAACAATGCTTGCACAAAAATAACATTAAGCAGCAAAAATCCTGTGAAACAAGCACCACCCAAGTATATATTCTAGTTCAGACATCTAAAACCCTCACAAAATTAATAAATTTCAAAGAGTTTTCCAGAACTTATAAATCAAACCAAATTAACACCTCAGAACAGGAAGCTTTCAAGCATTTAACAAATCATTTTTATGTCCGACACATTTACTTAACGAGCCACTACCATTTAACATTACAAACGCTTACAGTGGGTAAGCTGCAACAATCAAATGTTTTACCCCAAACAGAGAATTTTATCTGAATGTGAAAATAAGCACTCATTACAGAAACTTCGTTCGCAAATTTTAACAATCCTTTCTAAATAAAGTACCTTGACATGGTCAACAAGTGCATACTCATGCATGAACCAGTCAGTCCTCACCGCAGTTTTTAGAGAATTCCCCAAATAAAACACGAAAGTCGTTCTGATCCCCAATACCAACTTCCTTCCTTTATTATTGTCATTATTCCTAACAACTACATCTCTAACTCCCCCTCTCCTTTTCCAATACCCATTTTTTGCTTTTCTAAATTTGCTCTCCTTCTTAACAACTGTAGCAGTACCAGTGCCTCTTCCTTCCTCTGCATCCGTACTTATAAGACGGCTTCTCCTGCAACTCATACGGTTCGTATTCGTGTAAGTCAAGCTCTTTTATCAAGTCGTAACCGCATAGACTGTTCTTTACTTCAGTATCCGTGTTCTTCTTGGTAAGGTAACGGCAGAGTAGTTGTTCCTCGGACGGCCAAAATGGGCAACCCGGAGCAAGCGAAAACGGAGCCGTTTTATTGTTGCCGTTGGATTTCTGAAAATTTGAAAAGAAACACCAACGGCAAGGAAGAGAAAAATCTCTTCAGACGTTTAGCGGGACTCCATGAGGCAGCAAGATGCGAGCACCTGAATTTTCTTTCTATAAGCGATACTATGCTGCTCATGCGTACGTTTTCCTTATTTGTAATGGATCGTGGAAACTGGCTTCTTTTTCATGAGGTGGCAGGTTTTAATTGGTTCTTTGGAGTAATTCTTCGAAACAGAAGGTCTCAAAGGATAAATCTTTGGACCCGGAGGGTAACCGTGTTGAAATTTCTTTTCGGTGATTTTAATGACAACCGTTGGATTCGAGCGGGTTTCGGATGGTTCTGAAATTTAGTGGTAAAAGTCTGACTAGAACATGTCAATGCAGTCAACACACAAGGACGTGGCGAGTTCGCTGATCTTTGCAGACAAGAAAGGATGCAGAACCAGCTGCCTGTGGATATGAACTACTTCGTAGTATGGACCAAACAAAGATACCGATGTTTTAAACATGGGAAGCAAAGGTTTGTGCCGTCCGAAATCCGGAACCTGGGGAGGTAGATTACAATGACTCTGGGCCCAGGCCCATTAGGAAACGAAGATTATAATGTATACAGTGGTTGGAACTTGGGATATGTTAGTACTTAGAAGTGAGCCTTGCAAGGCTTGTGGGTCTTCTTCTGTTCAATCAAATATAAGATAGAATGTACACAGCCAAAACGATGGATTAGTCCACGAATCTTTCGTAAATCAGTATATCCAATCCAAGTACCAACTTCTTGTATTCAGTGGAATATGCGACATGTTGATATACACACACATTGACTATTCGTGTGGTACTAGATGTTGCTGCGGGCATGGAATTATGGAGTGACAGAATTCCATGGAAATAATAGATGAGCAGATGGATGCGTGCCTGCTTTTCTGTGAATCAATAATCAAAAGCTTGTTTGACAATTACAAACGCCGTGGAAACACGGGCAAGAAAACAATTAACTTCTTGATAGGTGTCTGTTGATATTGTGAATTCTTTGACTCGAGTTTATATGAAAGAAGTGGACTCGGGCTATGCCCTGAGAAGGGCATGTCCGCGGCAAACCAGTCTAAACACTTACCTCCATGGGCTGTAAGAGAGCTCTCTGTATCCCAGCACTGTCTCTGATATTCAGTATCTTATATCCAGTCAATGCAATCACAATAAATCGAACCCAATTCATTTCTGATGCTGATAATGAAAGCCTGGTATCATCCAATGGAATGTTCAAATTAGGTTTCTTCCGCCCTGGCAAGTCTCGATCCCATTTTTTAGGAATATGGCTCAATAAGATCCCAATACGAACCGTTGTTTGGGTCGCCAACAGAGAAAGACCAGTTAAGAACTCCCCGGGTGTTTTCAAGATAGGTGAAGATGGAAATCTTGCAGTCTTCGATGGTAATGAAAGCATTCCTCTTTGGTCTACCAATGTATCCGTGCCAACACGCACCTCAACAGCTAAGCTCTTGGATTCAGGGAACCTTGTTCTGATAGCTGAAAGCAAAAGGGATGAAACCGAAACCACTCTATGGCAAAGCTTTGATTATCCTACAAACACGTTGCTACCAGGAATGAAATTCGGAATGAACAAGAAAACTGGCCTGATCCATACACTAAGTTCTTGGAAGTCAACTGATGATCCCGCACCTGGGAAATTCTTTTGCAGGCTTGACCCTCGAGGCTCGCCTCAGTTCTTTATGTACAAGAGCTCAGTTCCATACTGGCGCTGTGGCCCTTGGAACGGCCGCAGCATGAATGGCATACCAGATGCAGCAAGCCATCTCCGGGGCCACGAGATTGAATACTCCAACCAGGTTGATCTTAACAATTATACTTTTGTGAACAACGACAATGAAGTCTATACCGCGTTATCATCTAAAAAATACACCCTTTTCATTATGACTGTGATTGATTCCACGGGAACTCTCCAAAATCTAATCTGGCACGAGTCTAAAACATGGATGAAAATCTGGATGGGGCCACAAGACTTATGCGATGAGTATGCACGATGTGGTGCAAATGCAATATGCAATGAGGATAGGACTTGCATCTGCCTACCTGGGTTTAAGCCATTGCATCCCCAGGACTGGAACCTGGAATGCGTAGAGAAGAGGAAGGTTGATGGCTGTGGCAAGGGTGACGGTGAAGGGTTTGTGAGGTTGGAAGGGGTTAAACTACCAGATGCCAGGATTTCCAAGTCTTACAGCAATATGAGCTTAAAGGAGTGTGAGAGGCAGTGCTTGAAGAGTTGCAAGTGTTCCGGCTATGCTAGTGCAGATATTCGTGACGGTGGACGAGGATGCATCGCATGGTATGGCCAGTTGAAAGATATGAGACCGTACAACGGTGGACAAGATTTTTACCTAAGAGTAGACGCAGTGGAGCTTGGTATATATGTATTTGTGATTGCTCTTTATGCAAATTTCATTTACTGTCCAATTGGTTTCGTAGAAGAACCTGGCCAACTATAGATAAAGTTTTGGCAAATTCTAGGAACATTCACAACCTGGCTAGTGATTAAAGTATACAAAAGCTCACATTTGCCTTGCTATCCAAATCCAGTTTGAAATTCCAAGTAGCGCAGTTTTGAATCTGAATTTACCCAACCAGCAAGGACAAAAATGATTTTGTTTTAGTGTAGGTGAACAACTGTTGAACCAAAAGTCAGCCATCAGCAGCATAGGTTGTCTCAAACTAGAATCGATTTGAAATTACTTTGATATCTCTAATGCAAACGAAAAATTTTCAATTTGCAGCTGCCAATGCGCGGAAAAAATCAAAAAACTTTCTAGGAAACAAAGCACTTGCCTTTATTGCTGTTCCTGTTGTTTTGGAAGTGCCTCTGTTAGCAGCATGCTTCTACTGCTTGTGGGGAAGGCATGCCAAAAGAAAAGGTAAGTCAAAGAACACAAATTTGCACATGGTAAGTTGGTGTGAGATAAGGTCTGCATCAATTAAACGATTCTGTAGTTTTACTCCTCAAGCTGGTAAACTCTTGCTTTACAATTGCTGGATCAAACATTGAGGCTGGCACTTGTTTTTCTTTAATTAGGGAAGTATTTGATTTTCAGAGATATGCCAAGTGCAAGCAGTTTTATGGCCTATAATGTTCGTTGTTATACCCGGGTCAATAGAAATAAAACCCTGAAAAGATTATACTTTTTCCTGAACATGATTGGTTTTGTTGCCCCTGCTTGCTAAGATATAATGACAGAAATAATGAGGCATGCCAGTATACTAGGAGTGATCAATAGTCATCTTCCTTTGGTATGTGACAAATAAATTACTTCATTTAGGGAAGAAGAAGAATCAAAGGTTACATAGTAGGCTACCTTTGGATTCAGCAACAAGTTTGCCTAATTACAAGGACTCTATTAATGTAAAGAGCAGTGGAGAGAGCGGCAATGCAGAGTTAAAATTTTTTGATCTAAGTGCTGTTAAAGCTGCAACTGATAATTTTTCCTCTGCTAAGGAGCTTGGAAGAGGAGGCTTTGGCCCAGTTTACAAGGTAATTTCTCTTCATTTTGTAGTTAGGACAAGTTTTTTTTTCTTAATTTTGTTTAGTTAGTATTTTCTCTTGTGGTGAATTTGAGGTTTACAGTTTTTCTAATCTTTAGGCATTTAGCTAATATATAGTGAAGAGCCATGAAAGAAAGCTTTTAGAAGATATAAAAGTCACAATGCGAATAAGAGCCATTTACTTTTCAGGGTCAATTACCTAATGGACAGGAGATAGCCATCAAAAGATTATCAAAGAACTCAGGACAAGGAACTGTGGAATTCAAAAATGAGGTCTTCTTGATTGCAAAACTTCAACATAGAAATCTTGTTCGGCTCTTGGGTTGTTGCATAGAGGAAGATGAAAATATGTTAATCTATGAATTCATGCCTAACAAAAGCTTGGACCGTTTCATCTTTGGTATGACCTTTGATTATGAAGATTGATGATGTTCACGTATAGCTTGTGAGTCTGTTCTAATATTTGTGATCCAATGTGAATGAATTAAAGCAGATGAATCAAGAAAGAAGTTGCTGGATTGGAAAAAACGGTTTGATATAATTTTAGGAATTGCGCGAGGGATCCTTTATCTTCATCAAGATTCCAGGTTAACAATTATCCATAGGGATCTAAAAGTTAGTAATATTCTTCTTGATGGAGAGATGAAACCCAAAATCTCAGATTTTGGCGCTGCCAGAATATTTGGGGAGGATCAAACCCGAGTAAAGACAAACAGAGTGGTGGGAACATTGTAAGTAAACAGAAAACAAACGCATTAACCAATAAATAATGTGAATGCACTGGGAATATTGTTTAGCTTAGTTCACTAATGTTTGTGAAATGCAGCGGGTACATGTCACCGGAGTATGTATTAGGCGGCCTCTTCTCGACAAAATCAGATGTCTTCAGTTTTGGAGTAATACTAATAGAGATCGTAAGTGGCAGGCAGAACAGTGTATTTTACCCTGACGACCCCCACTTAAATTTGATAAGATATGTAAGTTGCTGCCTTTTCTCTTTATGCACCAGTCATCAATCTAGGATTGAAACTTACCTTCTCTACTTTCTACGTAATGCATTGAAATAAGACATGGGCTCTGTGGAGAGATGGTAATGCCCTGCAGATAGTTGACTCGTCCATTGCTGATTCATGTCCTGTGCAAGAAGTTTTGCGGTGCATTTTAGTCGGACTACTATGCGTGCAAGACAATGCAAGGGAAAGGCCAACCATGTCAACTGCTATTTTTATGTTAAGCAACGAAACACCACTTCCTTCTCCAAAGCAACCTACATTTTCTATCAGGAGACCTCAGAATGAACCAGATTTATCTGTTGCTGGAGAAGGGTCTTCCAATAATGAGGTGACAATGTCTACATTTTCTGCTCGATAAATTTGACTTGTTAGGCTTTTCCAGAGGTGTTTTGAGCATTTTGCCGGGTTCTAATAATCTTTGCATTACTTCTATAAATACCAAGATTCCTTGTCACAATATTTGTACTGAGTAGGAGAAATTTTTAACTTGGAATTTATGACTAACGACCTTAAATGTTGGAGTTATCATGTTACAAGATTTACATTTCAAGTTGTGATGGTCTCCGATCGGTCACTGATTTTGTCCTTCCAGGATGATTCCTGAATCCTACAGGGTACATCCAATTCCTTTAACCTTCATCTTTTCGAAGTCTTCCCCTGAGCTCGAGGGCAGGCACATTGCTCATAAGAACAATGCTAAAATTGACTTCGATTATGATTCGCGGCAGATTCTACTGTTCCTTTAATCATTTTTTCCACTCCAGTGTGACACTAAGATGCGAGTAACTCACATGTCATTGATTAATTATAAGAGTAACAATAAAATAAGTAAAATAAATGAAATCTTTTCACATGTCATGTCATCTTATTTTCTGATTTTTATATGCTTTGGGTAGCTAATTTGTTTCCTAGGATGGCACCAAACTCGTAGTTATGGGGTCTGTATTTGAGGTCCAGTCCACAGGCTTTTCAATCCAGCATACAAAAGAAACCATACTTGTTGTGCATTTAAAAGATAAGGAAAATACCTCCCATAAATTGGGATTCAGAGAAGTCTATGTCGTTCAAATTGCAGTTGAGAGACACATCATTGCTTCTAAATTTATTAAATGGCAAAGCAATCTGCAGGGCAGAGCTATGCTAGTGTAACTGATAGGATCAAGAGACAGCATCTATGAACTCCTCATCGGATTCAAGGGCGCTCATTGAGTACGATGGAAGGCATATCTCCAAATCCACGCTTCCCCCACCTTCATATCCTGGATATGCGGATACTTTCCCGTCAAATTTGTGTGCGTACCCACTGCGAAGTGCCAATGCTTTACCCAACCCAAATTCATTTCCATATTTGTTGAACCTTGGTGAACTTCCCATCATTATACTAAAAGGATCAAAGAACTGACCTAGATTGTACAAAAATGGAGACTGCCACCACGCGTCAAGCCATTCCCGCACAATTTTATCAGTGTGGTTAACAACGGCTTGATGCAGTTTCCAAGCTGCCCACCCAAGGTCATGTTCAAGTAGTTCCCCAGCTGTGGCAATTCCTCTCACAGTTTGGATTGAATTTCCAAAGTATTCTCGGGGCAAAGGTGGTTCCAATCTTGATCTGTTATCAATGGCCATCCTGCAACTAGTTAATTGATCAAGTGGCAGATTGCGTGCTCGGGTTATGGACCTCCAGACAAATGCAGACAGTGACTGGAATGAGGAGATTTTGTTGGTTTTGGCTTCTGCATTGGCCTTAGCTTTGAGTTCTGCTATGAATTCTGCTGTGAAGTGGAAGATTCTCTCCATCAGTTGCGGTGCTTCATATCTGTTGATGAACTCGTCATGATGAGTGAAAGGAAGGTTGATAATTGAATCCCGACCATCTGGAAACCACCGTTTGATTACAGGTGGACGTGAGATAGAAACAGGTTTTCCTTGTGCTTGAAAGATTTCAGACCAGGCGTTGAAGAAATTCCAAAAAGAGGTTCCATCACCCATGCTATGGTTCATTGAACAACCAAGGAAGATCCCATCCACAAGATCTGTCACTTGAATTGATAGCAAAGACCTGGTGTGACCATCATGATTCAGAGCTCTATCATGATCAAAAAAAGATTGAACCACCAGTGGTACATAAGTAGGTAACAGGATGTCAGACATTGTCATGTCTAAAGATGCATGGGTAAACTTAGCTCCAGGGCTGTTCTTGCAGTCAACAAAGATAACGTAAGAGGGCGGGGCATCAGTCTTTCGTGTGACAAGGCGGCCAGCAAGAGGGTAGAAATGAACAAGGGTGAGAGACAGGGAATGCTTGAGCCTATACAGGAGAGTCTTGATGAAGTCTTCTTGATCATCTGCATCTGCTTCTGGATGTTTTGCTGGTTTCCTAAAGAGAAGGCCCTTCTGAATGTATTGCACAGAGATCATGGCAAGATCCCAGGGTGTCAAATAACAAGGCTGTTTCATCTCTTCTGAAAGGTATTTTGGCTGGACAAAGCATTCCGACACGTATTGAACCTTTGGGGGATTCATTGTTGCAGAGTCTTCTTCGTTCAAGCAAACTAATTACTAACTTCGGTGTCTGCTATCCTGCTTTGAAGCTTTGCGGCTGTGTAACGGAAGTCAACGGCCAAGGTAATCACCTACTCCCGTCTGTCTTCATAGTCTTTCCTTAGTATCAAGATATTACCTCACGGGGTGGGTAAAGTTGATATTTTACGCATTCAAGATTGGTCGCACGTTGACCAATTGCACCTGTCAGACAATGGGGTTAATTCCCTGAAAAGTTCCCTACTGCTTCCGTGTAGGCATATTTCCACGCTGGTAAAGCCAAATCTGTCGACGGATTAATTAAATGACCAACCATAAAGCAAATCTGTGAGGCAGACAAATCCACGTAAGACAAATCTATCGGTTCACAGCAGACGGACGACGGTCAAAACGCAAAATAATTGTAGCCTCCGTGATCGTCATCCATCAATTATCCTTCCCTTAGCTTGCGAACGAGACTCCCTCTCTCTGCAACAACTTTGGTCAGTTATAATAGATAAGAAGTTTTCAAACTCTTTTAAGTATATGCAAGCAAAATAAAATTGAAATGGGTACATATGAAATGTGCTTTATGAGCATTTCTCAATCCCCACAAGTAGCAAGCACAGTAAAATTAAAAATGATAGCAATACAGTAACCTGGAAAACAAATATTACTTCGATTGAAATTCCAACAGTAAACAAATAAAGTTCTAGCAAATAGTCTATGAATTCCACATAACATAAAAAGTTCAAACTAAATCTACACAATGCCAAAAACTAGACTTAAATTGTGCCAAACAACTATTAATTCACTCTCTTCAATCAAAGCAACATGCTCAAGAAACAAGATTATCATTCAGGGATAGTGAGGCCAGTTGGTCAGCCGGGCTATTAGACTGCTACTGAGCAACACTCCTCAGAACCTCCATGGCCTCCGCCACTTTTGCCTTCAAAGCCTCTGGTGACTCAAGAAGATGCAAAACCTCAGTCTGGTCCATCTCCAATGGCATGCCTTGGCCGCTGCATCTCGCTCCAACTGCTCCACCAGAGGGTATAAACTTTCACCCAGCAACTGCCCACAAATTTAAACAATAAACATAAGTACCCATAGGCAAGCTAATTAAACACACACACACACACACACAAGCTTACCATCCTTTGGTGTTCTGGTGATGCATTTGCAAGGGCTGTAGACAAAGCCATAATTGGCATAGGTTGTCCAGCAGCTGCATCTAGCATAGGCATGGCTGCAACCATGTCATATGGAGCAGGAAGTGTACCACCAGGAACACCAGGCATTGGAACATCTCGCATATTACATCCAGGCGGGTACCAATACACACAACCCCTTGGAAGCACCTGCAACAAGTAAATTATATCAGGTAAACATTCACACAAAATAATACCACTAAAAGCAACAATAATAGCTTTTAATATAATTGACCTGCTGCTGCATCAGAGGGAGTGGCTGCTGGGTCTGTTGCACAGGACCGGCTCCACATCCCACCCCCCCCTAGCCGTTGGCCCTGCTGGACCATTGGAACAAAGAAGTTCGGCATTGGAGCCCCACCAGATCTCATTCCAGGAACAAGTTGCTGCTGGTAATGAAATCAGCCTTACAAGAGTAATAATGAAAAAAATTAGACTAAAAAACCTTGAGCAAAGGCCATAAAAAATTGTGTATATAACACATGCAAATCAAAATGCGAGAGTGCACTGAATGGGAATGGTTCAAATAGATAATTACTTGCAGAGGAATTATGCCTGGTGGTGCTTGGCTGTATAAGAACTGTTGGGCAGCAGGTGGGTACATTGGCATACGAGGAACTACAGGAAACATGACAACTGGCCTCATTTGGGAAAATTGAGCCTGCACAGAAGAAATATACACACAACAAAAAACCCATCAACAAACATTCCCCAGGAAAAAAATAGAAACACTATGAGTATCTCTTAAAGCAAAACACATACTAAGAGTTTTTGCCTGTACTAGATAATATAAGTTGGTCCAAAACAAAGATCCCTGAGGCCTCGCTCTTCTCTCTTCTTTCTGCTGCACAAGTGCAACATAGAGGGGCTTGCTAACAACAATTTTACCATTCATCTCCGCAAGCTGAAAATGAACAACAAATATTAATAAGTTTTTGACCAAAAATAGTAAGAACAACACATCTAACCATGACTTACACCTCGAGATGCTTCCTCGGCTGTTGTAAACGCTACAAATCCAGAGCCTTTACTAATTCCACTAGGATCACGCATAACCTGCAAAGATTGAAAAAGAAATATGCTTCAGTTTGATGACAATCAGACAAGAAAAATTGGACTGAATGAGCTGATTTTTCAAACTCAAAAAGCAAAATCACAAACCTTGCATGAAGTAATTGTGCCAAATTCAGAGAATAACTCCTTTAGTTTTTCATCATCAATGCTATCATCCAAGTTCTTGACATACAAATTCATACCTTTGAGCTTGTCTACAGTTTTCTTCGCGGCTTGCTCAAATCGCCCTTTCAACTCCAGCTCTCTTTCAGATTTTTATGAGCTATTCCAACAAACCACTCTTTGTCATCAAATTTCTTTCTATTAAGAGCATCAACAGCCTTGGCAGCATCATCTGCATTTTCAAAATTCACATATCCAAAACATTTGGATTTTCCATCTCCGTCTCTCATCACCACAGCACTTGTGATTGTTCCATATTCACCAAAGGTCTTCTTCAAATCTTCATCTGTTGTTGAGGAAGAAGATTTTTGACATATACATTGTTGAATTTTGTATTCTTCAGTGCACTATCCCTTTCCTGCTTACAAAGGAAGTGTCCAACATACACTTGTTTATCATTAATAAGCATGCCATTTAACTTATCAATAGCATTTTGAGCAGATTCTTCATTGTCAAATTGTACAAAACCATGGGCCTTTGGACTGGCCAGAAACAGTGGTTGCTATCTTGCAAGAAAGAACGTTTCCAAATGAAGAAAATGTATTGTGTAATGCTTTGAGGTCAATAGACTTATCCAGATTCTGCAATCATGAGAGAGAGAGAGAGAATGTAAACCCAGCACACTACAGAAACAAAGCACACACAAGATGTTCCAGAAAAAAGTAGCCTGATAAATATGTTTCCAATGCCACTTTTACGGATGCTAGGAACCCGATGAGAATACATGATTCTAATGGGCTTGTTATTGAGCGGAGTGAAGTTCAGCATATCAAGAGCCATTGCTACTGAAGAGCACATAAACATAAGTCAAAACCAAAAACTAAAAATTTTCTGCATAAATAAATGCCTTATGCAAAATATATGAAAACTTGATCACTATTAATTAGTCCCACTATTCATCCACAAAAAATAACATAATTTTCAAATTTCCCCCTCAGGACAGAAGATCCTAATGCTCTTTTAAGTGTCTGAGTTGCTAAGATTAACATCACACAGAAATAAGTATATTTTTACCCAAAATAGCAAAGGCCTAGCATTTTCCTAGATTTTCAAACACCAACATCATCATACAAATTCATAAAACAATATGTTTCAATGCGTTTCACAAACAGGGCAATATCAAAAAAATGCTCCTTTCATCAAACCAAGATGCATTACAAAAGTAATTCTCAATCTAACAATAAATGGTAATTCAGCGCAACATCTAACTAATTTACATATTAAACTAATAACCGATAAATCGTCGTTACACTTACACCATTCACAGGAGTAGCCAACTCTATTCCGTAAATAAATACAATTATACAATTAAGTCATTCATTAAGCGACTAGTAATACCATAAATCAGTAAAAGTGCCATAAACCATTAGACAAACAAGTAACAAAAAATTTCCTGCACTAACCATCTGTAGGGCTGCTATAGTTAACGTAGGCATAGCCGAGAGACCGCCTGGTGCTCAGGTCCCGACAAACCCTAACCGATACGACCTGACCGGCCTGGTTGAACAGATCATAGAGCTGCGAGTCGGTGACGTTGAAATCAAGATCACCAACTTAAAGCAATGCTATCGGAAACTGGTTCCCAGCCGCAACATTTGCGCCTGATGCTGCACCTAAATTTGCGCCATCAACACAAATTCTTGATCTTCCTTTTTCTTCTCTCAATGGCTTTTTTTGTTCCCTCTCCTCTTGTTACTCTCAAGCAAAAACCCAGAGAGACAACAAGACAAAATTATTGATTCTAATACTGAAATTCAAATAGAGAGAAAAAAAAATCCCTAAACTGAAAATCCTGAAGAGCCTGTGTTTGTTTCTTTGATTTTTCTTTTTTCAGCTAGGACAAAGAGGAGAGGGAGAGGGTGGGAAAATGGGGATACAATCGTCGGAGATCCGAACAGAGTACGACGGAGGTAGTACTATTTTTTTTTGTGTGTGAGAGGGTGAGTGAAATGGAGGGAAAATTTTCAAAATAATATTAATTTTATTATTTTTAAATAATTTTAATATATTTTTATTAAAATAATTAATTTTAATAATTTAATTTTCATAAAAAAATTATATTTTTAATTTTATCCTAAAAAATTTTTTATTTTTAAAAGTAAAATAAAATTTTGTGTATAAAATTATTTTAATAAAAATATATTAAAATTATTTAAAAATATTTTAAAAAATTAAATAAATTTATTTTAAAATTTTTTTCGAGAAATAACAGTGCCACCGCCCCATGGTAACTGCGTAGCTTATATGGTGAAGTTACTGGAAGAAACCCTACTTTTATTTCCTGGACAAACATGGACCGTCCGATCTCCCGATGACTTGCGCACCGCGGAACGATTAAAATTAAGCGGTAATCGCATACATATATCCTAAGGGCACCGGTGATAACACGTGTCAGTGTCAGAATAATACTAAGAGGCTGGTCTTTACATGTTAAATGGGTCGACTCTTTGACTCGGTCAATATAAAAACTGAAATAGAACGGGTCAAGGAAAGGCTAGCTGAGCTGTACAAGTCTGGATAGAATAAATGGAAATTGGAACGGGCCGCCTGCTCTTGGAAGTAATCTGGGTGAAGTACGAACAAAAGAAAGCAATCGCAGGAGAGGTGGCGGAAATTCTGTGGGTCAAGACGTCTTCGAAGAACAGCTGTTGGTCCCTTGTACTATGAGCCTAGGACATAAGCAGATAACAAGGCCCAAATTCGATGCGTTAAGGGTTAGGGTCTGTGAGAGTGACGTCCAACTCAATCGGCTTCATAAACCTATATTTAAATTGAATTAATTTAAAATAATTTTGATTTAAAAAATAATAATATCAATTTGTTACCATTTGAGATAAATTCATAAGATTATTTTGTATCATTTTTTCGAAATCCTAGAGTTAATTACAATTAGCCAATTTAAAATTCTCGAACTTACCGTCGTTGTTAGTAAGTTCATTAAAGAAACAATTATTGAATTTCATGGTATGCCAAAATTATCACAAGCAAATATACTTAAATGACGAGGACGAACATGCATTTTTGCTATGTTACAAATAATCGATATACTCGAGTTGGTTGATAAAGAGTAACGAGCATTAAATAAAAAAAATTAAAATAATACGTTCAAATTATTTTATTAAAAGTCACAATAATAAATAAATAAATAAAAAGTAAGATCAAAAAAAGACAAAATTTTGTTATTACTCTTTTAATTAAAATTAATTTTAATTTTTAGTAAAATTTAAATTAATAAATGAAAGTTATCAATTTAATCGGGTTTAATTAATTAATTAATTTTTATTATTAATTTAAATTTGTTTGAATTAAATTAAAATTGATAATTTTATATGGATTTAAAATCTACCGAAACCACCGAACCGAAGATCCGTGCCGTGTATCAAGCCTACAAAGACAAAAGAAGTAATAAATTTGCTGTATTGTTGTGTACAAGAGCTGGTGTATTTAAATAATTGAATCAAACTTTCCGATGCTTATCATTTGAAAATTCATCCATCTATCTTTGCCTCCTAAGCTTTTTATTGGAACGACGGGGGAACGACGGTCCCACAGAACACTAGCTGATTTTAATAATTAAAAAAATTGCATGTCAATCCCAAAGGAAAATTGCATGTCTGCTACTAGATGATATGCTGCTACTTTTATGAAAGTCTTCGCGGCAGTGCAATATCTAATGGTTTTCCCATTTGAACTTAAACTATGAAAGATTAGTAGGCTTAAGGTAGAAGAAGTAGGTGCGTGGACTTCAGTGTCCATAGGTGCACTGTTTCTAACCTAAAAGCTTAATTTCATCAAGTTTCCTGTAGTCAAAAGCATCAGTTTTCATGCCCACAAGATCGAGAGGGACTGCAGAGATCGGTGGAATAAAGAGTGACAAACGGCTTTGGTTCTAAGTCAGGAATCATGCATCAGTTCAGTAGAAATAGTACAAAGAGACAACTTGTCTTTCTTCTTTCCCGAAACAAAGAAAGAAAAAAGCAACAAAGCAGATGGCAGATAATGGAACAAAGTTCAATGGAATTATTATTATTATTATTTTTGGTTGAAACCCCTTCATCTGCCTTCCGGGTGTAATGGGAAGAGCTCCAGAGTTCGATCTCCTTCTTCTTGGCACGATCTTCTGTCTTCTTCCAAACATTCAAATGTCCAGCTCCTGCACTTCCTCTTGTATGGACTGTCCTCCTCTCTTTCTGCTACTAGTTGATTTCCCTGTTCAAATTAATTAATTCAGATCACTAAAACCTTCTTATAATAATGTGATTTTCAAGAGAATGAAGTACAGAATTGTTTATATGGCATGGCACATACCATAGAGTCCAAAGATATAGTGGTAATACTGGCGGCTGGGGTTCTCGGACAATGGCTAAGACCAAGACTGCTGCGCTTCTGCTTTTGTCTCTCGCGAGCTTTGTGGTTTTGAAACCAATAGAACACATTCTTCCCTTCTATCTTCCCGAACTTCCCAAGCTGCGCCGTGATTTGCTCTATTTGTTGCGCATTCGGTGTTCGCATTCCTCCCCTATACAACATCTCCAGTATTCCTATCTGTTCCTGGGTTGGGTTCCACCTTGTCCCTCCCGGGTGCGTTTCCACCTGCATCATTAATTTTCTTGACATATTAGTAATGGGTTTCATGTTTCTGTTTTATGGTTTTCTGCTGTGATGTTATGTATACTATCTACTGTCTACATATCATTACGTGTAGCTTGTTGCAAGCGTAAATTAAAGTGTTTAAGTTGGAACGAGACAACCAGCCACGGGAAAGTTGCACGCTTCAGCAGTTAAGAGTTAATGAAAGCATGAAAGAAAATAATAGATGTACGATTAAGAATGATCACCTGAGGGGAACTTCTTTTCTCTTCAGAAGATCCAAGTTTTCTAGGACCACTTTCTGGTCTAATGAAGCTCTTGAGATCCAAAGCAGAGACAGTACTGTGAGTGTCTGTGTTAGGTAGCTTGGGAGCTAGAGGGCGTAAACGCTTGCAGCCAAGCGTGAGAGAGGGTTCGTGCTCCCAGAATCCACGTGCCAACTGATGCACCTTCATGCCTCCCATGGCGAAGGATTGAATAATAGAGAGTGCTTATTATATAGCAGACGAACAAGAGTTAAAAGTGAAGAAAGTGGTTATGAGGTGGTGCTTACAAGAACCAAGACCAAATGATGAGGAGAGGTTGACTTGTGTTTCTCATATAGTGAACTTTAAATAAGAAGAAAAGCAAAGGGACACGTAAATAGAGAGAGTGATAATGAAAGCAGTAGAATTAACAGAGAGGAGAGAAACGATATAATAATAATTGTAATTGGGCGTGTGGTTGTGTTGTATGAGTGTGAGTGAGTGAGTATATGCGTGTGGGTTGGCCCGTCTAATCGGGTCGTTTTTTTCTTGCTTTCATGATAAGGTGTCTATGCTTTTCGGTGCTCTCTCTCAAACTTTTTTTTCCATAGAGTTAAGAAGAAGAGGGAGAGGAATGAAGAATGATTCCTCCAATCCCAATGCTTGAAAATGAAACTCTTTACTTTCCAAGATACGGATATTTTATTGTGAGCGAGTGAGAGGAGAAGGAATTGTGAAAGCCGTCGTCTTTATTTGGTAGAGAATGTTGAAAAAACCACACACACTTCACAGTGTCTGCTTTGAGTGCATGCCACTGCCACTGCCATTGCCTTGCCACATCCCCAATCCTCTTCTCTGGAAACTGTATGGCTCCATTTTCCTATACTCAAAAGTATTACCAAATCCCACTTTTCTTTTTTTCCCCCAATTTTATATAGCATTGTCTTGGGTCTTGTACCTACCATGCATAACGCGTTGCATTTAATTAAGTTATGCATACGTATTTTACGTGTGGTTAGTAATGATTCCATGTTCCAATTTGTATGATGAGCAGCTTTGAATGAAACTGGAATCTTAACTGAGGGCTGGCTGATGACTGTCATCACGGACACTCAGTGATTGCTTATAGCACGTGTGATTGTACCTATGAAGTGAGACATAAAAGACAAACATGTGCGTGCTTCGATTTTCCAAACATCTGCAGCTAACTGTAAACTTCTTCTTCTTAACCAAGTTCATTTCTTCGTATACCCTCGACGCGCTTGGATGACGGTGGAAAACCGATGGTTGTCTAAAACCTGCAGCTTCAATAACGCATGACAGCGCATTGGTTGGTATAATCCTCTGACATTGTTTTCTCCATCGTCCTGTTGTGGCAAGCATTTGCACCGATTGAAAATCGTGAATCAATTATGCCGGGTTTTCTCTCGAAAGAAAATAGACTAGTACGAGTAATTCCCCCTAATGTCGTGAAAAACATTCCAAATTAATGTGCATGTATCAAGAAAATTCTAACAGCCACCGCTGTGGTGCAACTTTCATGCATCTGATTGCCACAGAATCCTCTAGGATACATTGCATAAGAATTCAAGCCTTAGATTTGATTGCTGGCCTGATGCGACATTTCCTCCTCCTCTCCCCCGACCATGGACTGGTAATGTAGCAGAATGAGGATCTTGACAATTGACAAAGTTGCGTGATATTTGGTTTTGTTTATTTTGCTGAACAGCTCATTCTAAACTCTTGAATGGGTTTACCATGGACTCACTTAAGACTCATTCTTCCCCTTATCTTTTAACTTTTCCTTACAAGAGAATTGTCTTGTTCGATGAATCCATTTTTTCATCATTGTATTCTTTCCACCTTTATAGAGGATGATCATAGATGTATGGATCTAGTTACATTTTCTATTCTTTCTATTTTCATAAAACATATATTTTAAGAATGAAAGAGTGCTCTATTGAATTCTAATTGTATTAGAGTCCCGTTATACATACAAGATATGCCTTGCTTCGCTTGTTTGTGTAAGAACTTCTTTTGTACAATAATATTTGCCAAGTAAAAGGAGACATGGTGAAAACTCTCTCTTGGGCAGCTGGCCATTACTTCGAAAAGAGAGAGATGATTTCAAAAAGTGAGCTCTTCCAGTTCAAATCCTATTGGCCAGGTGTCATTCTAGCTTGACGACAATGCGTGGGGTAATGATATTCAATTTTGACATCTAAGATTATGAGCTTGAATCCATGTTTTTTGGCCTCACGTAAGCAGATAACCCACAACTGATTACACCATTCCCCCCCTTCAATCACGACAAACATTAATTAAGAATATATATAACCTGCAATAATAATCCCTTCCTATTTACTTAGATTCTCATTATTTTGTACCTAACCTAAGTTTCTTTGTTAATTTGTAGTCACTTATCCAGTGAATTACCGTAATCATCTAAATTGCTTGGACAGCCGTGTAATTAGCTTTCTACACCGGAAAGCTGAAACGCAGACTACTCATCAACTGAACCAACATAGGGTTAATTAACCATGGAATGGTTTGTAGTTTTGCGATGATGGATCGATGAGTCACAGGAAAATGTAAGTGGGTCCTGCCTGCAGCTATGATCATTCAACAAAAGCAGGTGCAAGTATAGAATTTTACGTTGAATCACAACCACTCAAACGTGAAGAGATTGAATTAGTTGGAGGGACTGAATGATGACTGACCGATCATGAAATGCCACGTTAGCTTGGTAGGAAAAGCTAAAGGTGTAACTATGACTATAACTTGGACACTTGTAAGAATATGATCTGACTGTGGAGACTGAATGCAAATATAATTATAGAATTGGGGCAAATTAATCTCATGGGTACGAATTACGATCGATGAAATGGCCTGGTTAACATGATTAGATGTATTTTTGTTTCGGTCAAAGATAAAGGGGACTTTGTGAAATAGTCGGATTGGAAATGCATGATAGGAGTGGAACCCACACAGTGGAAGAAACGGTGGGAATCCATCATTAGGGGAAGACATTGTCATCATTTGCACGTGTCAATGGACCACCCCACCACTCTATTATGATCACACATAAACAGAACGACATGTTGCTTTTAAACCTTAGTCTTGCACATGTATCTCTTCCTCTCCTAGCTCATACACACTTGAACAAAACGACTAGTAGCTTTTCAACCTTATTCTTGCACATGTGTCTCTCCCACCCCTAATACACACACCTTCAACGTTTTGACTCTTTTACACTCATCTCTCAACTCCATTAAATGATCTTAAAGCTTCATTATACCATAGGAAAACCCTCATACAGTTAGCTATTTCAATCAAATTAATTGGTTCTTTAGTTGTTTTTTGGGATTTGATAACTAGGGTTTCGGTCAAAAAACGACTACGCCTTTGCATTTTCAATTAAACTTCATTATATCCTCGACCCTACAAGAGATATCATAGAGCATATGTACTACATACATTATTTGTTTTCCTAGGGCATTCAAATTTTGATCACTTCAAGTGACAACCTCCCTACTATCACACTCATTTGCCTCATTTAGAAAAGTTGCAAGTAGCTAGTGCCATTTTGAATTTGCTTGGCTGCTATGACTCGCCCATTTTCTTTTCTTTCTCTTTTTGAGTACGGTGTAAATCCTTTGGTCAAATGTTTATGCCTCTATTGGGCTTCTAGCTTTGCTTGTTTTCAAAATCAATATTTCGTTCGTCTGTCGTAACCCTTCTTGTCCCAAATTTTTAACTCGGTGAAAAATCACCATCAAATGCAAATTAAACCTAGCAATTAATTACCCACATATCGTAATTTAATTTGGAGTTCATCGATGTAAGGGCCCTAACATGTCGGTAAGGGGAAAAGGCTTTGACATGTGGAAGGCATCAAATGTCATTACACTAAAGAATCATATAGAAATCAATAGCGGTTAGATAGAGAAGGAGTCATCTTTCATCCACTTTTACTAATAAACTTTATATTTCTATACTCTAGTTTTCATTTTGCTTGGAAGCCTTTTCAGTTTGGAAATTGATAGAAAGGGATAGTTGTGCTTGCTATTGTTACCGACTCCAATAGCAAGTGAAATCTTTCTTTAAGAAAAGTGAAAGAATGCAGCATCATTGTGTTGATTGAAATATATTCGCAACTAGATTTAGATGGGGCATCTTTACATACACTTAGCTCATGACTTTATAGTTTAACAGTTCAATTCTCATTGCTTTTGAGTCCTCCTTTTCCTTTTCTTCTCTCTCGAGAAAAAAGGCAAAAGGAATCGATGGGCCGGGAAAGGGAAGGAAGAACATGATCGCATGGCGAGAAAATTGTCATTCTTGTAAGCAAAAGTGGCTGCAAGTGCGCAGGGAAAGCACTTCTGTATTGTAGAGCAAATGGATGACAGTCCAAACACAGCTAAAATTGAACCAGCGGCACAGAGACAATTACCCGCCTTGATAATTTTAAGAATTTTGATAAATATAAAATAATATAATTATTAAATAAATATAATACACACGTTATAATTAATACTTTTAATACACAAAATTTATTTATAATACGATCCACGATGAGTCTCTAATAAATATATCATACTTTAACTTCATTTTCTATTTAACTTCCTCTCTTTGTCTTGTGTGGTGCAATTGCTTTGCACAAACTCTAAAGAGTTAAATCACAGCTTGACTCCTCTTACAAAGGTCTAATGAAAACATCTCTAGCTTTTCCCCATCATCGCCGTCGCCGTCGTCGTCGTCTTCTTCTTCTTCTTTATAGTGGATCATTGCCGTGTCATTATATAAAATATCAACCTTTTAGGTAGTGCGTTAAAATCACACGCCATTTTCATTGATTCAAGTGCCAAATGCAATGCCCGCAATTTATGTGCATCACATACTTTTATCTGCATTCGGAAATTCCCGCCAAAACACATCACATCCGACCACCGATGCCGGCTCTCTATTGGCTAACTGTTGGGTGGAAATTAGGGCTGGCCGCTGTTTCTGTGGATTTAACCAAGCCATCCCTGCTGCCCTTTTCATACCATCACTGTTTATTTGAGCAACTGAAAACTTTCCAAATTCAACCGGGGAGAAATGTTTTACACTCACATGGACGGAGACCAAGATTCCTAACCATTTCTTAGCACAAAATTCTAAGAAAAATATGTGTGGTTGCGACGCATTAAATATGAGATAGACTTATACACTCTTTAATTATTATATTAATTATTTTAAATTTTATTTTTATATTATCTCTTTTCACTATTACAATAATTATTTTAAATTTTACGTTAAAAAAATACGTATAAAATTAAAATAAAATTATTTTCGTTCAAAATATTACTAAATTCAATCCGATAAAAGTTAAGTATAAGATTCAACAAAAAAATATTTTAATATTTTAATCGATCATGTAAAATTTAACAAGTCATATTATAAAATAAAATACAAAATTTACGAAACTTTATGAAAATCATTTTATTAAAAATTGATATAAAATCAACTAAAAAATTATTACTTCTCAAACTTAATCTAAGCTTTTAATAATTCAATAATATTTTTAACTTATTTTGTATTTTATATAAATATAAATTAAAAAATTCTCGTCGCATTTTAATAATTTCGGAATTTAAATTTTAAAATTTTGTATTATTTTTAAAATATTCATTAATCTCGATAATATATTTTAGAGAATATTATGCTTTAATTTATCACACGTAAGTAATTCTCATAATCTAAATTATGGGTTATATATTTTAGTAGATTTGGTGGGAAGCACAGCACGCCTCTACTACCCGATCATTTGGCAAAATCATTGAATTAATTTCATAATTAACAAAGTCTCTTTATTATAATTATTTGGGGATTAAGGAGGGGATAGAAGACGTGATTGTAGCATCTAAGTTGGCTTTTGTCCGAAATAGACAGCCTTGTCCCAGTGTACGACAGCTTTTTTCTATCATCTTTAATTTGCATTCAATTGGAAACGGGATTAATTTAACATGTATACGAAAGAGACAGTGACATCTCTCCATTACTGATGCAGATGCAGATGCAGATGCAACACAAGTGAAAAGAGAATGGGAGTTTGCCTAAATTTAACTCTTACGTATAAATTTGGTTTCAATCATTATGGCTGCCTTGGCTCTGAGATATCATTGAATTTTGTAACAGGGTTTAAAATTCTTCTTCCCTTCTGGGTTTGATTACGATCCAGAGAAATTTCTAATATTCACATACCTTTTAAGTTACTGTGGTGGTGAAGTGGAAGTGTTAGACAGCAACTCCTAAGCACAATCATTCAAGAAGCTCTCAAGTGCGTCCATGCCGTTGAAGTAGGATAAAATTGGCTCTCTACATACGAAGACGATGAAGCTGTATGATACAGACTTACGGGGGGTGTTTACTAACCTATATATTCGAAATCTCAAATTTAAAATTAAAATAAATATAAATAAAATTAATAAATTTCACGTAATAAAAATATTTTTTAATAATTTTTTCGCACATAATTTTGTTTTTAATTTATTAAAATTGCCTCTGTGTTTTTTGGGTGGAAGATTAATTATTTATATAAAACAAAATGAATGCCGAGTATGCATTGGCAGTGATCATGAGCAGCACGAATGGCCGCATTGCAGTGGGGAAAGAAACGATGTTTTCACTTGGAAGAAACCGACCATACGCAATCGTAGAGGTGCTAGGCGCAATTAAAAATGGATCAAGACAGTCAGCAGAACAAATTCCTGACAACAATTGGCTGGAATGAATCCTGAACGTACACATAACGTGTATGGAACTAGAAAATATCGGTTCATAAACTCTCGTTGGCTGATAGATAGAATGCGATAGAGGAAAGTCAAATTCTTATTGGATGACAGTTGGGGCAAAAGCAATATTAATTTTTTTTGTCCCTGTGACAGCAAGTAGGAAAGCTAAAAGCAACCGGCCAAGTCGTGTAAAGAAACCCGAAATTAACTGGTAAGATACACATGTTGTATTCCATCCCCATACACACGACAGGTGAGGAATCTTATTTAAGCAGTTGTCTGGACAAAACCCAATTTGAATAATAATAATACTTGGATCGTATCCTGGCTAGCTTAAAAAATTCGCATATTTTGATAAAATATAAGAACAGAAACCCACTCACCGCGCCCATTTGATCATTCATCAGCAACAACCTCCTCCAGTAAACGATCTTCTCACGTAAGCTTCCACCATCTTCATGGCTCATGACGGTGACAACTTCCCTCCCCGATTGAGGACCATAGCCACAGACACTAGCTTGATAAGCTCATAAGCAAAGCAATTATATTGTTACTATTTCGAGACTTATCTTCTTATCTACTTTGTGTTTTTTATTTTTTAATCTTCTTTTTCTGTTTGGCAAGCAATAAAACATAGAGTAAGACAAGGTAGGCCATGTCTCATTCGACGGCCATTCTTAATCTTCCTGTTTCATTCAATCCTTTCCAACTTGAGCATTACATGTTCATCAACAAATAAAAGGGGGACAAAGCACTAACATATTCAATCAAATTAAGACGTAGATTAAACAACTACTCTATCCCCATGCCGTACGTTTAGCCTCTATCATGTTACAACCAGGAATTTGCAGATTAACCTACGGAAAAGAATCCTTGTGATTCCGATTTCACGATAGGATATTAAAGAGATAAATACAAAACAGGAGTAGGTAAGTTTCTATGTGTTTCAATCTTCATCAGAACTCTCCGGGTTTGGATACTTGTTTAAATCAGGCTTCTCCAATAATCGAGTTCTAGAATTCGATTCTGATTCTGATGCTTGAAGCGTAGCTTGTAACGCATCAACCTTAGCGCCAACTTCCGTTGCTTTCTTGCGTATTGAAGCCGCAGACATGTCTCGAAGATCATCTTCTTGGAAAACCAATTCAGGAAAATTAAGACGAGCTGAAGGGCCTCGAAGGTAGAACACCGCGGTGTCATAGGCACGTGCAGCGGCTATAGGTGTGGTGTAAGAACCGAGCCAGATTCGAGATCTCTTGTTGGGTTCTCTGATTTCAGCAACCCACTTCCCCCACTTTCTCATCCTTATCCCTTTGTATGGCTTATCTTGTTGGTGATGTTGCTGCCTTTGTTTGCGTTTCTCTGGGCTTTTCGTTGAAGATGAAGTACAACACGCAGAACCGCCTTCCATAATAGAACAAATCAAAAGACAAAAATAATAAAACAATAACAACAATAATAATACAGAGATTAAGATGTTGTCCTGCTGTGCATTTCAGGAACTATAAGTTGCAGGTCATGGCGAACTGAAAACGAGACTCAGGCTTTCAATCCAATAAAACAACACTTTCCCCTCACAAGCCATTCTTTCATGTTTTCTTATACATATTCTGGTATTTATACAGAAATTAAGATAGGCAAAGAAGCATTAGTTTTCCCACTTGGCTGCTACGCTGTCGTATGGGCACCGCCGCCACGTTGATCTTCCCTTAAATCCAAATTTGGCCGACATAATCCATCAGCCGAGCTCCCATCTCTTTACTCTCCTACACATTAATTTACAGTTTACACAGATAAAAAATCTCTCTGCGACTCCTCTCCCCCTTTTTAGTGATCCTGGAAGGGCATTTCTGTACATTAATTTGATTAGATCCATGTGGCGGGCATGTGATAGCCGACGTGGATGATTACATCAACCTCTTAAACCTTGTCAGTGTGTGTGCGTCAAAACTGAAATAACCGGACAATAGTGACCTGTCCGGATGACAATGGTGATAACTGATGACTTATGTTCGTCTTTTTCTGCCATGAGGATCCAAATTCAGAAAGTTGGGTCGGTGGTGCGGTTGATGAACGGATGGGATTTCCTTCCGAAAGCGACTTCCTTTCCGTCCGCGCAATCACCATCCGTCCCCCGTAGTGGGATTAGCAAATATTTGTGGTAATCATTAATTATCTGCTTAATTGCAGACTTTTATCGGGTAGCACCGCAATTCAACGATTGTTAGTGCATAAAACATGATTTAGAACACGTGTCTCTTTTGCAGCGGGTCGGCGATTATGTAACTGGGAGCAATCAGTTTCATAATTGACGGCATTAATAGTAATTAAGTTTGATAATTATTGACTTCTTTAACCCGCTTGGAATGCTTATAACACAAAATTCTCCACCGTCTAAACGACAAAATAATATATAGAAAAACTTACTTTGAATGTAAAATTCATTTATTTAACAAGACAACTTTTCCAGGTCGTGAGTCATCACCCTTTTCTTCCTCCTTGCACGGGTGAATATGGTGTACAGGACCTCCATAAAAGAGGGTTTTTGAGTTGCAGACTACTAAAGTAAGGGGCTGGGGGAAGTTGTAATAGAATGAACAAGCAAATAATTGACTGGTTACTGAATGAAATAATGGTGCATTCGGACCGTCAGAACGTTGCGTCCTCCCAACCGAAACAAGTAGTGCAAGTGACAATGATTACAGATTATAATGAGGATCATCGTTTGCAGTTGGAGACACAGGGCGTGCAGCTTTCCACAACTGGCCAACTAGGAGATTCAGTCGGCCATAACGGCGACAAGTGACAACAGAACAAATTTACAGTTTTGTCAGGTTTCCTATGCCTCTTCTGCTTGCCAATTTGATCACTCGGGAAAATTCCGTGCCTGCGCTGGATCATGCTGGCCTCTCCTCACTGTCGCGTATTCTGGGCGTATATCAATTTTAGGCTTTTATTTGTTTAGCCGTAAATTATTCACCAAAAAAATCTGAATGTGATACTTGCCAACGTCCCAGAATAAGAAAACTCGGATATGATGCCTACTGTGTCCAAAAACTTCAAGGTCTGGCTATTGATCAATGGCAAAATAGTTCAATCAAACTGGCATTACCTATAAAATCATACCGAGTTTCAAATCTCACCTTCAACCACAGTAACCACATACATCCCCAGATAAGTAGGAAATTTTGTTGTCAATACATTATTTCTCCAATTATGCATGGAATTCACAGCAAGATTTGCACCAAGTAGATTCATTGAACCATTGAACGTTACCTCCAAACTGTAAATCAGCATCAGCAATCTTCACTTGTTGTCATTACATCATTTCTCCACTCATGGATTGAATTCACAGCAAGACTTACACCATGATTTGGGGAAACTCTCTGTTTCAAGTAGATTCACCGAACCGTTGAACCTTACCTCCAGATTATCAATCAGCATCAGTAATCTCCACTAAAGTGAAAAGGACCTCTGCTGGCCAGGGACCATGAATTCCTTCCCGAGGAGCATTCTGCACTTCAAAATCTGCCGCCTAGCGCTTTTTCAAAGATCACAAAAATTTTCATTGACAATGAATGGCAGAAGCCACATCATGTAGATTAAAGAACTATGTAGAACAAAAATATCTTCAAACAAATTATTTCTCATATGATAGATATCCAATTGCTATTTGTTTAAGGCCATTCTTCTAGCATTCCATCTCTAAGTTGTATATTTCTCTCTACTGAATTCCACTCTCTTGTACACTTAAGATGACAGATCATAGAAAGTTACATAAAGTAATCAACAATAATAATCATGGAGGCATGTGCTATAGAACAATGAACAAAAGATATTTGGAGAAACAAGTAAATTACATTACCACCCCTTTTATCTTACAATTGAATTTCTGACTCCTATTGTTTCACAAAAATCAACCAAGAAAATTAAAGAAAAAAATAATCAGAGGACAAGTTAAGGCTTTTTAGATAAGAAAACCTAGTGCACAGAGCTGATTGTTTATATAGCAACAAATGACTGTTACTGAATTCCCCAAGTTGCTTAAACAGCCAAATGACAACTAGAATAGTCCACATCAATCGCCCCACTGCACCTCCAGTGGACAACAACAAACAATTGTGCCATCACAATAACCACCTTACTGTAAAACTACTGTCTTCTCATGTTTACAAACAAAAACTACAGTTCCCTATAATACAAAGTCAAGGTAAGGCTTACCCATTACCATGACAACCAATAACAAGTCTCACGAGTTTTTAATCAAATTTAATGGCATGATCTCTCTTGAAGCACAAATCCAAGGTAATCGAAAGGCATATCACTGGATAATTCTTAGGTCAGCTTTGGTTGGGCCACACTGCTTATAGATCACCAGCAACTGTATTGCTCTCAACCTCAATTGGTCCACCAAACACCTCCAACAATAATTTACCAGCTCCTTTATGGATCAACTTCACTGCTTGTCTGAGCAAGTTGCAGCAACACATTGTATTACTCTTTTAGGAACAGACTTTTGGATAAATAAGTAAAGTCATACATAAAGAGATTAAGAACAGTCACCAATTTAGTCATTGTTTCCCATGTTCTGCTCTTCTCAATTTTTAAAACTTGCCACAAACATCATCATATTGATCCATCGCTCAGACACACCACAAATTTTCCCAGATACTGGTTAATAGGATTGTTTTATATCATTTTAACAAAACCAGCACAAAAAAAAATGAAGGCCAGGCACAAGGGCATACAGACAACATCAATAAGAACAGGTTTTTATTGAGGCAGGGTAACATGTAACCTGCCCAATCAACATAGACAAACACTAATTCTAAGTGATAGTAAAACAATTAAATTTGTGCAAATGTGTATCATTAGAAGACCACAATTTTTCTTTCCATATAGAAGAGATAAGTTCGGAGAATCACTACAGAGCTGTCTTCTGTGACTGATTAAAATTTTTAATGAAGTCCTAATGAAACTATAAGATGACATGCTGATGAATAAGATGATAATAAGCAAACAGCATCCATTAAGATGACAGTTGAAACAGAAAACACATCTGGATTGATTCAAATGTTGTACTATTCTCATCGATAACTACTAAAAACTTAATAGAGAATACTACGTTAACTATACACTAAAAGAGGGAAACATGCGGAAACTCATGGGAGACATGTACCCTTTGCATATCTGAAGACAACAGGCATCAGCTTTCAGAATTTGATGGCAAAAAGGAGCCATTACAGGGATTTCAACTCGCAAACGGATAAATTCATTAATAAGTATCATGTTTCTAGAAGAAACCACACTATCAGCAACATATGTCCACAGAACATTCACTTCCCAATTCTCTTCTCAATGCATAATCTATCAAAGTTTGCAAAGCAGCTGAATTAGAGAACTAAAAATGCCCTAATAACAATAACATGCCCTCCATGTCCAAGCACATTTGTTTATATCAAAAAGAAAAATAGTTCTCATTAATTACCTCATCTTCCAACAAATAATCTCCGTCCACTTCCTCACTCGCCCAATCTTCCTCTTCCCCTTCTGAAAACACTGAAATCCTCACACCACCAAACTCAATCCTCTCAGCAACAAGTTCATTAACCACGCTATCCAAATCATTCTCGCCATGAAAGCCAACTCCCCCATCGAACTCCGTAACCGAAAACAAACCATTATCATCCCTACCAAAATCCTTACTTCTCCTCGTTCTCCTAGGCACCAAATCCTTCTCAGTCCACTCCCCATTCTCCACCCCAATCCACGGCACCCACAAATCCGCGTGCTGACTCAATCCTCTATTCGAGTCCCCCACCACAACCGTCCCTAAATTCGCCTCTTTTGCTTTCCTCAACATCTCTTTAAAATCCTTATCATCAGACACCACAAAGATCCAGTCAATCCCGCTACTCAGCGAATGCTGCATCTGTCTCTTCAACTCCCAATCCGCAGCCTGCGGTTTGTCCTTGACTGTCTTAACAAACACGCCAGCTCTCTTCAACTCCGACCCCAATCCATAACCAATTTTCGGCTTTAACAAATTCCTCGCGGCTTCATTGTACTTCTCATTTCCACTTATGTACCTTTCTTTATATTTCTGTCTCTTTTTTCCCTTCAACGATCTCATCCGATTCAACTTCTTTTGCCGCTCGCGTTCATGTAACTGTTTAAAGTGCTTTTTCAAATCAAGATTGGTCTTACACTTGCGTCCACAGACTCCGCAAACATAGGGATCAGTTGGAATGACCTCCCTTCTGCGCTCAAGAATATCTAATTCCTTACGTTCGCGGCGTTCCTCAATAACCCATTGAGGTAAATGAATAAACGCGTGACGATTGGCGTAAGCAGAGATGTCCGTAACCTCCCCGAACTTTTCAGCTACCCGTCTCAACGACATGGCAGCATCATACGGCGGTCCGCGCGGCGGTTTGTTATCTAGGTCCCACAGAACCACCACTTTGTTGTTCTTCTTTTGCGTGTAGATTCCCTGCTTGTTTCTCACCATATCGATATCGGAGGTCGCCGCGTAGCCCGCTGAGCTGGCTTTGATGCAACATTGCGACGATTTGCGGGTGAGTTTAGGTTCGAAATTAGCGGGAAATTTATGAAATACAAGAGATTTAAAGAAGTGGAGGTCGGTTTTATGAATCAGGGGTTTTAGAGTGAGAGTGTCAAGCGAGTTGCAGAGGCAGTTCATGTTTCATCTGTGAGCTCGGCGCGGGTGATTTTCTGGTAAGGCGGTTGTAGTCTTTTGTGGATATTATCCGGTGGTCCCATTCTGATCTTAATGGGCCTACTCAATGGGATCATTGAACACATATAAATTGGGCCTGTGAAAAGCCCACTAAAAATTAAAATGCAATGACACTGAATAATATTTTATGGATAAATATTTTACGAGATATTTTCCTTTTCTCTTTCACTTGAGAATGTCCACCCACAATTTTTAAAGCAGTTTTGTTTACAGAAAGTGATTTTTGAGAGTACTTTGCCAAGCACAAATGGACGATACTCTACCCTGATGCAGATCCAATCAATAGGAGAGGAAGCTTGAATGATGAAAATGGAGGATACTCTACCCTGATGCAAATCCAATCATTTCTTGTGAGAACTCCTGTCTGCAATAAGGGAAACAAATTGGATGAATGAGCTCTTACTTAAATGGCTTTGTCCACTATCAGTCCCCGTTCTAACTTTCTTCTTTTTCCTCTTTCTAAAAAGCAAAATGACTCTGTCAATCTCAATGCCAGGCCGAGAAGGAGATGGGACTAAAGCCCGCCCAACCTTTGTTATGTGACATCTCTTTCTGTAACATTTTAAGCTTTGGCAAAAGTAGGGATCGTTCAATCTTATTTCACTTTAATGGTGTCTCCTTGAATCATGGCAATTATCCTGACAATGATTATGCTCAACTGTCGTCAACTACTACCAAATATTTTAGGATTGCTTTCAGGGTATGAATGATAATAAATTAAGCAAACAAAATGTGGTCACTTGTTGGCCTTCTCTTTTTGAGTTACTGCTCAATTAATATTTGAGTTTGGACTACCTGTCATCTTTAAGCTTTCATTTTTTGCATAATTACTCCTGCAAATCTATTTCACCTTACAAGTTAATGGAATTGAAGACCCCACAGCAACTTTCCCCAACATGCACCCTAAATTGGCTTGGCAAATCAGGGGTGCCCCTCCGATGTGTCTAGGTGCAGTTAGCCTTTTGCTGTAGCTGTGCAAATCCTAGAGTTTGTCCCAAATGAGACAAAATTTCTATATAAAGTGTACATATATGTTCTAAATGAACTTCGTATAGGAGATTTGTGTTAGTTTTGATCGAATTGAATTGAATCATTAGCATTGGCAATAGCAGCCAAGTTGATTGCATAATGTGAAACAACATAGGATTAACTGCCATTCAGACAAAAAACTACCAAACTCGTACTACAATAAACTTATGTTCCTTTGTTTTAATTCATTTCCCTTTTTGAACTTTTCACCAGTCTCCGCATTGTCTCCTCCGAAATTCCAACATATGGAAAAGATGAAAGTCCACCAGTAGAATTTTGCCTTCTGTCCCTTCTGGAAGTTCTTATGCCTATACAGTTCCATACACAAACACAACCTTTAAGTTTTGACATCCCATCCTTTGAAAAGCAAAAATGAATTAACAATTGCGTTTTTAAGAGAAAATGCTGTCGGTGTGGTTACAGTTGATTAAAACAATGGACTATAAAGGAAACGTTAATGCCATATCTCTCAGGGACTTAATCCCTTTGGTTGTTTGCTGTTTTTGTTAACACAATACTGCTCCTTCCTTTATTGAATCAGTCTTAGTTCACGCCTGCCTGCCTGTCCTCTGTTTCTCCTTGTATGCTTTCTTTCTTCTTCCCCTTTTTCTTTACAAAATTATTCTCCAAAACCCACCTGGTTAATAACCCAGTTAAAAATATATACGAAGAAGAAGATACAGGAAAGTCAGTTTTGAGAAGACGAGATGGCTGAATTTATACATGTTATAGTTGTGGCGTTTTCCATAGGAGGTCTCACAATGCTTTTGTTTGTGTTTATTTGGCGATGGTGTTGCTATAGACAGCGTAAGGATGGTGTTGAGGAGAACCAGACTAGACCTGAGAGTATGCAAGCTGGGATTGCACAACTTCATCAACCCACCCTGCACAATCGTCTTGATATGGAGAGCAAGAGACGAGGGAATTACTATGTTTTCAGACGTGGGGTTTCAACGAAACCTTTGTTCAACTGGGCTGATCATCCGGCACTTGTTACAGATGCAGTCGAAAATGGATGGTCTAGATTTGGTTTCTCAAACCACATGTCATCTCCATCTACTCGATCAAGTCTATTAGGAATATGTGCGGTTGGTGAATATGGCAGAGAAACGCAAGCAGAAATAAGCTGGGAAGTCTGTCAAGGATCAGCAGATTTCATGCAAAAGATTAGACTGAAGTCAGGGTTAAAGAAGGATAATGTAAGTAGTCCTTCTATGTCTGCTGCTTCCGTTATTAGAACAGCTTTACCTTTGCCAGGGCCTCCTCTGGGAAATAATGCTTTTCCTCAAGAAGCTTATTTTGAAATCACAATTCTATATTCTCGTGATGATCATGAATCGGTTGGAAAGGTTAGGGAAGGTGAGAAGACAAAACTCATCCAAGAAAATTCTAATGCAAATGCGAATTCAGAATCTCTATTCCATGTTACCGGCAGCCATAGGATTAACAATAACAAGATTGAAGAATTGAAGCTTGCTAGCAAAGATGACGGCAGAGGCGAAACAGTAGCTGTGTCCCTGGGACTTACTCCCGGTGGCTCTCTTCCTTTGAGACTTCCCGGAAGTTATCCTGGTTCAATCGGATATAACTCCGATGGTTCTGTTTATCTTGACGGTAAAGTCTTCTATCTTTTTTCTCTTATTTATTTATTTTAAATTTCCACAACTAAAGTTCCAATTTTGAATTTAAGAAGATAGGGCAAGTCCACAAGTTACACAGTAGTGGAAACCCACTAATCAACAACGTTCTCCCACACCTCATTGGTGAAAGATAATGAAGAAAGGCCAACTACGTGACATGGTCATAACTTAGAATAGAGAGATTATTTATTTGTTTAGGTTAAGATCCTTTTACTAAGCCTGCTTTCAATGCATGGTAAAGTAGGTGTGCAGCTATTGACCCGAAATGTAGCCTGTGTTATCTGCATAACTAAATTTTTAAACAGTATAGTTCGGCATTCTTAGCGCTGAGTGACTTCTTTATCACAGCCCGAGGAAGAGAAAATGAAAATGAACACATGCTTCCCTTTTTTCAGGGATTAAACTTGTTTTTGAATCAGAGAAAGCAGAATGGGGAAGAGCAGATAAGGTGATTGGTTGTGGGTTTGATCCAATGCAAAAGAAGGTGTTCTTCACAGTAGACTCAGAGCTGGTGCATGTGATAAATTGCAAGTCTGAGGAATTTGAAACTCCCCTTTATCCAACTATAGCAGCAAATAATGATGTTCTGATACTGGTTAACTTTGGACAAAGTGCTTTCACGTATGCACTAGCAAATGCACAGCGGACATCAAATCCATGCTTCATTGGCCCTGTTGTAAACTCCCCTGCTGCAGCTCTAGGGTATGAGGACAGCAAAGAGCTCTTCTCTATGGGAAGGATTGACTCTCAATGGCTCAACAGATCAACAACTAAAGGTAGTCACAATACGGGTGCTAACAATCGAGCAGAGGAATTTGATGAGTCTGAGGTTGATTTATTTGAAATTGTCTTGGAAGGCTTAGAAGAATCTCCAAACACTGCAGTATCTACAAGATAAAAAGGATCATCAACAATATTTAGCATAGACGCCATCCAAGTTATCTTTTTTTCTGATCTTGAATCATGTGTTTCTTCTGCGAGTGGCACGGATTTTGTGTATTATTACATCATAGAAACAGAAACTACAAGGAGTTAAAAGAGGACTAGGAGAGTTGCATAGTTTTGTTCTTCTCTCCTAACATCTTGTATACTTTTACCTCCTCAAGAATTCATTCCTTTGTACATAGTTAACACCAATGTTTCATTAAAGTTCGCTTTCTCGATACTCTTTCACTTTCTGGTCATCAAATGTCCCGGGACAGGCTTCCCTCATCAGATGTACTATCCCTTTTGATTCAACAATTGAAAACCTTATTGTTTTTGAAGGGATGGTTACAATGTTAGTTGTAGTTAGATAAAACAGTTAGTAGTTAGTCTAGCTGGCAAGATGCAATTGCAAGAAGTTATAGCTGGTATCAAGATTTCAAGATCAAGAATGAACGAAACTCAGCAATCAAGTATAAATAGATACTTAATGTGTATGAGTGAAGAGAGAGCATAAGGAAAGGGAGTGATTTTCTTGTGTTCTAGAAAAAGGGTTGTGTTCTTGAGTGTTTTTGCTGGAGATTACAGCAAGGAAAGAAAGTAACTAGTTCAGGGAATTCTTGTACAATTCTTAGTGATCAATCAATAAAGATTCTGCTTGTTTTTGTTCGTGGATGTAGGCCTAGTGGCTGAACCACATAATTCTTGTTCTGTTTTGCAAATTATCATCATTTCTTGTTCATTTCTTCTTCTTTATTTCTGTGTTTTCATTTGTTGAACAATATCAAGAAAAAGGTTTGGTTTATAGTTCTTCGAAGATCCAACAAATTGGTATCAGAGCAAGGGAAGGAATTGGAGAATGGCACAACCGAAGTTTGAATTAGAGAAGTTCAATGGTGAGAATGACTTCAATCTGTGGAAAATCAAGATGAAAGCCCTCTTGGTTCATCAGGGTCTTGAAGATGCACTTCTCGGAGAAGACAAAATGCCAGAAAGTTTAAATGAAAAGGAGAAGAAAGAGATATTGAACAAGGCTCATAGTGCACTGGTTTTAAGTCTGGGAGATGGAGTTCTTTGAGAGGTATCAAGGGAGACCACAACTGCAGGTATGTGGAAGAAGTTAGAAGAGAAGTACATGACTAAATCTCTTGCTAATAGACTTTACAAGAAAAGAAGACTCTATACCTTTGTATTGAAGGAAGGATGTTCAATGAAAGATCATTTGGATGAGTTCAACAGAATCATTCTTGATCTTGAAAACATTGACATCAAGATAGAAGATGAAGATCAAGCAATGTTACTGCTTAGCTCTTTACCTGACTCATATGAACACTTTGTAGATACTTTAACTCTTGGAAGAGACATAATATCAATGCAGGATGTGAAGGCAGCCTTAAGCTCGAAGGAACTTAAGAAGAAAGATGAAGCAGGACAGGGTGAGGTGCATGCAACAAGAGGTAGATCAAAAAAGAAGGCACAAAAGGAAAGGAACCAGCAGAGATCAAAGTCGAGAACCAAGAAATTCAAATGTTTTCAATGCCATAAGGAAGGTCACTTCAAAAGGGACTGCCCAGAAAAGAAAAACAAGCAAAAGGAATCAAAGAATAACACTGGAAATGCCACAGTTGCATCAAAAGATAGTTGTTCCTCTTATGAAAGACTTTGAAACTGCAAAACTATTTGTGGCTTCTGATAAGGGAATTGAAGGTCAGTGGTTATTAGATTCAGGTTGTTCTTTTCATATGTGCCCAAACAAGAATTCATTTATCACTTATGATCCTGGTTATAAGGGAAAAGTTTTAATGGGGAATAATGTCTCTTATGATGTGATTGGTGCTGGAATAGTTAAGATTAGGACTGCTGATAATTCAATATTAGAACTAAGTAATGTTAGGCATGTTCCTGGTTTGAAGAGGAATTTAATCTCTTTGGGGGAGCTTGACAAAGCAGGTTACACCTTTAAAGCAGAGAAAGGGACATTAAAAGTAATAAAGGGATCAATGGTGATTATGAAAGGGACATTGAGTAATGGGTTATATGTATTCAATGGTGAAACACTGCCTGCATCAGCCTCAGTATCAATAACTAATGAGACTGATAAATCAAGGTTGTGGCATCTAAGGTTGGGACATCTAAGTCTTAAGGCATTAAAGGAATTAAATAGGCAAGGATTGCTAGGCAATGATCAAATTTCTGGACTAGATTTTCTGTGAAGAGTGTGTATATGGAAAAACTTGCAAGTTCAAGTTTGGAGAAGGGAGACATACAACCAAGACTATATTGGAATATATACATGCTGATTTGTGGGGGCCTTCGCAGTCAAAATCTTTGGGTGGCTGGTAGGTATTTTTTGTCACTCATTGATGATTTTTCTAGGAAGCTATGGGTATATATCTTGAAGTCTAAAGAGCAAACATTTGAAACATTTAAGAGCTAGAAAATGTTTGTGGAAAAACAGACAGATAAGAAAGTGAAAGCATTGAGAACAGATAATGGACTTGAGTTCTGTGGTAAGGAATTCAATGATTTTCTGTACAAAGGAGGGAATTTTGAGACACAGAACAGTTCGGATGACACCTCAACAGAATGGCATAGCTGAAAGAATGAATAGAACAATAACTGAGAAGGTAAGATGTATGTTGAGTCACTCAAAGTTATCAAAAGGGTTTTGGGCAGAAGCTTTGATGACAGCAGCTTTTCTAATTAATAGAAGTCCATCCAAAGCACTAGGGGGTAAAACTCCACAAGAATTGTGGAGTGGAAGGCCTGCAGAATACCAAAACTTGAGAATTTTTGGGTGTCCTGCTTATGCACATGTGAAACAGGGGAAGTTGAGCCTAGAGCACTAAAAGGGGTATTTTTAGGATATCCAGAAGGTGTGAAAGGATACAAACTCTGGTGCACTGATCTAAACCCTCCAAGATGTATTATTAGCAGAGATGTGATTTTCAATGAGGATGCTATGTTGGATGCAAAGCAGCCGAGAGAAACTAGAGATGGTGGGCAGACATCATTACATCAAAAGGAGAAAACACTAGGATCTGAGATAATACAAATTGAGGTGGAGTCACAATCAAATCCTGGAAGTAGATCAAGAAATATGGAAGCTGATCAGGAAGTTGGACAACCAGAATCGGATGGGTATCAACTGACCAGGGATAGACAGAAAAGAACAGTTAAAGCACCAATGAGGTATGGATATGCTGATTTAATAGCATATGCTTTGATCACCATGCAGGAGTTCATTGGAAATGAACCAGTAACATACAAAGAAGCTATGCAGAGTGAGTATAAGAGAGAATGGCAGGAAGCCATGAATGATGAAATAGAATCTCTTATCAAAAATGAGACATGGAGTTTGGTACCAAGACCAAAAGAAACATAGAGTAGTAGGGTGTAAGTGGATTTATAAGATTAAAGAAGGACTCACAAGGACTGATTCTGTGAGATTTAAGGCTAGATTAGTGGCTAAAGGTTATGCACAAAGAGAAGGAATTGATTACACAGAAGTGTTCTCTCCTGTGGTAAAATTCAGCTCAATAAGGGTGTTGTTAGCCATGACAGCAAAATTTAATCTTGAAATAGAGCAGATGGATGTTAAGACAGCTTTCTTGCATGGAGAACTTGAAGAACAAATTCTGATGGAGCAACCAGAGGGGTTTGAGTCAAATCAGAAGAAAGATCAAGTTTGTCTATTGAAGAAATCACTATATGGCCTAAAACAGTCTCCAAGACAGTGGTATAAGAGGTTTGATGAGTTTATGGTCAAGCATGGATTCAAAAGAAGTTCTTATGATTGTTGTGTGTACTATATGCATGTTGGGAGTGAAAAAGCCATATATCTGCTACTTTATGTTGATGACATGCTCATTATAAGCAAAATGAGATCTGAAATTCAGAAGCTTAAGAGAAGACTTATGGAAGTGTTTGAAATGAAGGAATTGGGAGAAGCCAAAAAGATTTTAGGCATGGATATCAGAAGGAATAGAAATGCAGGAGCATTGATAATTTCTCAAGAAGGATATATCTGTAAAATTCTTGAGAAATTCAATATGATGGATGCTAAATCTGTAAATTGTCCTCTTGCAGCACATTTCAAATTGTCTGCTGAAAGCTGCCCAGTAACAGATCAAGATAAAGCTCAGATGGCATCTATACCATATTCAAATGCTGTTGGGAGTTTGATGTATGCCATGATCTGCTCAAGGCCTGATTTAGCTTATGCAGTAAGCATGGTAAGTAAATACATGGCAAATCCAGGAAGGCATCATTGGGAAGCTGTCAAATGGGTTTTAAGATACTTGAAAGGTACTTCCAGGGTGGGTCTTCTTTATGGAACTGATAGGGATGCAAGGTATATGCTTCACGGATATGTTGATGCTGATTATGCAGGTGATTTAGATAAGAGAAGGTCAAGAACAGGATATTTGTTCACATTGTATGGTTGTATTGTTAGCTGGAAATCAACCTTACAGCATGTGGTAGCATTATCTACTACAGAATCAGAGTATATAGCAATTTCAGAAGCAATCAAGGAGGCTAAATGGCTACAAGGCTTGACTGCAGAGCTGGGATTGAAGGAGGAATCAGTGTCTATTATGTGTGACAGCCAAAGTGCAATACATTTGACTAAAAATCAAATGTATCATGAGAGGACAAAGCATATAGATGTGAAGTTTCACTTTATTAGAGATGAGGTCTCAAAAGGAGTGATAAAGCTGGAAAAGATACATACTGATGAGAATGCTGCAGATATGCTTACAAAGTCATTGACAGTTTCTAAGTTTAAGCATTGCTTAGATTTAGTTGCTGTTGGGAATGATGTTTGATAATCTTAGAAGTTTAACAAGAACAGCAGGAAGAATTGTAACCAAGGTGGAGAATTGAAGGGATGGTTACAATGTTAGTTGTAGTTAGATAAAACAGTTAGGTAGTTAGTCTAGCTGGCAAGATGCAATTGCAGGAAGTTACAGCTGGCATCAAGATTTCAAGATCAAGAATGAACGAAACTCAGCAATCAAGTATAAATAGATACTTAATGTGTATGAGTGAGGAGAGAGCATAAGGAAAGGGAGTGATTTTCTTGTGTTCTGAAAAGGGTTGTGTTCTTGAGTGTTTTTGCTGGAGATTACAGCAAGGAAAGAAAGTAACTAGTTCAGGGAATTCTTGTACAATTCTTGGTGATCAATCAATAAAGATTCTGCTTGTTTTTGTTCGTGGATGTAGGCCTAGTGGCTGAACCACGTAATTCTTGTTTTGTTTTGCAAATTATCATCATTTCTTGTTCATTTCTTCTTCTTTATTTCTGTGTTTTCATTTGTTGAACAATATCAAGAAAAAGGTTTGGTTTATAGTTCTTCGAAGATCCAACAGTTTTATCCTGAAAATCAAAGTGTTCAATAAGAGTGTTTGATCCCTGGATAAAGCAAGAGACCCCTCCCGGAGGGACTGACGGCATGAAGACAAATATGCTCGGCTTACATAAAATACATGAACATTGATTGACAATGAAAATCAGCTAACTTATAATAAAGATATGAAAACAGAGAATGTGGTGTCAAATATTTGTTGGAATGGGTTCCGGATCAAGATAATATTCTTCACAAATACGCTGGTCGCCAACACGTCGTATGGGATTGAAATAGAAGATCAGTAATGCTTTGCATAAACATGACAACTGTTCAACGGCTAAGTCTAGGACTGCAAGTGACATCATTGCTAATGGAGTCCCACGCAACAACATTATGGAAACATCTAGTGCATATGATAAGAAAGAAGAAATAAAATATGAGAGATCGTGGCGTCCATTAATTGTTTAGTCAAATTCTGCGGACACAGAGAATAAAGGTACCGTTAATGTAGAAGGTTATTACTTTTTCAAGAAATTTGAACAATCAAGTCCTAGATTATGATCTTCCAGCTCAAGTTTAATCGGGCTTAGTCCAAGGCGAATAACCGGAACAACCCAGATCGTAGTTTATTTGGGGCAAATATCTACTAGATCGTCCACCATGCATACTCATCGTGAATTGAATTTCAAGTCGTGTAATATAATTCATGTTTTTCTTGCATGAAACTCTGAAATTTTACAGAATATAGGGATTTTAAAAGGGGAAAGGAGAGAACTTGTTGAGGATGACTATTAACTAGTGACCTGTGACTGTATATCGATCTTGGACCACGTCTGGGCGTAAATCTCGGCGGATCTTTACCTTTCCTTGTTGAAGAAAATCAGTGCTCAAAAACTATACCCAGCTGAAAGTTGTCATGGAAACCAAGACCAAGAATCGTCCCCTGAAAGCCTACTTCCTCCCATGCTTGACTGCAAGCTACACAATGCTGCTAGCCAACATAGCCATTACAACTATTTGCAGCTTGTGGTGTTCGTGTAACCATCATCACTATCCATTACAACTACCCCCTCTTCCAAAAATCCATTGACGAAGTCATTAGTTTAGACCACCATATCGGTGTTCCCAAGCTTAATTTCCTTTTAAGGAGGTACGTGACCTGAAGGAAGTGAAAGTTTCAGCTCCACAACTTCCATTGAATTGGCTTGGGAAATATTCATAAGTTTATCTATGCTACAACCAACGGAGCAATTTATCCTAGAGAGCAGACCAATTGCCTTGTTGCTAAGATGCACTACTTTTTTGGCTTCTGATATAGCCCTTGATCCCGGAATACCAAGGATGTGTTTCATGGAAGATCCTACTCTGCTCTTTGCGCTGGTTATATTTCTCGTTGTGCACCCCATAAGATGATTCAAGCTGACTTGGAGCGATTTGTACTCTCTGGGCTTCCGGATCAAATCCAAATGACAACACTGGAGCTTCCGGACTGGGTTAGAGTCCCAAATGGTTACACCACTTTCATGAATAAGATCGACGAATCTGTTACAAAGAGCCATGGTGGTTTGGTGGAGAGCTTCTGAGTTGGGGAGAGTGATGCTGATTGCTGCATAAATGTCCTGGGAATAAAAGCTTGGGCCATTGGACCCGTGTGACTCTGCAACAAAAGCAAGTCTGACGATAAAGAGCAGAATTGTCTAAGTTGGCTAGATTCTCAGAAACCAAGATCTGTTCTTGATATAAGGCTTAGAAGCTTGTTATGTTCTAGCCCAACACAGCTCATTGAGATAGAAATAGCCCTTAAACTCACTAAATGACCTATTTGTATTAGTGGCTGCGAATGAAAGTACATCTAAAATAAATAAATATATAATTACACAAAATTTGAGGAATTATTTATAAATTAATTTTATATTTTATAATATAAATTAAAATTTTAATATATAATTAATTTATTATTATTAATTGCATCATTTGTTAACATTTATTTAAACAAAAAGAAAGAAAAAAAAATCTTAATCCTTGAAGAAAAGATTAGAAAGAGCAACAAGGGGTCGATCATAAAAATGGATGGGCACCACAGTTATGGATGGATGTCAGGACATCCACCTACTGGTGGATTTGTTACTCACTGTGGATAGAACTCAGTATTGGAGAGTATCGCATCAGAAGCACCAATGTTGAATAGGCCAATCTCCACCGAGTAATTTACAATGTGAAGTTGGTGAGTCGAGTGCTGAGGAGGATAGGAGTGGAAGTTGGAGCTGAGACGCGGACAAATTTGACGCAGAAGAGTTGTTCATTTGTTGGGAAGGTGAACATTGAGCAGGCAATTAGCAAATTTAAGGGGTGGCGGTGAAGAGGTAGGGACGATGGGGAGTAGAGCTAACGAGCTCCCAGAGGCGACCACTAGGGCAGTTACAGAAGGTAGTCATATGAGTTGGTCGTACGAGTAATTATCTATGCTTTTTAGTATACGTTGGGAAAACAGCGAAATGCCACTAAATGTGTCCTAGGAAAAAGAGCGATAAGCTAAATTGTACATGGCAAGAAAGTTGATTCACTCCACAATCTAGACTACTGACGGCAAGCAAAAGGCTTTTCATACCTTCGTATGATTCAGTTCAAATTTCAAGGCTTTCCTCTGCAAGCCTTGAAGGAGTACTGAACGTCACCAGGGTTTACTTTATTAACGGGCATTCTTCAAAGAGCACATAGCACTTCCATCTACATCTCTATTGGTGTAATAAAATTACAGGCCATAAATTGACCACGACTTCCAACAAGTTAATCCACAAAAAGATCAGGGTGCAAAATGTTACGGATCTAATTTTGAAGTCTTTACAAGATTCCGGAAAGAAATAGATAACATGCATCAAGGATCGGGCAAAGTTCTAAAGACTAAAGGGTGAGGTGACGCATTGTTGACAATGTCACGGTTTGTAGAAAAACTTGAGGATGTAGTAGCAAAGGTTTGATCAAGGGAGATGAGCACTGATAGTTTTGATACTGGAACATCCGGTAGTTGGATAGGCTTTGACAAGCCATTCTTGAAGGGGTGAGTGTGACTGTACTCATGGTCACTCGACCACTTTATGCTCAGCTAATTTTACAATGAAAAACTTGTCTCTCAATTGGCTAAGCTTAGATTACCAAATGAACTGAAATAAGTAGTAACTATAGCCACGTTCAACACTTAACCTGATGCACTAGAAGCTGAGTTTACTGTGACAAATAATGTTAGACTTAAACAATCCGAGGTAACAAGTGAGTTACTCATTTCCAGTTAAGCAAGCATGCATTACAGTTGCTTGGCCTGCAGTTGCACCCTTCTCTTGTACTTTGCAGGATCCTACTCGTGTCAAGCCACGTCTTCAGGAAAAAGTCTTTACTTCTAAAATAACAATAGAAACTACAGCAAACTTAAAACTGGGATTTTAACGGGATGGACAAACGCCTGAGTGAAGAGCAGATACCCATCAGTTTGTGCAGGATCAGCAGGATTAGGCTGATCCAGAATGCCCACTAAAATTTGCTTCACAGTAATGGCAGGTCTCCACCCCTAGAGAAACCACCATGTTAGCCATAAGATAAATTTTAGCCCATTTGACACTATACAAAAATTGCAAGCACAGTACAAAGCAATGAGAACTACTAACATTGTCATCATTGAAGATTGACAGGCATACAGTTCCGGAAGAATAGACATTTGGATGGAGGAAAGCTTGTAGAAACTTGCACATCGGGGGTTTGTTAGGGTACTCTTCACTGAAGTAGCCACCTTCCCGATCAGTCTCAATATAAGGGAAATACTGTTCAAACGAGGCAGTAACATCTCATCATACCAATAGGTGACTACCATGGTACAAAGGTAACTCTAAGTATCCCGGAAAGCTAATAAGTAAACCTCGCTTTATTAGCAGCACAAAGGGTAAATCACCATAGCATCAACTAAAGTCACACATCTATCCTTACTTATAATTATCTTAAAAACTGAAATGATGAAATTTAAGCAACTATCTTCAAAATAAAGACCCACGAACTAAAAGTGAAAGACTCCTCAACAAATTCTAGTTGCCCACTAGTAGTCATCATGTGCGACCATGTCACAACTAATAACTACAATATCGGTAATTAGGCCTTCGTTTGCGACGTGATCTATCATCCTTTCCCCTTTCAACATTAACCTTGTCCTCAAGGTTAGTAGTAGGAAACTTGGTTCTTAATTTATCATATTCTTCCCATGTTGCATCAAAATCAGACAAAAATCTCAACAGAATTAAAACCTTCTCCATTAACTTACCACCACGTTTGATCCAATAAAATTCATTAATTCCAGCTGGTTCTAAATTAGGTTGCCCATCCACTACTATCAGTGGAATCTCTGTAAAAACCTCGCTAGTGTTACTCAATTATTTCTTTAATAGTAAAACATGAAAAATAGGATGAACCTTTGCGAAAAATGATAAGTTAAGCCGATAAGCTACTTGTCTGACACGTTCAACAACTTTGTAAGGTCCAAAATATTTCTATGAAAGCTTTTGGTAAGCTCGATGAAAAATCGATTGCTGGCGATAAGTTGGTAACCTGAGGAAAACCCAATCACCAATTTCATAAGTGACATCTCGCTTCTTCTTGTCAGCTTGCTACTTCATACGGTGTTATACTTTTTCTAGATTATTCTTAAGTTCTTTAAGCAAATAATCTCGCCTACTTCATTGATGGCTTAAGTACCTTTCATATAACATACAATGTTTGGTGGGGGACGTCCATAGAGAGTCTGAAAAGGAGTCATTTTGACAGCTATATGAAATATGGTATTATATCAAAACTCATCCCAAGCTAAATTTGATTCCCATGCATAAGGATACTAGCTACAAAGGCATCATAAATATTGTTCTACGCAGACGATTTACCACTTCTGTTTAGCCGTCAGATTGAGGATGGTAGGCTAAACTCATATTAAGTTTTGTTCCTTGTAACTTGAAAAATTCTCGCCAAAAATTGCTTAAGAAAATTGGATTTTGATCGCTTACTATAGCTCTTGACATACCATGCAATCGAGCCACCCCTTTTACGAATACTTTAGCTACTTCTTTTTTACAGTATAAAGGTGTACCAAGGATAAGAAATGAGCATACTTTGTAAAGCAATCAATTGTCACTAATATAACACTTTTTTTCTCGTGAAGTTGGAAGGTCTTCCACAAAATCTAAAGAGATATCTTCCCACACTTGTGACAGTATCGGAAGAGGTTAAAAAAGTCCCAATGGAGTTTGAGCATCGTACTTGTTTTGTTGACAAATTTGGCATTCTGCTACATAACGCTCCACCTTTTTCTTCATTGATTCTCAATAAAAAAATTGTGACAATCTTTTATAGATTCTTAGTGCTCCTGAGTGCCCCCCTAAGTTTAGAGTTGTGAAACTCATTCATTAACTTTTCCTTCAATTTTGACGTTGGAGAAATGAGAATTCGACCTTTGTAATATAGAACTCCCCTTCTTAGTTGATAATTTTGCATGTTAAGTTTATTCTTTTGCACATCAGCTACCTTTGCCAATAAATATGGCTCTTGTGCATTAGCAACTCGAATTTCTTCCCATAATCCAAATAATGGTTGGGTGATGAAATTGAGTTATGGAGCTTGAACTTGATGTGAAAGTCTATCGGCTGTAACATTCTCTCGTTCGGGTCGATACAAAATCTCATAATCATAGCCCATGAGTTTCGTAACCCATTTTTGTTGTTTTGAATTACTAACTCACTGGTCTAAAAAATGCTTGAGACTTTTTTGATCAATTTGGATCTGAAAATAGTGGCCTAATAAATATGGTCTCCAAGTCTTCACAGCTTCTAAAATAGTTAACATTTTTTTAGCATAGGTCGACCACCCTTTTTTTCTTGGCCCTAGGCCTTTACTCATATAAACAATAGGACAACCCTTCTGCGACAATATCGCCCTAATACCTTAATCTGAAACATCAACATCCACCACAAATAATTCTGAAAAATTTGGAATAGCCAATATCGGAATACTTGTCATAGTTGTTTTTAACTTTAAAAAAGCTTCTTTAGCTTATGGTGGCTATAAGAACTTTCCTTTGTGAAGCAACATAGTTAATGGAGCAATAGTTATTCCATAATTTTGCACAAATTTATGATAATAACCTGTGAGACCAAGGAATCCTTGTAACTCTGTGATAGTTATAACTGTTGGCCACGATTGCATTGCTTGAATTTTTGTATCGTCAACCTGTACTCCATTTGAAGACACAATATGGCCAAGATATTCTAAAGTTTGTTGCCCAAAGGTGTATTTTGATGGTTTTAGATAAAATTGATGATCCGCAAAAACCTTTAAGTTTTATCTAAATGGATTAGCTAAATGGATTAGATGTTGATCCCAAGTAGGGTTATATATTAAAATATCATCAAAAAATACCAAACTAAATTGGCATAGATATCTTTGAAAAATGTCATTCATAGTAGCTTGAAATGTTGATGGTGCATTGCATAATCTAAAAGACATTACTAAATACTCAAAATGATGATTATAAGTCCGAAATGTTGTTTTGTGAACATAATCTGGATGAAGGCGAATTTAATGATATCCAACTCAAAGATCTAATTTGCTAAAAAATTTAGCGTCATTGAGCTTGTTTAGCATATTATCGATCGTAGGAATTGGAAATCGATCATTAATCGTCATCTTATCAAGGGCACAACAATCGATATAAAACCTTTATATACCATCTTTTTCTTAACAAGCAATACTGGAGAAAAGAAAGGGCTTTGGCTTTCTCGAATAATTCTTGAAGATAACATATCTATAACTTGCTTTTTAATTTTATTTTTTTGATAATAAGCATAACAATAAGGACGTACATTAATAAGTTAAGTCCCTTCTTTGAGGATAATTTTATGCACAAATTCATGTTTTGAAGGCAAACTTTTTGGCTCTTCAAATAAAATAGAATAATTGTCAAGTATTAACTTTAGTTCCGGTTGTAACTTCTTTTGCCAAATAAAAAATGAATGACTTTGCTCCTTAACACTTATAGCAAAGAGTCCACTTGCCAGATTGATTTCTTTAACAAAATTATGAGAATTTATAGCACATGGAGATGTCACACACTGCCCAAAAAGGATACATTTTTGCCCATCCCATGCAAATTTCATTGCGAGAAGTTTTTAGTCACAAAGAACTAGTCCAAGCATCTCTAACCATTGAACTCCTAATACAACATCAAAACCCTTCAGTGGAATTGCAAAAAATGTGGCCATGAATCTTTTCCCTTGCAACTCAAACGGAATTTGATTGAACTTCTCTTTGCAGTAGTAAGGTGTTACACATTGGCAACTCGAACTTCAAATTCTTTTGTAGGCTCCATAGGTATCTGCAACAAACGAGCAATATGACAACTTATAAAATTATGAGTAGAGCCACTGTCAATTAATACCGTAAATGGATAGCCTTGGATGAAGGCAGTCATTCTCATTGTTTTTGGGCCTATCCATCCTGTGAGAGCATGCAAGGAAATGGTTGGTTGTGTTTCCTCCTGGGATTGCATCTCGTGCTCCTCATTAGTAGCTTTGTTATCTTCCTCTTGAAAGTAAGCTTCAATAAGAAACACTTGTGGAGTTTTGCAATGGTGACCAATTGTAAATTTTTTGTTACATTTAAAGCATAATCCTTACTCTTGACGTTGTTGCATTTCTCTTCCCATGTGATTCTTCGAATTGGTGTTGGCGTTAGTGCTTGAAGTCTCGAATTTGTACTTTGCCTGGTAATGTTAAGTTGACAGCTTAAAAGTTGTTTGCTTGAATTCTTCTTTTTATTCAAGTACTCCTCTTGCATCCTGACAATAGTAATTGCCTCCCTCATGGTTCGAGGCTGGCGCATACGAACTTCCAATGCCACTTCTTCCTTGAGTCCTCTAATAAAAGTTCCTATCAAAGCCTCCTGTAGCCATCCCCGAACTCTATTGGCCAATTTCTCAAACTCATGTTGATATTCCCTCACGAAATTCCTTTGTTGCAAACGAGACAGTCTTTCATCAAAATTAACGTACTCATTAGATCCAAAGCGAGCTAAAAGCTCTTTTTCAAATACTCTCCATGTAATCAACTACCTTTCATCTTGGTAAAGCCGTTGAAGCCATTGCCACCAATGGTTTGCTTCATTATCGAGGTAATAAGATGCTATGGCAACACGTTGGTGCTCTGAAACTTCTTGGTTGTCAAAATACTGCTCTGCTCGATCAAGCCATACCATGGGATCATCGCCAATAAATGCGAAAAATCCATTTTCTCTTGGTCGACAAATAGCGTTTGCATCAACCAATATTTGTTCTTCTCTTCGTAGTGAAAGTGAGCTCTCTTGTGGATGAGTTTGGAGGTTGTTGACAGCCGTCAAGATTTCATTAAAGCTCGTACCTACTCGATTTTCTAATTCTTGAAATCTTATTTGTATAGCTGCAATTTTGCTTCCAAGTGCTCCAATCATCTTCTTTGCTGGTCATAGTATTTTATGATTTAACGAGGCTCTAATACCAAAATGATAGATCCCAATTTCTGCAAACAATGTAAGATAAAACTGAAAAATAAACGAGTAAAATTATTCATGTTCTACTTAGGGTGAGAACAAACTGCATACAATAACAAATAAATTCTCTCTCTCTCCCTAGCTCACACATCTATCTTACTTATATATTATCTTAAAAACTGAATAATAAAATTTAAGTAACTATCTTCAAAATAAAAACCCACGAACTACAAGTAAAAAGACTCTTTAAAATATCTATTTGTTTATTAATAATTATCATGTGCAAACATGTCATAATTAATTGTTATAATATCGATAATAGAGTCTTCGTTTGCGACAAAGTCTATCAAAACCATATGATAACATTAGCATCTCAAAGACTTAAATCCAACAATCTCTCACATAGGATCATTTTATATTCATGGAACCATTTACTCACAAATGTCATTAGGAGCATTTCCTAAATTCTAATTTAGGCTAAATATTCCAAATTATCGGAACGGGTATAGCTTGAACAGAGAGGATGATAACAATATAGGAATATAAAATAAAAAAGCGAATACAACACTACAGAGTGATCCCCCAAAGAGATTAATTGAGAGTACATAATCCTCTTTTGGTGCAATTGAAATAACAGAGTGATAGCACCTCGTGTTGACAACACATAACCATGAAAAAGTGCACACCTAATTTCACCAAAGAAGCTTGTTTTACCTGATTGAACAAAATATGAAAATGAAAAACAACTTCAATGAAACCCTAACAAATGCACGGTACCGTCCAATGACTTCGAAGGTTTAAACATTGACAATCAAAAGTTCAGAACTATAAATCCCAAAATTTATATTTCTCGAGAAAATAAACACTCACTCCGGTCTTGCCAGGAATGATTCACTCCCAGACCATCAAAATCACGGACCCGTCTTTCGCAGCTTTTGGTTTGGCCACAAAACCCTAAAATGGAAATCAAACACTCAGCAATTGTAGTGAAAATTCAATGGAGATAAAGTGAAAATAGCGAACTTAGCAGTAAAATGAATACACACACACGTGGGGCTGATTCTTGCGCCACGATTTTTGCTCCTCTGGAAGACGGCCACGCGCAATACCACCCGACATGATGATCTAACAATATCTGTGTCTCTAATGTCTAACAATCTTTCTTTACAGAAGAAAGAATTGTATGTGCTTGCTGGGGATATTGACTTCTTATTTTCTAAGGGCGAGACTCACACAACTCGAAGCTTCAGTTTTAAGACGAGAGGAGGAGGAGAAGATATGCTCCGTCCTTACTGTCTGTCTTTATTTATTATTTCACTACTTTTTCACCCTTTCTCTAATCTCTGCACCGACACTAAAATATTTTTTTGCTTACCTCACAACATTATGATCAGATAACCGGCCATCGAATGTCAGATTGTCCGTTGGCCTCATTGATGCACAGCTGGCCTTGCAGATAATTGGCAAGTGAGCCTCAATGCATACCTCTTCTTCGTCAGTGCACCTATTTCTAGCAACTTAAGGGCGGTGCCATTAATGGCAAGGTATTTTTAGCATCACTCTGATTTGACGAGACTCGAATCTTAACTACATTACCTAAATGAGCGAGGTAATGGGTGTTACGCTCCGTACAAAATTGACGTGCGTTAGCACTTGTTCGTTTCCGTGTGGGCTATGCAGGCTTCAGTGGTTTAGCATTGCGTACGTCTTGTTCATCCTTTCAAGCACATGCCAGTTTATGGGCCTAAAATTCTTTTGGGCCTAAGCTGTAAGCCTGGTCCAATATTTAGCACAAACCAGAAAGAAAGGGATTGTACAAATTCTTAAAAAACTAGCGTTGGAATTACGGTATTATATTTGTATCGTATTAAAAAAATTCCCTTTTAAATTTTCTTTAATTAATAATTATATTTAAAAAATAATTTTGTGTACAATATAATTATTAAATCATTAAATATAATTATATTGTATTATTTATTTAATTTTTTATTATATTTATATATATTATTGTCTATACTAATTAATATTTTTAAAAATTAGATCAATATAATCTCAATATTAATAAAAATTATAAAATGTAAATTTATTGAACTATAATTAGACTGCACTAATTATTTAAATAATGTGTATTTATATAAAAAAAATTAACAATTAAAAAGTTGCCATAATGTAAATAATACGAGTTATATATATACAACTACTCATCAAAATATATCTTATTTATATAATTTACTTTAACCATTACGTTATTTAATAAATTAAACTTGTAAATTTTTACAATTTCGCATCACATTGACTGGTATCTATCCATCCATGACAACTTTAGTTGAAGTTGCAAGTATTTTACCATACATGATCGCTAATGTTCCTTGTTAGTAGTCACTGATGTTTGATCAAGGTCTACTCTACACTTAGATTGCTATGCGGTCATTGAACTTGAAATGTTAATTTCAGAAACGAATTGGATTGTTGGGACACCAGTTGTCAGAGTCTAACGGATTCTCCAAGTTACCAATCACCAACAGAGTCGATGACAACTAGCTATGATTAGCAACAGAGAAAGTATCTTTTGGGTGGAGGATCCTCTGCCTCAGCCTACCGCACTGCTAGTGACGCATGCGCATGATTGATTCTGGGCATATCACACATGCTATGTCTCCACACACAACAAAATCCAAAGCTTTTGTTGAGCTTAAAAGCGTGGTATAAGACAGCAGAGAACTTGAGCTTTAGCTGCAACATTTCCATCTTACATCCAAGACAAGCTATGATGGTGAATAAAAACTCAAAAGAAGCACGAATACTAGATTGCATAGTTGCTTTGTGTTGACAAGAGGGCCGGAGTGATCATTATGCCGATGGAATCATATCTACTGTATGCATGAAACCTTGCCTGAGATTATGTTCAATGTACTTAAAAATGAGGGCACTGATTATCACAACTCTACATGGGATTGGATATTAAGATAGTCCAAAGTTAGTTGAATGACGGTGTTAATTATTCTGGTAAATAAAAAAGTGTTGCTGCTTGTAGTTATTGGGTGATTGTATGAAAGGGGACAGAAAGAGAGGTGTTTGGGATAAAAAGTAAAGGGTTTGAGAATCATTGTGTGACGTAAAGGAGGCTGCAGCATGTGATGCCAAGCTCCACATAGGTAGAAAAAGCACAAGCAAAAAGAGGTGGGGTGGGAGAAGAATTACTGGTGGAATAAAGAAAAGCACTTATGCAGAAGTGGCTTCTGATCTTAATTGTGAAATAAAAAAGGTATTGCTTTGGTTGAAATATGGATTTAGTTTTCACCAATCATGTGGTTGTCTCGTGATCCAATGAGAATGCAATATTGGTTTACAGTCCAGCCATTGCTACCAGGCATTTGGGTAGCCGAAAGCTGATTACTGATCTTTTTATTAGACAAAAAGCTGATTAGTGATCGATTTGCTTCGCCCAATCGTGAAAAGAGAGGATTAGCAAAATTATAAGGCAGGAAACATTGAGTTTTCATTTTCAATGCCATTGGCTTAATTAGTGCCGCTGGGAATTATAAACATAAAGCAAATAGAAGAACAGATAGGATTAGAAGAGGACCATAAGTATCATAACTATTGTTCTTGTGATCACAAGTAGATAGAGGTGGAGAAAGCTCATAATGCACATCAATATGTGCTTCCAATATAGATAGATCAAGTACGATAATGCATCCCAATAATAGAGTTGAGCTTTCAGGCCATGGGAGACATCTAAAGTTTCAAGGACCACTTGCATGCATACAAAAACCAAAATCAGTGGTCAGCAGAACTCAATAAATCCATCATCATATCAAGGGTTATCAGTTATTTTGAAGCAATTTAGAGGTTGGTAAGATGTGAAGGATAAAATTCTGAGAAATAACTGTGAACACAGCCCTCTGCTACCACAGGCTAAAATTCTGAAAATAAAGTGAACAAGCCCTCTGCTAACCACAGGCTACAACTAAGATACAATGTGACGAGAAAAAACGCA